>CM038681.1:25742508-26126428 GCA_021605205.1 Aegilops longissima
CAGTTTACGTTCTGAGGTGGGCAATGTGGTAATAACGGAGGACCATATAATGCAGGCTGAAGTTCTCAAAATCATTGTTGGACAACTCCTCGAGATCGAGCCCATGTCTGTGCTTAGAGAGGATGAAATAAAACGGAAATATGTCCGGGGCCAACCTTTGGTCGAGCCAGACAAGGTCAAGAACCTCCCAACGAGAATGTATGAATTGCATCAATGGTACATGAACATTACCAAGATTTCCGATCGATTGCCCCTCATGGTGAATGTCAAGGAGGAGCATTACTTCCATGAGAAAGCTGTGTCCGTTGAGTATTCTGAAATGTTTCAGTTATACAATCAAGATGCACTCGACAAATCTATCGTCAGTTGCTATTGTCTGTAAGTGATTTCTTTCTGTAATTTAAGTCTCAAGCTAGCTGTAGTGATCCTTTTGATCAATCATTACCTGTAATTATCCTCACTATATTCTTTTCTGTGGTATTATATGCAGGATGAAGATGTATGAAATGAAAAAAAGGTGGACGCTTTGGCATTGGGTTCATTGACCCAAACACCGTTAATGAATACACATGGAAAATAAATCCACGTCATCAAAAGGCCGTAGAGGACAACATGCTAGAGTTCTTGAAGCGCCTCAAATACAATGAAGATATACTACTTCCTTACAACTTCCATTGAGTCATACTGTCTTGTACTACAAATTCTCTGTTTTTGCCTACTAGCTAGCTACATGTTTTTTGCTTACATATGCCCGCTTAATTAAGACATGCAAACGTGTGTGCATGCAGATTTCACTGGGTCTTGTGTATCATTAAAGTTGGCCTTGAACAGTTGAAATACTGGACTCACTACTCAAAGAAAAACTGACTGTAACATCTTGTTTGGGATAGTCAACAGGTAATTTCAATCATTATTAACTATATATCTCGGCCTATTTAGTTCGTCATTTTTCATGATATGAACTATATAATAACCCCTTTATTCATTTTCTTTGTCGGCGGGCAGGGCTTGGGCAAGGTTCATCAGCGTGACCCCAGGAGAATGGAAACAAAAGCTTAAATGGTTTCGACCCAAGGTAAGTAATTAAGTTGTACTAGCTAGCTAGCTAGCTGCCATCTCTTTAATTATCATGCTTGATTAATTATTATCTGATCAAATTCCATTCTCGTAAAGGCCCTGAAGCAGGCGCAGGGGACTGATCTGTGTACATTCTGCGTTTGCGAGAACATTCACATGATGGTGTCCGAAAGGAGCAGATCTCAAAGACAGGAATGGGTACGCTTGTCAAAACACTATTTACAATTTTACACCATTATCGATATCTAGTCACACAACTAATACACATGCATATTGATCTCCTTCTTAACAGTTCACAGAGGTGCGGGAGAAGCTCCTAGAAGCGGAGCGTAGAAGCACTTCAAGAGGAAATAAGCGGGATTTTTGCTCGACCAGGTCATAAATCCGAAGGAGAATACTATTACCGCTACCGCCCCATGAAAACCACTTCCAATAGTCATCGTGCTCGAAGGCACCAATTAGACTAATGCCACTGGCTCAAAGGCAACATGCATATGTAGGAGAAATTGTATATAGCTATACATGTGTGTATGTGAATTAATTAATATGATGGTTTGTGAGCACTGATGATATATATATATATATATATATATATATATATATATATATATATATATAACGTGTACAATGTGTAGTATCGTAAACTACCAGCAAGCGAAAAAGAATTAAAATGGAAACACAAAATTATATGAAAAAAAATCATAAAACTAAAACCCCCAAACCTTATAGTACGGTTGGTCTTATCAACGGTACTAAAACTCGAGCCCTGGAGCTGACTCGTGCCACGTGGTTTCCCTTTAGCACCGGTTCGTGTTGAACCGGTACTAAAGGGGGGGGGGGGGCTTTAGTGCCCACACTTTAGTGCCGGTTATGTAACCGGCACTAAAGGGCCTTACGAACCGGTGCTATTGCCCGGTTCTGCACTAGTGCTCCCTCCATTGCCGACCTAGCAAGAGTGTGCAGCTCCCCGAGCTGCTTGAGCTTGTCTCCCAGGAGGACACGCCGCGTCGTATCCTGCAATTCAAGCAAGAAGGCCCGGTCTTGCTCGTGTGCAGGGTCAGGGTTGCCATTATAATAATGGCACGCCTAGGTGGCACTTTTGGGCAGATTGGGGAAGCCAGCTAACGTACGCCACACTTCAGTTAGCTCGGCATATGCTTGACGTCCAAAAATGCTTCCTTCTTTTCGGTTTATAGGGTTTATCTCAAAATTTCAGTTTTTTCATTTTATAAGGCTCAATTTGGTTGTTCCTCATCACATGTTCAGATTTCAAGATGCATTAAATCATTGCATGCAAGTACTAAGAGAAAATTGACCAATGCACGTAGTTTATGCATGCATGCATTGCAATTAATGCATTGATAAACATAATTTTTTGATGAAGACAAGAGCATTAATTAGGTGCTTTTGCAAACTACAAAAATATTTTACCACTCACCATGTACCTTGGTTGGTGAGATTTTTGAATTGAGCCCTATAAACCGAAAATGAGCAAGTACAATAGGTCTAGTCAGCCGGCTATAAGTAGTACCACGTCATCGAAAATCATTGCTGGAGGAGAGAGATGGTCCGAAAGACAAGGGAGCGGGCGCTCCAGCTATCGCCGGCTGCAACGCGAGAAACAAGGAAAAGCAATGCATGCAGCGGTGTGAGCAGGCCCTTCCACCAATCAAAAGTGTATTCTTGCCTCCCTTTACAGGCAAAACATTTAAAGGAAGGAAGCCCACCAATACATGAAAAGCTTTATTTGCTAAATCATTAAATGAAGGAAGCTTAGCAACCATAAGCTAAGCACCTATGCATTGGGAAGTATAGTTGCTAAGCTATTTAATATGCTTAGCACCTCATCTAAGCACCCATGCATTGGCAGCAGCCTTAGTAGGCTTTTATAAAGACTGTATATGATATGATGTGGCATTGGCTTATAGCCAGCAGCAGGCTTTATTATTAACCATGCTCTTAGAGAGCAAGTTTAATAGATCCCAGTCAGCAGCTGCAACGGAACATGTTAGCAAAATCATAGCTGAATGGAAGAGAAGCGAAGAGAGAGAACCAAGCGGCTATAGCACAGCCAACGAGAAAAAGAAGGATGCATGCAGCCCATCTGAATGCTGCGGCAGGCATTTAGCTCCCCCAGCCAATCACATGGCTTTCCTTGCCTCCCCCAGCATGCAAGCATTCAATGATACAGCCAATGCTTACAACCAGTCTACTACTTCCTCCGATTTCTTTTTAGTCTGCATATAAAATTTGGTTAAAGTCAAACTATGTAAAGTTTGACTAACTTTATAGAAAAAATTATCACCATCTACCATACTAAAGTTATATGTTATGAAAATTAATTTCATTATGCATCTAATAATATTAATTTCATAGTGTGGATGTTAATATCTTTTCTTACAAAGATAGTCAAATTTTACAAAGTTTGACTTTGACCAAATCTTATTTGCGAACTAAAAAGAAACGGAGGGAGTATATGAGCCTTCCATTACAAAGGCTATAAATGATGTGGTACTGGTATAGAGACAACAGCTGGCTTTGCTATTAGCTTTGCTCTTACCGGATACAATCTCGGTCGCCTGCTTTAACTCCCCCTCTGCATTGGTCTGCCACAACTTGGACTCTTTGATCTCAAGTGCCCGCTTCTTTGCCTCCTTGGCTAGGGTGTCCTTCTCAGCCTTCAACTGGTACTCTTATGTACACCTGTTGAGGTTGTTCTGGGCGACGACCGCCTAGTCTTGGGCTGCACGACACTCCTGATGCTCCTTTTGGAGCAAGTCAATCGCCTTTTGTGCATCATCCCGGGCAGCTTAAACTTGCTCCTCAGCGGTGTGAAGCTGGGCTTCCAGTTCGGCCCCAATGTGTGTGGTAATTGTGTCAAACAAATCATTAAAGCGGATGAGGTGGGGACTTGTGCTTCGGTCGAGGGCGGCCTACTCTACAGGGTTCTTTAGCTCTTCCGCTGCGCTGCTGGCCATCCTGTTCAGTATGGCTTGGAGGCACTAAGCTTCAGTTATTTAATTGCACCTGCCCTGGGTGTATGACATGTGGGCCAGCCACCTATTGGTTCCACATGTCACACACCAAAAGGTGTTGGCCCCACATGTCATACACCCAAAGGCAGATGCAATAATTCAGTGAAGCTGCCTCTGGCTTCGAATGTGAGCATGGGAGCAAGGAGCTTGAGAATTTGGGAACAAGAAGGAGCGCTTGTTGCTGCAATTCCGCCAGTTTTGAGGGTCTTTATGGAAATGTATCAATCGAGGTGTCTCTCGCTTAAATCTGTTTGACGAGATTGAAAAAAAAAGAACAACACAAACTGAACCAACGTCACACAATCATAAAGAATCAGTACTACGAGAGAGAGCATTTGGGGAGAGAAGGAGGCACATCTTGCAGCAATCTGTATATTTGGACGGTCTGTCTGCAAATAATCAAATGGAGGTACTCGCCACCATCATACAAGTCTATTCTTGCCAATCCCCTCGTGTAACCATACATGTATTTCCTGCATCATATACGTTTTCTTTTTTGAGATAAAACAAGCGATGGACTTGTGATGATTCTGCCACGGCATTTATGGAAACACACGAAGAAGTTGTCATTACAGGAGTATGGACTGAAGATCGTCAACAGGATATTGAGAAACCACTGGCAGAGATCGCGGAGTATTAACCATGTGCATAGTTCACTGGCATGAAAGAGTGCGTAGTACACCACAAACACATGACACATTCAAGTCGTATACCACCTAAAGTCAGTAGATCTTGAGCCCGGCACTCTCTCGACCTAGCTGCACCAATTTGAAGGGGTGCAGCCGGCTTACCTCCATATTGTAGCTCTAGAATATGACTATAGACTGGATCTCAGTGTCTTTCTCCGAAGAAAATTCCCAATACATCTTATTCCGCGGAGGTTGCACCATCTCACTGCCGGTGACACCCATCATCCTCATCATTTTTTTCTCCCCTTCTACACTTGGTCAGTATCCCACTAGCAACTACATATAATTTGCTGCACGCGAAACTAGTTATCTATATATCAGTGAAAGGACAAAGCGTGTGGCCTACACATTATTTCTTCAACAAAAGTTCACATGCCAGTTGTTTTGGCCATTTACACCGAATGTAGTCATGAACGCAGGACAAAGTAGTAGACGCATACCAAAGCAAAGGCAAAACACTCATTCTTTTAAGAAGAAACAGCATGAGTGTCCTACTGCATTTATGAAGAAGTTACACATATGTACGTAAATCAAATATTTTATTGGTATTGGTTGATTTGACATTCAGGGTGGAAATAAAATGGACACCACACAAAAACATGTGTCTAATTAAAAAAATGTGATTCTTATTTCCATTTTTATGTGAGATAAGTCCCCTTTTCAACCCACGATTGACCACAAGGTTTAAGTTTCAACCCTCAACCAAAAAACCGGTTATCGCACATCCTCCAACTTGCTATCACATGTAAAACCACCCCCGTCGACTAGGCTGACGCTGGTTTTTTCTGACGCGGCTACTATTGACTGTATTGACTTCCTCGTCAATGCCTCCATCCCACTGACTCAAGCCATTGCGCGCAAGGCCGTCACCTCCCGCCCCGCTATGTGCACCTCCACTGCTTCGTCGCGGCCTGGAACAGCACGCATAGAGGCCAGCATGGCCACCGGTGCCGGCTAGCAGGGGTACCACGTACCAGTGCACAGCGGCACAGCCCGGCACGCCGCCGGTGAGCTAGTGACCTTTTGTCGAATAGTTGGTGTGTCTGTGCGCGCTACCTGCATCTTGGTGGTTCTGTTCTACGATGAAGGCACCTCCCGCTGTGAGCTGTTGTGGATAGAGCATGTTGTATGTTGGCTACTGCACATGGCCACGGAGGCTAGCCTCTACTGGGCAACGTGCCGGAGATTGTTTGGTCGACCCGAGCTCTAGCCACGGCAGGTTGCACGACGGCCGCCGGACGAGCAGTGACACTATGTCATCCAGAAGTGTCGCCGCCGTACATCACGCGAGGCTACGGCTGTTGTACGTGGCCAAACCACCGCCCAACGCTGCTCGGGTCACATTCACGAGGGCTGCCGTCGCCTGCAAAGGAAGACCAAGATGAGAGGATACTGTGCTCTGTGCCGCCGCCTCGATGCGTCCAACTTCAACCAGAAATTGCTGCCGGAGGAGACGGTAATCGGTGCCTCCAACCACCATGTCATGGTCGCCTTGCCACCAAGGTTTTGGTTACCGAATGAGGCATTTTTACTGAGGGGGACTGGTAAACGTGGTTACCACGGTTACCGAGAAATACCGAGAATATTTCGAACGAATTTTATAGTTGAATTTTGAATTCAAATAAGTGAATGAATGAACATTTAAACCAGAGATCTCTCAAAACAGGAATTAGGTTGCTACAGACAGCCATAACCAACTCTCATGGCATTAAGTAGATCCTACGTACTTTACTATAAATCTAATGTTCAAATTCAGAAAAATTGGTATTTTTTGCTCGGTATGGGGATTTACTGAGAGGCACGGAAATACGCGGTAACTATGAAAAATCTCGAAATTTCGTCCAGTAACGAAAACCTTGCTCGCCACTGCGAACCTCCCCAGCCATCCCACGGAAGGAGACCACGGGAACGCCCGACCCATCCCTACGAGAACCGCACTGCCGCGTCATCTTTGTAGACTCCGGCGAGCCCTCATGGACGGTATCTTCGCGGAGGGACCTCGACGAGCCATACAAGCCTGTCGTCCAGTGCTGGCTGATGGGCGCTGACGTGCTCGTACTGCACGGCGTGGTCACCGTTGACCTCGCCACCGAGCTGCTTCGTGCTGGTGGTGCTGGGGTGGCGTTGCTACATGGTGGAGGGATGCTGGTTGATGGCCGATGGGGAGTGGTTAGGGGAGGGGCGCCACGGAAGCTCGGGTCCTCGGGACAGCAGCGGTGGAAACTGCAAGGACCGGTTCCAGTGTGGACCTCCAGTACCTGTTGGCGGAGAGAGAGGGGTACGGAGCAAGAGGTCTTTTTTATAAAAAAATATATTTCTTGAGTGCCCAATCAGCATTGATTATGGCCGCTTGACCGACTCAAAACCGAGACCAGGGTTGAGTTCTGGACCTCGTGGTTAGTTTGGGGTGTATTTCGGCCGGTTTTGTAGTTTAAAGTTGTAAATTAAACCGAGTGGTTATTTCGGGGTTGAAATATGCACTTTTCTTTTTTTATATATAACTAATGCAATGAATGTGTAGTCACCAAACCAAACAACTCTTTTTTTTTAACCGGGCTATCCCCTTTCCATTACTGATAACGGAAATACATCAGTCTTACAAAACGGAAACATGAAGCAGGGAGAGGAAGGAAAGCGAGTTCAACGCACTGTTAGAAAATCCACCGCACTCACCCGACATCCAAACAAGTGCTATGGGGCGAAAACCTAGACAACACCAAAATAAATCTAGACCTATTACAAAGCAGCCGAACCCAACAGGTCTCGGACAAATATCCAGGATAACAGACTATGCTACTGCTAACCAAGCAGCCACGGCAAACCACTACGGAGTGGGGAAGACCACTACCAGGCAGGAACAGCAGAAGAACATCATCATTCTCAGATCTTGGCCGACGCATCACAGGTCCTCGTTAGCATCATGGTCCCATTGCGTATCATCTCTGCTCCAGCGCGAAGCTTCTTGGTTATGAGACGTCAGTCACCAAAACAGTCAGATGGGACAAGAAAAATGTTATTTATTCTTGTTTGGTTAATAATAATCTTTACAAACCAAAACATGTTCTTATTATGTACAAGGAGCATACTGAAAACAGCAATGCACGTGATCGATAATGTATGCACAAGTCTCCTTGCATCAACGTGTAAGCATGTAAGTATACTATCTATGCAATTAAGCATCTGCTGATGTCTTGTCTGAACTGCTAATTCAGTAAGCTACTGCGATGGTATGTCTGTTGGCTGTTGCTCTACAATAATACAGTAGATGAGTACTTGCATCAAAATTACCAGCCATGAACCACCACCACAAAATCGAAGTGAAAGAAAAAGGACAATTTTCATCAACAAGTTTGTTTCTTCTCCTCAACAAGAAACGAAACCACACAAACTAAATCAGAAGAAACAAGAGAGCGTTGCATGTGGACATCTTCAGGATGCACCACCGATCAGCCAGCCGGTGACCAGAGCACCACCGTCATTGCAGTCTCACACACTAGGCACTATGTTTCACTTCACGGGAGTGAGGAGAGTCAAGGATTTGGGGGAATTTAGACATCTTGAAGGGCCTTTCTTCTTAGATTCAAAATACCTGACAAATTCTAAGCCACAAACTCAGCAGTTGTAGCAACTAGCAAGTACAGAGATCTAGCAGCCATACAATATTATCAGAGTCAGATTGACGGGTTACATACAGTCTTAGTTAACCTACTGAGAAACAAACATCTTTAATGCTCTCGCTATCTAATCCAACAAGCAAACGCACCAATCATTGCCTGATCAAGGCACAT
Source organism: Aegilops longissima (assembly GCA_021605205.1). Taxonomy (NCBI): domain Eukaryota; kingdom Viridiplantae; phylum Streptophyta; class Magnoliopsida; order Poales; family Poaceae; genus Aegilops; species Aegilops longissima. Next base: position 25,751,098 of record CM038681.1, read on the forward strand.
AAGACAAACTCTAGGATGAGCATTGGGTGGTTCCATTCTTTCTTTTTGCTGGCTGGCTTGGAGGAAGCTTCTCATAAGTACTCCTCTAAAGAGCTTTAATCCAAGCAAAATACCTGCACTGATTATTTGATTCTCATGGTTAGACCAGGCAGAAGCAGAGCTACAATCCAAGTCACACCGTACCTATGAAGATGCAAGGGCAGCAGGACGTACATACGATGGTACTCAGAACGAAATTGGGATGATTTCCTATACGAATACTGCTGCCACGGAATTGAGATGACTCCAGATGGGACGATCGATTGCAATCCATCCCAACTCTGCTGCCTAAGATCACACCCAGACACTGCTTCAGTGGAGAATTACCTTCTTTAAAAAGAAAGTAGATACTGCTACCACGATTATCATCAGCGCACGCAAATTGGCACACACAGGATTTGTGAAACTAGTTTCACAGGCATAAGCTGATATCGTAATCTCAAATGTTTAAGGAACTCTGCATAAACATCTCTGCAACCTCCGACGGAACAAACACGATATGATATATGGTACTATCTGAGAGACACACTGACACACAGAAACAGTTCTGAACTTCTAGTTCTCCAAAATTGGGCTATAGCTAAAGCTTCATGTCAAACATTCACTTCTTGGCCTTCTTCGGTGCCCTGTAGGAATTCGAATTTGGAGATAATAAGATGAATGAAACAAAACACAGACTATGTAAAGAAATATTCTGAAGGTGCTTACTCTGCTGCGGGAGCTGGAGCTGCAGCCGCTGGTGCATGATCTCTCAGGCCCTGGTTCAAATAGTTCAAGTTAGCAAAATTGTTCTAACAACAAAAATACTGCTGTATAACAGTAGATGAGCAAAATGTAATCATGGATGATAGCTTGCTATATTCAACATTAACGTCCAACTTGTTATCTAAGATTAACAGAAAAGTGGCGCCATAGGATCAGCATTGGGTGGATCCATTTATTGTTTTTGCAGGTAGGCTGGAAGGAAGCTTCATGAGTTTTGCGGGTTGAGTCCTGTCCCCTTGTTCTCTCAAACTTTAATGTTCTGGTTTAAATTTGAATTCCTCCTCCATTAGCTTGACCATAAAACCATCTCTCAGAACTAATTATTGTGTCTTGCGACCTTGTTTGCTTTTACAATTGTGGTCATTTTTTTGATTCTGATGACATGAAAATGGATACAGACAAACAAAAAAGCACAGTTATGTTATTGATGAGCCTTGCCACAAGCACACGAAATGTAACTATTACCAATGTGTAAACAAGAGTTAATCAAAACAGTGAACTATCTAGCATCACACGAGTTGTTTCATAACAATGCTAAGGAGATAGCAATGATGAAGCAGAAAGTTTACCACTTGATACCGTCGGTGTTGACAACAATGATGGTGGATAGTTGCTATATGTCTGTGTATTAGTCATGTCAGGCCCTGAGCGACACACCCTATCAAGCTGGAATGTCTTGCTGTCCACAGAGAAACAGCCTAAATTACGCTTTGAGCCTATGTACCTATATATGAATGCGCACCTCCCTCTCGAACCTATGAAAAAGAAAAAGGAATCCAGAGGTATTTTCTTCTCCAACTCCCACTGGCTAAAAGTATCCCCATCGTTTATCCTAATGGTATACTTGAGGCAAGAAATATTAGATGCACACACAAACATCGCAAGTTTGCCTTCCCCTTCCTCCACGATGGCTATATCCTTATTAGAAAAACCTTTGGTTCCGGGCGGGGCGGCGGCACAGAAGAACTCCATCCTACGGGTGTCAAGCAGAAGCATTTCCTTCAAGTTTGTCAACCAGAAGAAGCAACCATATGCGTATTGGTGGCGGGAGAAGACATGCATCCCGCTCCAGCGCGTGGATGGCCCGGCTCGCCATTGTCCGGTTCTCGAAGAGAAGATAAAGGTGACCAGCTTAATTCCATACATTGCCATCCAGATTACGCTGAATGACGTCTCCTCCTCCTCATCGTCATCGGTAGGCAAGAGGAAGGTCTCCAATAAACGCGGCCCTTTTCTCTTAAGTGAATTTTCCGTAGAAGCGGCTAGGTTCCTAGGGATCGGAGGAAGCAGGAGGTACCGCCGATACAAAGGGTCGCACACCACCAGCGAATGATTATTCAAGCAAGCTCTGATTAGGAGGACGCGGCCGCCGCGAGAGTCTTGGACCTCATAGTCACGGGCAGGGGCGGGAAGGAAGGAGAAGGAGAAGTCGCCCGCGAGGGCTATGGCGCGGGCTGCAGGCGCGGAGGGGTGAGGAGCGACGGCGGGGTGGAAGCGTGGGTGTTTATCGTCCGGTCGTCGGGCGAGGAAGCCGAGGAAGGGCGGTGCATGGAGCCTGCGGTACCGCCGGAGGAAGTTGCCATCAGCGCCGAGGCGGCGGAAGGAGACGCAGGCAGCAGAGGCGCTGATGAGATCGCGTGGGTTGGCGATGCGGAGGAAGATCTCCACCATCATCTCCTCGGGGATCGGAAGCGAATCCATCACGGAGCTGGTGGTTGGCTCGGCTCGGGGCGGACATATATATACTCGTAGTGCGGCTGCCACAATGGGCCAGCACCATATATGGGCCTGAACAGGCTTGGCCCATACGGTAATTTGATTAGACTCTTCTTCTAAATCAAATGTTACTACTGTAGTATCAATCAAAGTTTTAGTCCCCTCTCGTTAGGGTTTTTTGCTCCTCTCGGCGGCGGCGATCTTGGCCCCCGTCGTAGAGAACCTTCCCTCCCCTGAGCCCTCTTCCCACCTGGCCCTTGGCTGCGCTAGGAGCTGGGCTGAGGACTGGATAGGGATCATACTGCCCGCGGAACCATCTTCTCGGGCAAGAGACCATGGCTGATACTGCGTCAGGATCGGGACCTGTTTCCGATCTAGAAGCAATGATGGAGGAATTGGGGCTGAAGGAAGAGGAGCTTCAAGACGTCGTTGTGGACGACGAAGAGCTGCCGAAGGAAGCGACTAGGTGGATGGCAATAGCTAGGGTTCATACAAAGAAAACCTATAGCCAGTATTGGTTCTATATGAATATGAGGGTGGCCTGGGACCTAGCCAAGGAAGTAAAGATCAAACCTTTGGAGGAGAACCTGTATACGATGCAATTTTCCTGTCTCGGCGACTGGGAACGAGTAAGGGAAGATGGGCCATGGACGTACAAAGGGAAAGCTGTGGTCCTGGCAATGTACGATGGCTTCACCAAGCCTTCGCTGATAGAGCTCAACAAATAGCCATATGGATCCAGATTCACGACCTGCCTGATGGCTACTTCTCCAAGATCAAGGCATTGTCTGCAACTGTTGGGGAGTTCATCTATGCAGAGCCTCAATCCCAGGATTTTGAGCGAAATTTTGTTCGTGTTCGGGTGAACATCGATGTCACAAAACCACTGAAGTATGTTGTTTCCCTAGTGATCAAGAAGAAGGATATTGTCTGTTTGTGGGTACCTTGGCCATACTTTTAAGGAGTGTGGCGATGGAGTTCATCAGCCAAAAGCTTTAGTATTCAAAGATCTGAAGGCAACTTGGTTCAAAGGGCCATGTGGTGGTCTAGGAGAAGGAAGCGGCTCAAGGGGTGGACGCGGCAGAGGCCGGTCAGGAAGAGGCAGGGGACGAGGCACGCCGCAGCAGAGGCCCACGGAGGGGATGGAAGATGATGATTATGATCTGCATGGCCAGGATATTCAGAAGGAGGATGTTGATAGGAACAGAAAGAGGGGCCCAAGGATAGAGGCCAATATATCAGCTCTCCAAAAAACTTCAGAACAGGCCGAACGGGTCAAGTCTCAGCTGCTACTGCCTCCGCCGGAGATACCCCCAAGTCCCTCGTCAGTTCAGGAGCCGAAGAGGAATAAACTCAGCTCACAGGCAACCAACAAACCAAATGGGAAGAACTCAACCCTCAACAAAAACATCGATGCGCGTTTGGCGGGCTCCCAGGGAGGGGCTCGCCCAGCACAATGAGTCTCCTTTGTTGGAACTGTCGCGGGATTGGCAAACATGCGACAGTCAAGGAGCTTCATGTTCTAACGAAGCAGTTTGCCCCTCTGTATTATGTATTCTTGAAACTCAAATACAGGGTTCTAGGGTTGAGAACATGTCGGGTTCATTAGGTTTCAATAAGAGCTTTGCTGTCAGTAGTTCTGGCAGAAGCGGAGGACTAGGAATATTTTGGAACGATGAAATAAAGCTTGAGGTTGTTGGTTATTCCAAGTACCATATTGATGCAATAATCAATGATCTAGTTGATGTCAGGACGAGAGTCACTTTTTTATATATGGAGAGGCCCAAGTGAATGAGCGGTACAACACTTGGGACATGATGAGGGGAATCGTTGGCGCAAACGACCTACCTTGGCTGGTACTAGGCGACTTGAACGAGGTGGTGCACGCCCATGAGCACGATGGTGTGGGTAATAGAAGTCAGGCACATATGGATGCCTTCAGGGATGCTATGGAGTATGGACACATGTGGTTTATCTGACATTGGTTATACTGGTAATAAATGGACATTTGAGAAAAGGGTCGCTGGAGGCACTTATACAAGAGTGAGGCTTGACAGAGGAGTAGCAAACCCTGTGTGGTCTATCGCCTTTCCCTTAGCAAACCTCGAACATAAGACTGCGGCGACAAGTGATCACGTTCCCCTCTATGTCGAGTACGTGCATGGCAATGCATGCAGCAGGCTGCCGCGCTCATTTAAATATGAGCTTGAATGGGAAAGAGACCCGGGCATGTCGCCGGTGTTGGAGACAGCATGGGCCAGCAGCGCAGGAGATTCGGTCTCTGCCATGCATAAGCGACAAATTAAAATCGCTATCAAACGATCTGTCGAACTGGGACCGGGTCCTCTTTGGGAACGTGCGAAGGGACATCCAGCGTTTAAAGCGAGAACTACAGGAGTTGCGGGAGATCCCAGGCAGATCCGGCCCCACGCATGCTGAGTTTAAAATCATTGATTTGCTGACTGAGCTATGCCATAAAGAAGAGATCTTATGGCACCAACGAGCTCGGCTAGAGTGGCTGATGCATGGAGACAAAAATGCTTATTTCTTTCACCCAGGGCAAGTCGAAGGAGAAGGAAAAGTCAAATAAAAATGCTGCAAAGACCGGATGGCCATATTACAGACAACCTATTGGAGTTGGATAACATGACCACTGACTTCTATCAGCAGCTGTATACGTCAGAGGGAGTTGTCAACATGGAGCAGGTAATTGATACGGTCTCAAATGAGATGTTGATAGCTCCTAGCAGTCAAGATGAAGTGAAAAAGGCCCTTTTTCAGATGTTTCCTATTAAGGCCCCAAGGCCGGACGGGTACCCCGCTCATTTCTTTCAACACCATTGGGGGTATGAGGCGAAGAGGTCACTAAAGCAGTCATAAAAATAGTGGAGGGTAACGAATCAGCTGCATGCATTAATGAAACTATCTTGGTACTTATATCGAAGGTTAAAAAATCCTACACTATTGACTCAGTTCCGCCCACTTAGTCTGTGCAATGTTCTTTACAAGATTGCTTCAAAGGTCATTTCCAACCGATTAAAATTAGTGCTTCCTGAAACTATCTCAGAGGAACAGTCAGCTTTTGTCCTAGGTAGGCTGATCACTGACAACATCATTACAGCTTACGAATGCCTGCATTTCATGAAGAGGAACATGGCCAAAAAGAACCAGTCATGTGCGCTTAAACTAGACATGATGAAAGATTATCATGGGGTGGAATGGTCTTATCTGCAGGCTATCATGTTAAAGATGGGTTTCAATGAAAGATGGGTTGAAACAGTAATGGGCCTTGTGACAACAGTCAAATTTTCTGTGTTGTTTAATGGGAAGAAGCTTCAATAGTTTACACCTTCTCGTTGAATCAGACAGGGAGACCGGATATCTCCATACCTATTCTTGCTAGCATGTGACGCCCTCGATTCAATCGTACACTAATCATACATGCAAATGTGTACGATCAAGATCAAGGACTCAGGGGAAGATATCACAACACAACTCTAGACACAAATTAACATAATACAAGCTTTATATTACAAGCCAGGGGCCTCGAGGGCTCAAATACATAAGCTCGAATACTCAAGAGTCAGCGGAAGCAACAATATCTGAGTACAGACATAAGTTAGACAAGTTTTCCTTAAAAAGGCTGGCACAAAAATAGCAACGATCGAAAAGGCAAGGCCTCCTACCTGGGAGCCTCCTAACTACTCCTGACCGTCGGCGGTCTCCACGTAGTAGTAAGCACCCTCGGGGTAGTAGTAGTCATCGGTGGTGTCGTCTGGATCCTTGGCTCCACCATCAGGTTGCATCAACCGGGAAGAAGAAGAAAGGGGGAAAAGGGGAAGCAAAGCAACCGTGAGTACTCATCCAAAGTACTCGCAAGCAAGGATCTACACTACATATGCATTGGTATCAATGAAAAGGGTTGTATATGTGGACTAGACTGCAGAATGCCAGAAGAGATGGGGAAACCCTAGCCTATCGAAGACTAGCATCTTCTGGAAACCACCATCTTGCAGCAACCGGAGGGAGTAGAGTAGCATAAAGTAAAGTAGTAGAAGTGTTATCAACCTTGGCCAGAGATCCTTTCTCGACTCCCTGCGCGAAAGCAATCCCAGAGCCATACTATCCAGTTCCAATCATAATCCAATTCTCATATCCATGTCTCATCTCAAGTATCCAGTTCTAGTTGTATCGATCGGGATACAACTCCAAGTGTCCGTTACCGTAGGACAGGCTATCCATAGATGTTTTCTTCCCTGCAGGGGTGCACCAACTTACCCACCACGCTCGATTATCTCCGGCCGGACACACTTTCCTAGGTCATGCCCGGCCTCTGCCAAACAATACGCCTCAACCCGACCTAGGCTTAATAGAGAGGTCAGCACGCCGGACTAAACCTATGCCCCCAGGGGTCATGGGCCATCCCCCCGGGAACTCCTGCACGTTGCGTGGGCGGCCGGTGAGCAGACGTAGCTACCTCCTTAAACAAGGCAGGTGCTTAGGCAGTCCAACCCGATGCGCGCCGCTCAGTCGCTGACGTCTATTAAGCTTCGGCTGATGTATACAACGCAGAACGCCCATACTATGCCCACGTGATGGTTAGTGCTATCAGGCCAGAGGCCCCTTGGATCAAATATCCAAATCGTAGTGGATTAGGAACGCACGGTAACAAGCAGAGACTCACGAAAGATGTGACCCCGTTGCCCCGTCTCGAGGACTTGCGGCAAGGGCTAGGAATGCGCGGCCACGCCTCGTAATTATCTCGCGGACACCCTCCAAGTCAACCCGTCTCCACATCACTCCCAAATATGCTCGCGCGGGTACTCCTTAGGACCAACCCGTCTTTAGTAACAGGGTTCAGTGTAAAGTCATAGTAACCATAGTAACCGTGTGTCTAACACCAAGTGGAAAAAAACCTGAGGAATTACCCTTGACGGATTCCACTCGATGTATCAAGGTGAACGTAAGAGGAACCACCCCCGAGATTCACACTTGAGGGGTTACACGACAGAGTCGTATCGGAAGTGGTTAAGGAGGAAATCACCCTCGATGACCACGACCAAATAGCTACACTACAGAGATCTCATCAGGAGTGATGTATGAGGGTCCACCCTCGGCACTCGATGGTAACCCCCACCTCATCAGGAGTGATGTGATGTGAGGTGTCGGGCTCTAGTCTTTGATCCCGTTGAACGGGTCTTCGATGATGAAGCAGGGGAAACAAGGACAAGGTGGGGGGTCTCTTATGGATCACTAACCAACCTATACTAAGCAGTTTAGGATAAGCAGGTAAGGTACAATGAGCATGTAACAAAAGCAGGCTATGCATCAGAATAGGAGCAAACAATAACAGTAGCAAAATCTAATGCAAGCATGAGAGAATGGAATAGGCGATATCGGGATGATCAAAGGGGGGGCTTGCCTGGTTGCTATAGCAAGGAGGGGTCGTCGATGACGTAGACGATCATAGGGGCAACATCGGTCTCGGGGTCTACCGGAGAGAAGAGGGGGAGGAAACAGTAAATATAAAGCAAACAAGTGCATAACAGGACAACATGCAGAGCTAGACTTGTTCTGACGTGGTGCTACACGATACCGGCGAATGGGGAAATCAACCGGGAATGTTTTCCCGGTTCCGGACCTATGTCAGATAGATGAACGGAGGGGGAAAGTTCCATGTTCAGATAGTTAGAGGCATCTGACAGGTATGTGGGTAGCCTATTCGGGTTCGTCTCGTCGTTCTGAGCAACTTTCCTGTATAAAGTTTTTTGATCCGAGCTACGGTTTATTTTCTATGATTTTTCAAAGATTAAACCATTTTTTGGATTTATTTATATTAACAAAAAAAGGAATATGACGTCAGCATGACGTCTTGATGACCTCAGCAGTCAACAGAGCGGTTGACCAGGTCAAACCTGACCAGTGGGTCCAGCGGGACCCACATATCATAAACAGAGAGCTAACCGAGTTTTAAAACTAACTAAAAAAGTTATTTAGAAGGTAGGTCCCACATGTCATAGGCTAATTAGCTAAACTAATTAGTTTTAATTATTAAAACATTTTAGTTAAAGCATTAAACAGTGGGGCCCGCACGTCAGTGGCTGGGGCCTGCCCAGTCAGCATAGTTGACCAGGTCAACTGGTCAATAGGGGACCAGGGCCCCCACTGGTAGTGACCTGGTGTGGCCCAGTGTGCCACTCAATGCATGGCGGCTTGACGCCGGCGCCCTCCAGGCGCGGTGGAGGACGCGGCCCAGCGTCGGAAATGTGCTACGAATCGCCAAACCGCACGCGACAACTTGCGTTCGAACCGTGGAAGCATTCCGCGTCGACTGGTGGTTGTGCCGGACCAAAAGGTAGACGGAAACGGGACCGACGACGAGCTACGGCGGCCGCGCATACGGGACCTGAACGAAAAATACGCTAGGAGGCACGGGGAGGCACATGCTCGGGCTTGTTGGGCTCCTGGGAGCTCCAAGAGTTCGACGGTGGCCTCAGGCGGCGGCGACGTTGAACACAGTGATGGCCACAAGCTCATCGGCGGCGAGCAGAGCACGGATGCGGTGACAGCTAGCTATGGCACGCGAAGAGGCTGAAAGGAGGGGAGCAGGAGACGGAGGAGGTCACCTAGCGGCACGCATGGTGGCCCTTGGAAGGTTAGGAGCAGCAGGAGCATCGGAGAGGAGGGAGATCGCCGGCGACCGAGGCGGAAGGGGGCGGCTCGAACCGCGGCCTGTGGTGCTCCCCGGCTTGCGCTCGTGGACGGGGAGGAGGTAGTCGACGACGGCGGAGCTGCTGGACAGGTCGGCGAGGTGAACAGATCTTGGTGGCCGCAAGGACGGGCGAGGCACAGCGGCGACCACGTCGGCCTCCTCTCCAGAACGAAGGAGAGGGAGAGGGAGAGGCGAAGAGGGCGAGGGGAGGACTCGAGGAGGCGGAGGGGGGTGATGAAGCTATGTACCTAGGGTAGGGTCATGGACCTGTCCAAACTACCCTCCCCAAGGACATCCCTAGAAGAAACCACCTTTCAATCGACTCAGAAGTGTTCCACTCGACGGACTCGAAGACACTCGACCATGAAGCCAACCACTCGACAGCCAGGAGATCTAAAGTCACTCTGCATGCAAACGGTCGGTCATTAAGTAGCTTTTATGGTCATCACAACACTTTATTTGTGGCATTACCAGTAACGCCCGATCTTAATGTACCTTAAACCCTACATAACTGAGGGCCGGAGGGGTCTGGCGAACTCTATATAAGCCACCCCCCTCCTCAGTGTAAAGGGTTGGCACCCCTGTAATTCATACACGCATAATCCAGTCAACCGCCTCCGGGCTCCGAGACGTAGGGCTGTTACTTCCTCCGAGAAGGGCCTGAACTCGTAAAACTCGTGTGTATACAACTACTCCGTAGCTAGGATCTTGCCTCTCCATTCCTACCCCCCTACACTACTGTCAGACTTAGAACCACGACAGTTGGCGCCCACCGTGGGGCAGGTGTCTTAGCGACTTGTTGGAGAAGTTGCAGTTTTTCCGATCCCCTTCATCATGGTTTCAGGAGGAGTTTTGGCTGAGGGCCACGAGATCCGTCTCGGCGCGCTCGTGTTCGTCGCCGACGACTCCGCTTGGCTTCAGGAGGCACCACTCAACGTCGACGCGCTCCCCGTTCGCGGGGCAACACACTTTCACGCGTGCATTCGTGGCGTCCTCTTGCAGCAGCCGTCGACCCAGTATCGGTCGGCTCCCGTGGCGTCCTTCCTCCCTGTTGCCCGCCGGTGCAAGCATTCCGGTCGGTCGAGGCTTCAGCGGTGGGTGAGGCATGCGGTGGCTCGCCAGTCGGCCACCCCCCAAGTCGCGGCGATCGAGCCCTACGAATCTCTCTACGGCCTGTTCGACTGGCTCTGCAGAGACTGCATCCGAGTGCGACAGCAGTGATCCAGCGGCGGAAGTCCTGATGGTCGATGGACCATCCAGTCCTCCCGGCTTTCCCCGTGCCGACGGTGGCGACGGCAAGGTCGATCCGTCGCATGCCCATGAAGAGTACCTGCCCGAGCCCCTCACTTCGCTGCAGAGGGAGGAACTTCGCCGCCGGAACATGGATGCACTTCACACTCCTATCGTTGGAGAAACCCCTGAGGCCCATGCCTTGGAAGACGTGCATTTGGCCAACTTGGCTGAGCGCAGTCGACTGGAGAATGTCCAGCGAGCACTTGACGAACGAGCGCGACAACGGGTCCCAGCATCCAGTCGACGTCAGCTCTTTCAGCCACCGACTCAGGTATATCGAACTCCAGTTCAAAATTTAGCAGCTGCGGCCCGTATTGCAGAGTCGATTCAGCCTTCCCAGTCCGAGGCTGGCAGAGGCTTGTTGCAGATCAGAGCATTAGTTCGGGCAGCAGGAGACCAGAATTCAGCTGTATCACAGTCACGGAATAGGATCCACAGCAAATCCGTTGTTGCAGATACAGTTCAGTCGGCTCACAACCCAAGATCGCCTCCGAGGCGTGAGGGGCCTGAAGACCTGCGAGATCAGTATAGGAATCGTGAGCAGTGTGATCACCGATTCGATCACGATGATAGACGTCGAGTGCCTACCCCTCCCCCAAGGAGTGGGTCATAGGTGCCTCGACAGCAGGATGACAGACGCCCTCACAGTGCTGGGCGAAGGATTCCAGTCGACCCCAGAGAACCAGGCTTTGATGCAAGATCCATTCTCGTTCAGGGTATGGTCGACAGGAACAGAGCTCACCAAGGAGATCATGACAGAGATGCACCCACTAGCAGCAGAGTGCACGTTTCAGGACCAGAGTGCTTCAGCAGAGCCATCAGGGCCGCAGTGATTCCTCCCAACTTCAGGTTGGCGATCGGAGTCAGTAAGTTCACTGGCGAGTCCAAACCTGATACTTGGCTTGAGGACTACCGAGTGGCTGCTCAGATCGGCGGTGGCAATGATGAAGTGGCCATGAAACACCTGCCTCTTATGTTGGAGGGCTCGGCCAGAGCGTGGCTGAACCAGTTAGCACCCAGCAACATTTACACTTGGGAAGATCTTTCCCAAGTGTTTGTCAGAACATTTGAAGGTACCTGCAAGCGACCAACAGGGTTGACAGAATTGCAATCTTGCGTGCAGAAGACAAATGAAACTTTGAGGGATTACATCCAGAGATGGATCACATTGCATCACACAGTGGAGAACGTATCGGACCACGAGGCAGTTTGTGCCTTCAAGGAAGGCGTTAAGTACAGAGAACTGAATATGAAATTCGGTCGAACCGGAGACATGTCTCTGAGTCGAATGATGGAGATTGCCTTCCTTGGTGGAAGCATAAGCGGAAAGCTGAGCCAGCTGCTCCTGGAGAAACCTTGGCCGTGACTCAAGGAAAGTTTAAGGGGAAGCCCAAGGGGCCTTGGAACCCCAAGAAACTGAAGGATCAGGACGGAATGATGTATTGGACTTGCCATGCCACATTCACACAAAGATAGATGAAGAGGGTAAACCCATTTACCCAAAGCATACCACTCGACAGTGTCGGCTCTTGATCCAGCAGTTCTAGGGGAAGCAGCCCAAAGATTAGGAAAAGGAGTCAGACAAAGTTGAGAACAAGGAAGATAGTGATGATGGATACCCCCAGGTCAATTCCACCCTGATGATTTTTGCTGACGTTGAAAGCAAAAGTCGATTGAAAATTATCAACCGAGAGGTGAATATGGTCGCTCCGGCGACACCCAGTTATTTGAAATGGTCTCAGACTGCCATCACATTCGACCAGTCTGATCACCCGACGCACATAGCCACCCTTGGGAGGCAAGCTTTGGTGGTCGACCCAGTTGTCGAAGGCACTCGACTGACTAAAGTTTTGATGGATGGTGGGAGTGGTTTGAATATTCTGTATGCAGAGACGCTGAAAGGGATGGGAATTCCGATGTCCAGGCTCAGTACCAGCAACATGAGTTTCCATGGAGTCATTCCTGGAAAGAAGGCCGAGTCACTCGGTCAGATTGCTCTTGATGTGGTTTTACGGGACTGCAAGAATTTCCGCAAAGAAAAGTTGACGTTTGAAGTCGTGGATTTCCAGAGTGCTTATCACACTATTCTGGGAAGGCCAGCGTATGCGCGTTTCATGGCTCAACCATGTTATGTATACCTTAAGATGAAGATGCCAGGCCCCAAAGGTGTGATCACTGTTACCGGCAATCGGAAGAAAGCGGAAGAGTGTTTTCAGAAAGGCTCAAAGATCGCCGATGCACAGATGGCAGTGGTAGAGCTGCAGGAATACCAGAAAACTGCAGACCCGAGTGATTTGTTGCGAGCCAAGAAGCCCGCTACGGAATCAGCATTTCAGTCGTCCGGTGAGACAAAGCCGATTCACATTCACCCGACCGACCGCAATGCTGCTCCGACTCATATCTCAACAACACTTGATTCCAAATAGGAAGAAGCGCTCACCCAGTTCCTCCGTGAGAACTGGGACATCTTCGCATGGAAACCTTCTGACATGCCAGGTGTTCCCAGGGAACTGGCTGAACATCGTTTACGAGTCGACGCTAAGGTAAAACCGGTCAAGGAATATCTTCGACGGTCCGCCGTACAGAAGAGAAAAGCGATCGGTGAAGAAGTGGCTCGACTCCTTGCAGCAGAGTTTATCCGAGAGATTTACCACTCCAAGTGGCTCGCCAATGTTGTCATGGTCCCCAAGAAGGACAATTCACTTCGCATGTGCATTGACTTCAAACATATCAATTGGGCCTGCCCGAAAGATCATTTTCTGCTCCCCCGCATCCACCAGATAGTCGACTCAACTGCGGGATGTGAACGCCTGTCTTTTCTAGACGCCTATTCCGTTTACCATCCGATCCGTATGTATGGGCCCAACGAGATCAAAACAGCTTTCATCACTCCATTCGGGTGCTTCTGTTATGTTACCATGCCATTCGGCCTAAATAATGCCAGAGCCACGTTCATGAGGATGATTGAGAAGTGTTTGCTCACTAAAATCAATCTGAATGTGGAAGCGTACATGGATGATATTGTGGTCAAGTCACGGAAGGGTTCTGACCTGCTGACTGACCTTGCTGAAACTTTTGCCAATCTCAGGAGTTATGATATCAAGCTTAATCCATCAAGGTGTACATTCGGAGTTCCTGGTGGAAAGTTACTCGGTTTTCTCGTTTTCGAACGAGGAATCGACGCCAACCCAGAGAAAGTTGGTACTATACTCCGAATGAAGCGTCCTGTATGTCTGCATGATGTCCAGAAGCTTACTGGTTGCTTGGCCGCTTTAAGACGATTCATTTCTCGTCTCGGTGAAAAGGCATTGCCTCTTTACCGACTGATGAAGAAGTCAGAAAAGTTCGAGTGGACTCCTGAAGCTGATGCAGCGTTTACAGAGCTGAAAACCCTGCTCTCCACCCAGCCGGTGCTTGCTGCCCCAATCAACAAAGAGCCTTTGCTGCTTTACATTGCAGCCACGGGACAAGTTGTCAGTAATGTACTTACGGTCGAGCGGGAAGAAGAAGGAAAAGCCTTTAAAGTTCAGCGCCCAGTATATTATGTTTCTGAAGGTTTAACTCCGTCAAAGCAAAGATATCCTCATTATCAGAAGCTTGTATATGGGATTTATATGACCACGAAGAAGGTTGCACATTACTTCTCTGACCATTCCATTACAGTCGTCAGCGACGCTCCATTGTCAGAGATTCTGCACAACAGAGATGCAACTGGTCGAGTGGCAAAATGGGCGATTGAACTCCTTCCCCTAGATATCAAGTTTGAGGCAAAGAAAGCCATCAAGTCCCAAGCAATAGCAGATTTAAATGGCCGAGTGGATTGAACAACAACTGCCGACTCAAGTTCACTCGGAGCACTGGACCATGTTCTTTGATGGCTCCAAGATGTTGAATGGTTCCGGTGCTGGGGTAGTGTTAGTTTCCCCCCGAGGAGATAAGCTCAGATATGTTCTCCAAATTCACTTTGATTCCTCCAACAACGAAGCAGAATACAAAGCACTTTTGTATGGGTTGCGTGTATGGCCATTTCACTTTCGTCCAAGTCGCCTCATGGTCTATGGCGACTCAGATTTGGTGGTTAATCAAGTGATGAAGGAGTGGGACGTCAGAAGTCCGTCCATGACTCGTTACTGCAATGCAGTGAGAAAGCTAGAGAAGAAATTTGAGGGGTTAGAGCTTCATCATATACCCGACTGAAAAATCAAGCAGCTGATGATTTGGCAAAAATAGGTTCCAAGAGAGAAGCCATTCCCAGAAATGTGTTTTTGAAACACATCCACACACCATCAGTTCAAGAGGATCCTTTCACTGAAGAAGTTCCGCAACCAAAAAGTGCCACGGAGCCGACTGAGGTTGAGGTTCCAGCGGTGGTCGACCTGATCATGGAAGTCTTGGTCATCACTCCCGACTGGACGGTGCCGTACATCGCGTACATCCTAAGGAAAGAACTCCCAGAGAATGAAGAAGAGGCTCGATAGATCGTCCGTCGATCCAAGGCCTTTACTGTGATAAGGGGATAGTTATACAGGGAAAGCGCGACTGGAGTCGGTCAGAAGTGTATAACGCCAGAAGAGGGTCAAATAATTCTTGATGATATCCACACGGGGACTTGTGGTCATCATGCGTCCTCTCGGACCATTGTGTCTAAAGCATACCAAGCGGGGTTTTACTGGCCAAGAGCAAATGAAATGGCGAAAGAGATAGTCGACAAATGTGAAGGATGTCAGTTGTACTCCAATATGTCACACAAACCCGCGTTAGCTTTGAAGACCATTCCACTCGTCTGGCCCTTCGCTGTTTGGGGATTGGATATGATTGGACCACTGAGAACTGGCAGGAGTGGCTTCACTCACGTGCTAGTGGCAGTCGACAAGTTTACTAAATGGATTGAAGCTAAGCCTATCAAGAATCTTGATGCTTGCACTGCTCTCAGTTTCATCAGAGAGTTGACATTCAGATATGGAGTTACACATAGCATCATCACTGATAATAGATCAAACTTCGATTCCGACAAGTTCAGAGCCTTTTGCGCCTCTCAAGGCACAAGAGTCGACTGCGCTTCAGTCGCTCACCCCCAGTCGAATGGACAAGCGGAAAGAGCAAACGGTCTAATTCTCAAAGGACTGAAACCCCGACTGATGCACGATCTCAAGCACGCAGCAGGCGCATGGGTCGACGAACTTCCATTAGTTCTTTGGGGATTGAGGACCACCCCTAACCGGTCAACTGGACGAACTCCATTCTTTCTGGTCTATGGAGCTGAAGCAGTTTTGCCGAGTGACTTGCTTCACAATGCACCCCGAGTCGAGCTCTACTCTGAAGATGAAGCAGAACAAGCCCGGCAGGACACAGTCGACCTCCTAGAAGAGGAAAGAGAGATGGCCCTGATCCGACCGACTATCTATCAGCAAGACTTGCATCGATTCCATGCCAAAAATGTGAAGAGTCGAGCCTTCCAAGAAGGAGACTTGGTCCTCCGAGTGGATCAACAGAAACCACACAAGCTCGCTCCTACTCGGGAAGGCCCCTTCATCAACACCAGAGTTATCCACAATGGACCGACCATCTTTACAATATCGATCGCCAGATTGATGAGCCTTGAGCTTGGAATGCGGAGCTGCTCCGCCCCTTTTATACTTAAGTACTCACTCGGATGAGATGTAATAAGAAATACCTCTGTAGTTTATTTATCAAAGACAAGAGTGTTATAATTTTCCCAGTGATTGTTGTTGCTTTTGTTTACGTGAGAAACTCCCCCAGTGGGTGGCTTAGTTGCGAATCCGTTTCGCCTAAGTTTGTAAAAAAAAATTCCTGCCGAGTGATGAGCAAGCCTGTCACTCGGAGGCTTAGATGCAAATCCGTTTCGCCTAAGTACTTGAAAGTCCTACCGAGTGGTGAGCCAGCCTCCCACTCGGGGGCTTAGCTGCAGTCCAAGTACTTGCCTAAGTTTGAAAAATCCTACCGAGTGGTGAGTCAGCCTCCCACTCGGGGGCTTAGCTGGAGTCCAAGTACTCGCCTAAGTTCAAAAAATCCTACCGAGTGGTGAGCCAGCCTCCCACTCGGGGGCTTAGCTGCAGTCCAAGTACTCGCCTAAGTTTAAAAAATCCTACCGAGTGGCTTAGCTGCAGTCCAGTACTCGCCTAAGTAATAAAAAATCCTACCGAGTGGTGAGTCTGCCTATCACTCGGGGGCATAGCTGCAGTCCAGTACTCGCCTAAGTAATAAAAAATCCTACCGAGTGGTGAGCCAGCCTCCCACTCGGGGGCTTAGCTGCAGTTCAGTACTCGCCTAAGTTTGAGAAATCCTACCGAGTGAAGAGCAATCCTCTCACTCGGGGGCTTAGCTGCAGTGCAGTACTCGCCGAAGTTTGAGAAATCCTACCGAGTGAAGAGCAATCTGCTCACTTGGGGGCTTAGCTGCAGTCCAGTACTCGCCTAAGTTTGAGAAATCCTACCGAGTGAAGAGCAATCCTCTCACTCGAGGGCTTAGCTGTTGGAAATATGCCCTAGAGGCAATAATAAATTAGTTATTAGTATATTTCCATGTTCATGATAATCGTTTATTATCCATGCTATAATTGTATTGAAAGGAAACTCAGATACATGTGTGGGTACATAGACAACACCATGTCCCTTGTAAGCCTCTAGTTGACTAGCTCGTTAATCAATAGATGGTTACGGTTTCCTGACCATGGACATTGGATGTCATTGATAACGGGATCACATCATTAGGAGAATGATGTGATGGACAAGACCCAATCCTAAGCCTAGCACAAAGATCGTAGTTCATATGCTAAAGCTTTTCTAATGTCAAGTATCATTTCCTTAGACCATGAGATTGTGCAACTCCCGGATACCGTAGGAATGCTTTGGGTGTACCAAATGTCACAACGTAACTGGGTGGCTATAAAGGTTCATTACAGGTATCTCCGAAAGTATCTGTTGGGTTGGCACGAATCGAGACTGGGATTTGTCACTCCGGTTGACGGAGAGGTATCTTTGGGCCCACTCGGTAGGACATTATCATAATGTGCACAATGTGACCAAGGGGTTGATCACGGGATGATGTGTTACGGAACGAGTAAAGAGACTTGCCGGTAACGAGATTGAACAAGGTATCGGGATACCGACGATCGAATCTCGGGCAAGTACAATACCGCTAGACAAAGGGAATTGAATACGGGATTGATTGAATCCTCGACATCGTGGTTCATCCAATGAGATCATCGTGGAACATGTGGGAGCCACCATGGGTATCCAGATCCCGCTGTTGGTTATTGACCGGAGAACATCTCGGTCATGTCTGCATGGTTCCCGAACCCGTAGGGTCTACACACTTAAGGTTCGGTGACGCTAGAGTTGTTATGGGAAATAGTATGTGGTTACCGAAGGTTGTTCGGAGTCCCGTATGTGATCCCGTACATCACGAGGAGTTCCGGAATGGTCCGGCGGTGAAGATTGATATATTGGACGAAGGGTATTGGAGTCCGGAAGTGTTCCGGGGTTACCAGGCTATGGCCAGCATGACCGAAAGGTATTTCGGGAGCCCCGGCAAGTGTTGGAGGGCCTCATGGGCCAAAGGGGAAGGGGCAAACCAGCCCACTAAGGGGTGGTGCGCCCCTCCCAGCCCCTCTCACGTAACCAGGAGAGGTGGGGGCGCCTCCCTAGGGCAGCACCCTTCCCGGCTTGGGGGCAAGTTTCCTAGGGGCGGGGCGCCAAACCCATCTAGGGTTTCCCACAGGCCGCCGCCCCTCCCTAGGGAACCCTAGGGCGCCTCCTCCACCCCCCTTACCCCTATATATAGTGAGGGAGAGAGAGGGCAGCCGCACCCTTCCCCTGGCGCAGCCCCTCCCTCCTCCAACACTTCCTCCTCCTCCGTAGTGCTTAGCGAAGCTCTGCCGGAGAACCACGAGCTCCATCACCACCACGCCGTCGTGCTGTCGGAGTTTTCCCTCAACTTCTCATCTCCCCTTGCTGGATCAAGAAGGAGGAGACGTCCCCGGGCTGTACGTGTGTTGAACGCGGAGGTGCCGTCCGTTCGGCGCTAGGATCATTGGTGATTTGGATCACGACGAGTACGACTCCATCAACCCCGTTCTCTTGAACGCTTCCACTTAGCGATCTACAAGGGTATGTAGATGCACTCTCCTTCCCCTCGTTGCTGGTTTCTCCATAGATAGATCTTGGTGACACGTAGAAAAATTTTGAATTTCTGCTACGTTCCCCAACAGTGGTATCAGAGCCAAGTTTATTGCGTAGATTTTTTGCACGAGTAGAACACAAAGTAGTTGTGGGCGTTGAGTTTGTTCAATATGCTTACCATTACTAGTCCAATCTTGATTCGGCGGCATTGTGGGATGAAGCGGCCCGGACCGACCTTACACGTACACTTACGTGAGACAGGTTCCATCGACTGACATGCACTTGTGGCATAAGGTGGCTAGCGGGTGCCAGTCACTCCCACTTTAGTCAGATCGGATTCAATGAAAAGGGTCCTTATGAAGGGTGAATAGCAATTGGCATATCACGTTGTGGCTTTTGTGTAGGTAAGAAATGTTCTTGCTAGAAACCCATAGCAGCCACGTAAAACATGCAAACAACAATTAGAGGACGTCTAACTTGTTTTTGCAGGGTCTGCTATGTGATGTGATATGGCCAAGAAGAATGTGATGAATGATATGTGATGTATGAGATTGATCATGTTCTTGTAATAGGAATCACGACTTGCATGTCGATGAGTATGACAATCAGAAGGAGCCATGGGAGTTGTCTTTATTTATTGTATGACCTGCGTGTCATTGAACAACGCCATGTAAATTACTTTACTTTATTGCTAACCGGTAGCCATAGTAGTAGAAGTAATAAGTTGGCGAGACAACTTCATGGAGACACGATGATCGAGATCATGATGATGGAGATCATGATGATGGAGATCATGGTGTCATGCCGGTGACGATGATGATCATGGAGCCCCGAAGATGGAGATCAAAAGGAGAAAAATGATATTGGCCATATCATGTCACTATTTGATTGCATGTGATGTTTATCATGTTTATACATCTTATTTGCTTAGTACGACGGTAGTAAATAAGATGATCCCTCATTAAAATTTCAAGAAAGTGTTCCCCCTAACTGTGCACCGTTGCGAAAGTTCGTCGTTTCGAAGCACCACGTGATGATCGGGTGTGATAGATTCTTACATTCACATACAATGGGTGTAAGCCTGATTTACACACGCGAAACACTTAGGTTAACTTGACGAGCCTAGCATGTACATACATGGCCTCGGAACACAAGAGACCGAAAGGTCGAGCATGAGTCGTATGGAGGATACGATCAACATGAAGATGTTCACCGATGATGACTAGTCCGTCTCATGTGATGATCGGACACGGCCTAGTTGACTCGGATCATGTAATCACTTAGATGACTAGAGGGATGTCTATCTGAGTGGGAGTTCATGAGATGAACTTAATTATCCTGAACATAGTCAAAAGATCTTTGCAAATTATGTCGTAAGCTCGCGTTTTAGTTCCACTGTTTAGATATGTTCCTAGAGAAAATATAGTTGAAAGTTGACAGTAGCGATTATGCGGACAGAAGAAAGCTTATATCCTTCATGCACCGCTCAGTGTGCTGAACCCCAAACATCGTCTATGGATGTTGCGAACATCGGACATACACGTTTTGATAACTACGTGATAGTTCAGTTAAACGGTTTAGAGTTGAGGCACCAAAGACGTTTTTCGAAACGTCGCGGAACATATGAGATATTTCGAGGGCTGAAATTGGGATTTCAGGCTCGTGCCCACGTCAAGAGGTATAAGACCTCTGACGATTTTCTTAGCCTGCAAACTAAGGGAGAAAAGCTCAATCATTGAGCTTGTGCTTAGATTGTGTGAGTGCAACAATCACTTGAATCGAGTGGGAGTTGATCTTCCAGATGAGATAGTGATGTTTCTCCAAAGTCATTGCCACCATGCTGCTAGAGCTTCGTGATGAACTATAACATATCAGGGATAGATATGATGATCCTTGAGGTATTCACGATGTTTGACACCGCGAAAGTAGAAATCAAGAAGGAGCATCAATTGTTGATGGTTGGTTAAACCACTAGTTTCAAGAAGGGCAAGGGAAAGAAGGGATACTTCATGAAACAGCAAATCAGTTGCTGCTCTAGTGAAGAAACCCAAGGTTGAACCCAAACCCGAGACTAAGTGCTTCTGTAATAAGGGGAACAACCACTGGAGCAGAATTACCATACTTGGTAGATGAGAAGGCTGGCAAGGTCGATAGAAGTATATTGGATATACATTATGTTAATGTGCACTTTACTAGTACTCCTAGTAGCACCAGGGTATTAAGATACCGGTTCGGTTGCTAAGTGTTAGTAACTCGAAATAAAAGAGCTACGGAATAAACAGAGACTAGCTAAAGGTGAGCTGACGATATGTGTTGGAAGTGTTTCCAAGTTTGATTTGATCAAACATCGCACGCTCCCTCTACAATCAAGATTAGTATTAAACCTGAATAATTGTCATTTGGTTATTGCGTTGAGCATAGACATGATTGGATTATGTCTATCGCAATACGGTTATTCATTTAAGGAGAATAATGGTTACTCTATTTATTTGAATAATACCTTCAATGGTCTTGCACCTAAAGGAATGGTTTATTGAATCTCGATCGTAGTGATACACATTTTCATGCCAAAAGATATAAGATAGTAATGATAGTACCACCTGCTTGTGGCACTGCCATTTGAGTCATATTGGTATAGAACGCATGAACAAGCTCCATGTTGATGGATCTTTGGACTCACTCGTTTTGAAAAGTTTGAGACATGCGAACCATGTCTATTGGTGTATATGCATGAAGAAACTCCATGCAAATGGACCGTTTGGACTCACTTGATTTTGAATCACTTGAGACATGCAAATCATACCACATGGGCAAGATGATTGAAAGCCTCGTTTTCAGTGAAATGGAACAAGAAAGCAACTTGTTGGAAGTAATACATTTTGATGTGTGCAGTCCAATGAATGCTGAGGCACGCAGTGGATATCGTTATGTTCTTACTTCACAGATGATTTGAGTATATATTGAGTATATTTACTTGATGAAACACAAGTCTGAATTATTGAATGGTTCAAGTAATTTCAGAGTGAAGTTAAAGATCATCGTGACAAGAGGATAAAATGTCTATGATATGATCATAGAGATGAGTATCTGAGTTACGAGCTTTGGCACGCTATTAAGACATAGTGGAAATTGTTTCACAATTAATACCGCCTGGAACACCATAGTGTGATGGTGTGTCCGAACATCATAGTTGCACCCTATTAGATATGGTGCGTACCATGATGTCTCTTATCGAATTACCACTATCGTTCATGGGTTAGGCATTAGAGACAACCGCACTCACTTTAATAGGGCACCACGTAATTCCGTTGAGACGACCCTGTTTGAACTATGGTTTGGAGAAACCTAAGTTGTCGTTTCTTAAAAGTTTGGGGTTGCGACGCTTATGTGAAAAAGTTTCAGGTTGATAAGCTCGAACCCAAAGCAGATAAAATGCATCTTCGTAGGACACCCAAAACAGTTGGGTATGCCTCCTAATTCAGATCCGAAAGCAATAGGGATTGTTTCTTGAATCAGGTCCTTTCTCAAGGAAAAGTTTGTCTCGAAAAGTTGAGTGGGAGGATGGTGGAGACTTGATATGGTTATTGAACCGTCACTACAACTAGTGTGTAGCAGGCACGAGAAGTTGTTCTGTGGCACCTACACCAATTGAAGTAGAAGCTTATGATAGTGATCATGAAACTTCGGATCAAGTCACTACCGTACCTCGTAGGGTGACAAGGATGCGTACTGCTTCAGAGTGGTATAGTAATCCTGTCTTGAAGGTCATGTTGCTAGACAACAATGAACCTACGAGCTATGGAGAAGCGATGGTGGGCCCATATTCCGACAAATGGTTAGAGGCCATGAAATCCGAGATAGGATCCATGTATCGTAACAAAGCATGGACTTTGGTGGACTTGCCCGATGGTCGGCAAGCTATTGAGATAAATGGATTTTAAGAAGAAGACGGACGTGGGCGGTAATGTCACCGTCTATGAAGCTCGACTTGTGGCAAAGAGTTTTCACAAGTTGACTACGATGAGATTTTCTCATCCGTAGCGATGCTTAAGTCCGTCGGAATCATGTTAGCATTAGCTACATTTATGAAATCTAGCAGATGGATGTCAAAACGAGTTTCCTTACCAGTTTCCGTAAGGAAAGGTTGTATGAGATACAATCAAAAAGGTTTTGTCGATCCTAAGGATGCTGAAAGGTATGCTAGCTCCAGTGATCCTTCTATGGACTGGAGTAAGCATCTCGGAGTTGGAATATACTCTTTGATAAGATGATCAAAGATTTTGGGTTTATACAAAGTTTATGAGAAACTTGTATTTCCAAAGAAGTAAGTGGGAGCACTATAGAATTTTTGATGAGTATATATTGTTGACATATTGTTGATCAGAAATGATGTAGAATTTCTAGAAAGCATTTAGGGTTATTTGAAAAGTGTTTTTCAAGTGAAAACCTATATTAAGCTACTTGAACATTGAGCATCAAGATCTATAGGGATAGATCAAAACCGCTTAATGGTACTTTCAAATGAGCATATACCTTGACATGATCTTGAAGGTGTTCAAGATGGATCAGTCAAAGAAGGAGTTCTTGCCTGCGATGTAAGGTATGAAGTTAAGACTTAAAGCTCGACCACGGCAGAACAGAGAGAAAGGACGAAGGTCGTCCCCTATGCCTTAGACGTAGGCTCTACGGTATGCTATCTATGTGTACCGCACCGAAGTGTGCCTTGCCATGAGTTAGTCAAGGGGTACAAGAATGATCCAGGAATAGATCATTGGATAGCGGTCAAAATTGTCCTTGGAGTAAATAAGGACATGTTTCTCGATTATGGAGGTGATAAAGAGTTCGGCGTAAAGGGTTACGTCGGTGCAAGATTTAACACCTATCCGAGTGACTCTGAGTAGCAAACCGGATACATATAGTGGAGCAACCATTTGGAATAGCTCCAAGTGGAGCGTGGAAGCAGCGTTTACAATATGACCTAGAAATTTGCAAAGCACACACGGATCTGAAAGGTTCAGACCCGTTGACTAAAACCTCTCTCACAAGCAAAACATGATCAAACCTCAGAACTCATTGAGTCTTAATCACATGATGATGTGAACTAGTTTACAGACACTAGTAAACTCTTTGGATGTTGGTCACATGGCGATGTGACCTATCAGTGTTAATCACATGACGATGTGAACTAGATTATTGACTCTAGTGCAAGTGGGAGACTGTTGGAAATATGCCCTAGAGGCAATAATAAATTAGTTATTAGTATATTTGCTTGTTCATGATAATCGTTTATTATCCATGCTATAATTGTATTGAAAGGAAACTTAGATACATGTGTGGGTACATAGACAACACCATCTTATATCTTATATTTACTAATTGGAGGCACCATACGAGGCACCACGTTAATCCTTAGAATTAATGAATTTTGACCGTTGGATTAATATATAATCTATTCGTAGCCATCAGATGAAGTATAAGACATGTTGTCTCAAACTACCACGTATGGAAGTCTTGACCCCTTGGGACTCTCTCTATTTCCTAGAAAAAACAAAAATCTGAGCGGCCATATGTTGTCTTATACTACCACGTATAGAAGTCTTGATCCTATGGGACTCTCTCTATTTCCTAGAAAAACAAAAATCTGAGTGGCCATATCATTTACATGAAAGCGTTACATTTGTAGTCCAGCTTCCTCACGTTCAACATTGGTTGAAAGAAAAAAATTCAGCCACGGTTCCATCAAAAAGGATAGCCCACTTCCACAAAAGTTGGGCGCTGAAAAAGAAAAAAAACAGAACTCATCTAGAAAAGAAAAAAAACAAATCACATCTGTCATGTTATAACTTTTTTTGAGGGAACTGTCACGTTATAATTTGGTGAAACAAAACTAGGAAAGAATCCACGGTTCCCTCAAAAAAGAAAAATATCCTTCAATAAAACTCCACCGATGAAAAAAATTAGATCTAAACTCCTTGCATAGAAAACTCCAGGGATGAAAAAAAAGATATGTTTGACTAACCAATCTTTTTTTTCCCGATTAAGAAGGAAAAAAAACAGCCACACAAACCTGCCGTACGTGGGTGAAAATTATACGTAACATATAGATGGCCCGGCCAAAAACCAAACATCTACACGTAACGTTGGTGAAAAGAAAGTAGGAAATCATCCTCATATAAATAGTTCCTTATATGAAAAGGGATAGCTTCTTTACATAAAAACAACACCGATGGAAAGAAAAAAGAAACAGATCAAACGTAAGAAAGGAACGACATCTCATCCTCAAAGAAAAAAGGAAAATATCCCCCTCGACTCCTGTACATGGCCACTTAATCATGTATAAAAAAGATTAACATAATTCTTTGGAGGTGTAGATTGTCATATATAGTAAGTATGTACATGTATTTTTTATTCTAATAAAAAGAGAAAAATAATAGCTATTAAAACATCATTATATACATATAAATCGCTGAATTATCAAAAAAAAAGAATTTGATTGTATCATGCGCCACAAAGATCTCATATAAACAGTACAATTTTTCTATAGCCACTAATATCTCTCTCATATAAACATGATTGTCTATGTGATATGCATATGTATAGTATGGATATAAAATATTCAAAAATTTCCATACATGTTAATCATAAGAGAAATTCTCTAATAAAATTGGTACAGAAAAGATCTTATAATCAGAATAATCTATGGTGCTTATAGTATATTGAGAATATACAACTGCCTATTCTTTTTAAACATGTACATTATTGGCTACGACATGGCGTATGTTGATAAAAAGTCGTTCATGTATGTATCCATTATTCTTTATAGAAACAAAGTTTTTATAATTCTACCATGCTTCCGTGGCAAAAAAAGAAGACGTATGTCTTTTTTTGGCTTAATAAGAAAGTAATATATATGTTGCAATTGGGCACTTTATCTTTATACCTTCTAGAAACTTTTAGATCATAAGTACATGATACATGCAACAACTTCTAGGTCCATAACCATGTTTTCTACCAACATACCACATATACCCTTATGTAACCTTGATAAGTAGGACATCCATATGTCCACATATCGGCCATAAATTTGACGTGAATTGCTGTGACATAATTGGATGCAAACAATCTAATCACAAAAAAGTCAAAGCAATGGAACTTCATTGCAATCTATGTGCATGTGTGATAATAATAACCTATATCAACATATGCAAATTATTGTTTGACATTTAGAATCTCTCAAAAGATTGTTATATCTAATATTAAAATTGCTAGCCCGTGCAGGTGCACGGGTTGACGACTAGTGTCCCTAGTAAGCCTCTAGTTGACTAGCTCGTTAATCAATAGATGGTTACGGTTTCCTGACCGTGGACATTGGATGTCATTGATAACGGGATCACATCATTAGGAGAATGATGTGATGGACAAGACCCAATCCTAAGCCTAGCACAAAGATCGTAGTTCGTATGCTAAAGCTTTTCTAATGTCAAGTATCATTTCCTTAGACCATGAGATTGTGCAACTCCCGGATACCGTAGGAATGCTTTGGGTGTACCAAACGTCACAACGTAACTGGGTGGCTATAAAGGTTCATTACAGGTATCTCCGAAAGTATTTGTTGGGTTGGCACGAATCGAGACTGGGATTTGTCACTCCGGTTGACGGAGTGGTATCTCTGGGCCCACTCGGTAGGACATCATGATAATGTGCACAATGTGACCAAGGGGTTGATCACGGGATGATGTGTTACGGAACGAGTAAAGAGACTTGCCGGTAACGAGATTGAACAAGGTATCGGGATACCGACGATCGAATCTCGGGCAAGTACAATACCGCTAGACAAAAGGAATTGAATACGGGATTGATTGAATCCTCGACATCGTGGTTCGTCCGATGAGATCATCATGGAACATGTGGGAGCCAACATGGGTATCCAGATCCCGCTGTTGGTTATTGACGGAGAACATCTCGGTCATGTGCGCATGGTTCCCGAACCCGTAGGGTCTACACATAAGGTTCGGTGGCGCTAGAGTTGTTATGGGAAATAGTATGTGGTTACGAAGGTTGTTGAATGCGGATGTGATCCCGTCGTCACGAGAAGTTCGGAATGGTCCGGCGGTGAAGATCGATATATTGGACGAAGGGTATTGGAGTCCGGAAGTGTTCCGGGGTACTGGCTATGGCCAGCATGACCGAAAGGTGTTTGGGAGCCCGGCAAGTGTTGGAGGGCCTCATGGGCCAAAGGGAAGGGCAAACCAGCCCACTAAGGGGTGGTGCGCTCCTCCCAGCCCTCTCACGTAACCAGGAGAGGTGGGGGCGCCTCCCTAGGGCAGCCCCTTCCCGGCTTGGGGGCAAGTTTCCTAGGGGCGGGCGCCCAAACCCATCTAGGGTTTCCCCTGTGGCCGCCGCCCTCCCTAGGGAACCCTAGGCGCCTCCTCCACCCCCTTACCCCTATATATAGTGAGGGAGAGAGGGCAGCCGCACCTTCCTGGCGCAGCCCTCCCTCCTCAACACTTCCTCCTCCTCCGTAGTGCTTAGCGGCTCTGCCGGAGAACCACGAGCTCCATCACCACCACGCCGTCGTGCTGTTGTCGGAGTTCCCTCAACTTCTCATCTCCCTTGCTGGATCAAGAAGGAGGAGACGTCCCCGGGCTGTACGTGTGTTGAACACGGAGGTGCCGTCCGTTTGGCGCTAGGATCATCGGTGATTTGGATCACGACGAGTACGACTCCATCAACCCCGTTCTCTTGAACGCTTCCGCTTAGCGATCTACAAGGGTATGTAGATGCACTCTCCTTCCCCTCGTTGCTGGTTTCTCCATAGATAGATCTTGGTGACACGTAGGAAAATTTTGAATTTCTGCTACGTTCCCCAACATTAGCTGCAGTCCAGTACTCGCCTAAGTTTGAGAAATTCCACCGAGGGAAGAGCAATCCTCTCACTCGGGGGCTTAGCTGCAGTCCAGTACTCGCCTAAGTTTGAGAAATCCTACCGAGTGAAGAGCAATCCTCTCACTCGGGGGCTTAGCTGCAGTCTAGTACTCGCCTAAGTTTGAGAAATCCTACCGAGTGAAGAGCAATCCTCTCACTCGGGGGCTTAACTGCAGTCCAAGTAATCGCCTAAGTTCGAAACCATCCTGATCCGCAAGGACGACGAGGTGCAGGTCGACTGCTACCTTCTCCTGCAGAGCTATGCCACAAGTACAACGTGCGCTCCATCCCGATCCGCAAGGACGACGAGGTACGGGTCGTGCTACCTTCTCCTTCGGAGCTGCGCCACAAGTGCAACGTGCGTGCCATTCCGATCCACAAGGACGACGAGATGCAGGTCGACTGGATCTTCCAACTCTGAGCTGCATCTCAAACACAAAGACTATTCCGAGTGAAAAGCAAAGTCCACTCGAAGGCAAATGCAAGCATATTCAGAAGTAAAGCAATTTCAGATAAATCTTAAAGGTTCCAAACCGCAGATCAAAGTACTCGGGCTCTCAGCCCGAAGGAGTTCAACGGTTAAAAAATCCACTCGGCATTCTGAGGCAAATTTAAGGTGGGGCATAAAAGTTTGTTCACTCTGCGGGAGGAGGACTGGCAGGCTCGACGAACTCGTCCAGGTCGACACCATCGGCGATCCGAGTGGCAGCAGCAATGGAAGTATCCATAAAGGATCGGAAATCGTGCTTCTTGGTGTTGGCGACCTTGATAGCTGCCAGCTTATCTTCTCGCGCCTCCTTACAGTGGACACGAACCAAAGACAGAGCCACATCAGCCCCGCGCCGAGCAGAAAACTTCTTCCACTCCTGTACTCGACCAGGGATCTCCTTAAGTCGAGTCATCAGGGACTCGAGATTGTTCTGGAGTGTTGCCCTTGGCCAAAGTGCTGCGTCGATCCGCGACGTGGCGACTTTCAGTCGAGCCAAATAGTCAACAACACCGTCGATGCGGGATTCCAGTCGGAGCAGGTTCATAGCAGTTTCGTCCTTCACGGGAGAATTGATAGGGTCCAAATTTGGTTCGATTCGCCCAGTCTCCTCCTCGAAGTCTCGGCAAAACTCTGCATGCACAGTCCAAGGATGAGTCAATATTCGTATGCCGAGTCGACAAAGACTAACCAGTCGAAACGAGATATGTACCTTCAAGCTTGATGAATAACTTCTTGGCGAGGCTCCTCAGATAGCTTTCCAGATCGTCCCTCCTACGAGCAATGCTTTCCATCTTCTCGTTGAGGCTAACCTTGTCCTTCTTCAAGCGGGTTACCTCCTTGTTGGCTTCGTCCAGAGCAGATTTCATCTTCGCGTTCTCCTCCTCCAGTGTGCCGACTGAAGCCAGCTTCTGTTCAGCCAGAGCAGTTTGGTCGTCGGCCTTCTTTTGTGCAGCAGCCAGATCTTGATCCTTCTTTGCCAGAGCCTGGTTCAGTTTTTCTGAAAAGAAACAACGCTCAGTTCAGAAAGAGCAGAATGAAATCCAGATCTAAGATAAACCATTCGACAAAGCTTCATTACCATTGTGGTCATCTTTGGCCTTCTGCAGCTCTGACTTGGCCAACTCCAGGTCAAGGTTGAGTTGAATTTGCTGTTTTTCCAAGTCGGCAAAGCGAGTTCCAAGATCACAAGATTTCTGCAATCAGAGAGGATGGGTTATTTTACAGAGAAAAACGACAAAGACAGTAAATACTAAGACTACGGTCGACTGCCCGCAGTCCACCATAGTCTCGGGGAGTACACCCAGTGGGTGCACTTAGCGTGCCCCCACTGGTTCAGTTAGCACTCGACGAGACCTTTTCGGCGCGAGTGTGTGTAAAAAAAAAGAAGATAGCAGCAAACAAGTTCTTCAGACCATAGTTGACTGCCAGTAGTCGACCACGGTCTCGGGGACTACACCCAGTGGGTGCACTTAGCGTGCCTCCACCGGTTCAGTTTACACTCGACATGGCCAGACCAGACCGAGTGAAGGAATTAAAATATCAAGACTACAGTCGACTGCCCGTAGTCCACCGTAGTCTCGGGGACTACACCCAGTGGGTGCACTCAGCATGCCCCCACTAGTCCAAAACTTCAATAACAAAATTCTGCTCAAAGTATGGATTTGGTTAGTGACAAGTCGAAACACCCACTGGGTGCACAGACGCAAAGATCTTTGGAAAGAGAGTTTTCAGGTAGCATATCCTAACAGAGTAAGCCAAGAAAATCAGTCGACGTGTTGCTGACCTGAACATTGCTTTGGAGAGCTGAGCTGGCATCATAGGCGGCTTGACTGACATCCCGCACCAACTTCATCTTCTCCATCATAATACCTGCTTGGCATATGGCTTCCTTGGCAGCATTCACTTCGTCCTCTGGGACGTGATGGGTAGCAAAAACTGAAGGTGGGTCAGCAGGAACTTGAGCAGTCGATGAAGAAGGCCGAGCACTTGACAGTGGTACGATGAAGGTAACAGAAGCCCGATTGGCATCACCAGCGTCCTGAACGACAGGTTGAGCTATCGGCGTCGATTGTGGCACCTTGTCTGTAGGAGTTCTCCTATTTTTCCTCGTCAAAGGCCTCTCGGGCTCTTCATCGTCATCGTCGGGGAGGTCAATAACGTTGGGAGATGTTCAAAGATCAGTCGCCAAAATTGCATCACCCAATGGTATATATTATAGTTGAGTCTACCAAATAAAGACAGAACGACAGGAATCATACCCAGATTGGAGGTGACTGCATCCTCCATTGCCTCATCCTCATCCCTGTAAGCGAAGTCCCAGAAGTAGCAGTGCTGCCATTTCCAAAGTTTATCTGGTCAAATCAAGGAAAAAATAAATAGCACAGAGCGTCGAGTGAATACAAAGGGAGGCACTCACGCAGAAGCGACGGGGATGTCAATCTTAATCTTCGGTAACGCCTTCCGAGGCCTTTGCACTAAAACTTTGGGCTGCTTTGACGCTTTTTCGGTCGGCGCCGGAGAAGCCGTCCGAGGATGTTTCGACGACTGCCCAACAGGCGCAGTCGCTTTGCCACGCGCGCCCGCGGGGTCGTGGGTGAGCTTGGATCGCCTTTCCGTGCGAGGAAGATCGACTTCCTCCTCCTCCTCTCCACTGGAGCCGTCGTCATCCTCTTCCCCCTCACCATCAGATTGCCACTCCTCCTCACTTCCGCCTCCGCTCTCCTCCCCCTCCTCGGCATATTCTTGCGCCCCGTTGGGCATCGAGTACATCTTAGTAATGGTCTAGAAGACAACAAACAAGACAAAAGTCAGTCGACTGATTTTAAGAAAACAGAATGAAGAAAACAAGGCCACGGTCAGAGATGCAGAATTGGACCTGGTCTACTTCGTATGATTGGTCGAGTGGAGGAATCCTCCTGGCTCCTCGGGGGTTGTCTTTGTTCCCTGTGATACTTGACAACCACCCCTCCAACGTAGCCTCGTCGACCTCCTCCGGGTGAATCCGAGTGGTGTCATCGAGACCCGAATACATCCACATCAGATGGTCACGAGCTTGGAGCGGTTGAATACGTCTCCGGAGGAAGACCTCTTGCAAATCCATACCAGTCACCCCATCGCGGACAAGCTGAACCACTCGACCAACCAACACTTTGACTTGTGCCTTCTCTTCTGGTGTCACATTCATAGAAGAAGGTTTTTCTGCCCGGTTCAGGGAGAAAGGGGGAAGTCCCGCCGCCTGTCCTGGAGTCGGCTGGTCTCTGCAGTAGAGCCAGGTCGACTGCCACCCGTGGACTGAGTCAGGAAGAATCATAGCTGGGAAAGAACTTTTGCTTCTCATCTGGATCCCAAGACCCCCGCACATCTGAATCACTTGCATCTTATCGTCAGTCGACTTGGCTTTCTTAACCGACTGAGAATGACAAGTGAAAATGTGCTTGAAGAGGCCCCAATGAGGACGGCAACCCAAGAAATTCTCGCACAAAGACACGAAGGCAACAAGATACACGATGGAATTCGGAGTAAAGTGATGGAGTTGCGCCCCGAAAAAGTTCAAGAAACTCCGGAAAAAAGGATGAGGGGGCAGGGAGAATCCGCGATCGACGTGAGTGGCGATAAGGACACACTCACCCTCGCGAGGCTGCGGCTCGATCTTGTTCCCCGGGAGGCGCGCAGATTTGTGAGGAATGAATCCCCCCTCGGTCAGGTCATCGGTGTCGTCCTGTCGAATCGCCAGGGCATCCAATCGCCCTGGATCCAGCCCGGAGGCAAGGCAGACCTCGAGGAAGATCCGCCCCGACCGGACTTCTTCGCCTTTGCCTGCGCCGTCGCTTTTTTCGCGCTCTCCAGGGCTGCCGTCTTCTCCTTCACCATCACCGCAGACGAAGCTCGAACAGACCGGCGGCACCGGGACGAGAGCAGAGGTGGCGGAGGAATTTGAGAAGAAAGGGGGAAAATGAAGGCGCACTGTTCAAAAGCGCTGAGCCAGCGGCTTATATGGAGTTGCTTCTGAGTGACTGACCTGTAGGCCCAGACGATCCTGTCAAATCCCGCAACAGTCGCACGCGCGGTACGTGGCCAAAAAGGTGGCGCAGAGATCGAGGCGTCTCCGTCCTATCCCCTCCGATTACTATGGCCTCCTCCGCCCCGCGCACTTCCCAAAATTCGAATCCCGCAGAATCCGCGAGCTGCAGAACAACTTGTCAGACGGAAGATCTCCTTCGCTCTGTCACTCGGAGTTCTTCAAGTAAAGAAACTCAATCGACGGAAACAAATAATGGATCAAGGCGACTGAAAAAGAAGTTGGTATCGTCACCTAGGTTCATTGATCCAGAGCAAGCCATACTCGCAGCATGAAAAATGGGTCGGAAGTGTATTAAACTCCTTCCCCAATCAAACCTCGATCCATTTGGGGGCTAATGATGAAGCTATGTACCTAGGGTAGGGTCATGGACCTGTCCAAACTACCCTCCCCAAGGACATCCCTAGAAGAAACCACCTTTCAATCGACTCAGAAGTGTTCCACTCGACGGACTCGAAGGCACTCGACCATGAAGCCAACCACTCGACAGCCAGGAACTCTAAAGTCACTCTGCACGCAAATGGTCGGTCATTAAGTAGCTTTTATGGTCATCACAGCACTTTATTTGTGGCTTTACCAGTAACGCCCGATCTTAATGTACCTTAAACCCTACATAACTGAGGGCCGGAGGGGTCTGGCGAACTCTATTTTATTTGCATGAAAGAAGAAGCAAATATTTGACATGCAATTTGAATTTGAATTTGAAGCAGATTTTGGATAAGTGGCATTTTGGCATGATGATCATGATGACATGACCTTCATTAGGGGGAGATTACTGTAGTGTGATGCTGGGGATGTTACAAATCTCCTCCACTACAAGAAATCTCATCCCGAGATTTAAGGGGTGGAGTAAGGGGAAAAGACTCGGGAAGGACGGAGCTCAACACAATATATCTACCTGGGGACTATCTCATTGAACGTGGCAAGGAGGAATCTCTCGAGTTGAAATTCAAGAAATTCATCGAGAGCAAGGTAAGAAGGTACAGTAGGAAGTTTCAAACGAAAGGACAAACAATTGATATCTAAACAGAGTGTGAGAAGGGGGGTTTAGAGCATCGCAATAGATCATCTCTCGGACAGTGGCTCATGAGTTACATACGAAGGCAAGTATGAGGAATAACTTTGGCAACATGGGTGTCCAGGAGAGTCAGGTTTCGATCATGTGGAACTATGGTTATGGGCCCACCATGTGGGTTAAAAGCTGGAAGGCGCTATCATTTTTCACAGTCATGATGGCAAGGCAAGTCAGAGGATAGCCTGTCAATTATGTTGGCAACAACGTTGGTACCAAGGGCGAGGGACGAAGAGAACCATTTTCCTGCTCGTAAGACGAGGCGGACCGATAGGCAAAGTTCTCATCCATCGGTGGCTACCGGAATGTCATCAACAATAGTAACATGTACATCAGGGGGTTTTAGAAGCCAGGAATTATTTTTGCATATATCATATAGATCACAAGAAGGTTAAACAAACCAATGGAAAGGAAAATGAAATTATCGGATTAATCAGACCAATGGAAAGGAAAATTTGTTTACACACAAGAATCAGGAGTATATCCTTACCAAGGGAAAGCGGATCAAGATATACATGATATGACAGCAAGTTCAAAAGCATTTAGATAAAGGGGGCAAGGGAAGAATCATGATATTACCCATACAACGGTGTTTGGATAATAGATCAAGAAACATTCGGCAATGTGCTTCCAATGTTCTTGTTGATATTCGGAATACCTCAGTCATGCTTCGAGGTAGCATTAACATGGTGTTCCAAGTAGGGGTTGGAGTTGAAGACCACAAGAATTACTCAAGGAACAATTGCAGGAATAGCAAGGAGTCCAAGGTATAACCAAGATATGATCAAACATGTGTTGGAAAGAATACAAGGGAGTTGTCGATGATAACTCAAATCATCGAAGGTCAAGGATGGTATTTCTCATCATGAATTTAATTAATATCCTGGAAGAGCTCAGAATGTTGATGATGATCACGATACATTTGTCGAGAAATTTCATGAAGATGTAATCGATCGGTGATGACATCAAGTCAAAGGAATGATGAAGCAAAAGGTTATTGGAACCAAAGGTACGGCACAAACTCAAAATCAAGCTTGTTGTTCAAGGCGAAATGATATGATCAGGAAGGGCGACGTATACTTAGCTCATCGTCGAAAAGTTGTGCTCCAGGAATAAGGACCAGGTAGCACAGTTAAAAGTTGGCACGATAAAAACATAGCCGATCAGGCTAGGAATGATGTGATGGAGTATCCCACTCCCCAGCAACAAAGTACTAGGAGTATTGAATCACCGAGCGGAATTGATTCATTGTTCGGTGGTCTCGGTTGAAGACAACCCAGAACCCATGGTGTGACTATGACAGGGAAAGGTATCACTCCATCAAAAAAATTCATACGACGTAGTATGTTAGGATGATATCCTCGAGATAGTTGGGGGGGGGGGGGGTAATGCTCGAGGTAGTTTGGTCTAGAGGTTTGACAGGTATTTCGATTCGCAGAAGACAAGTGCTTTAGCTTGTCCGTGAAATGGGATCAAAGAAGAACAATCATGGTCAAGACCATGGTTGCAAGGGACATAACACAGATACGAGATGGTATTATAACAAGGGAATAACTATTATTACAAGGAGCTTCCATGATATGATCTACATCGTTTCCATGGGCATGAACACAAAGGTTCAAGGTCGACTCCCACTTCTTCAATGCATAACCTTTCATTCACTCCTCGTTTTTGAAGAATTTGTAGTGCGGAAGATTTATCTGGTGAAGCACCATAATAGTATGACTCACATCTCTTTCGAGTTCACACGGATTAGTGAAGGCATAGGTTCAACCCATAGGGTTATCTTAGGAATATATACCACTAACTTCAGGATTAGAATATACCAGCTCGAAAGCAGAGCATGGTTGGTAAAAGCAGATGATAGAATTTACCAAAGGCATTATGTGTCAGGGCAACACTCACAAGTTTAATAAATATAAAGGACATTGTCGGATAATAATCCAACCAAGGATATGGGAGTCCATAAAAGATCAGATGTGAGTATCGATACTCACCCAGAAGAAGAAAGAATGCAAAGGCATCAGATTATGGGAATAACTAACTAATTCAAATCTCAAATGCAAAGGAATTGCGATTTCCAAATCAAGGGATCAGGAGCAAATGCTCTGATTAAGGATGGATAAGTTGAGTAGACTTAGGGGTACAACGGACGGCAATTCGGTTGGTCGAGGACCAGTTCATGTTTAAAATGATGTCTGATCCGGAAGGATTAATTCTAGGATTTCGACTAAGGATTGCGAGCATTCACCACGTATCAAATCAAAGGCTGAAAATGACGATGACAAGGGATACTAATGAATATTGCTAAACATATGGAACGCAACCATAATGCAAGCAGACAAGTATTTGTACAGCAACAGCTGGGAGAGAATTACCGGAAGACCGGATAGTATATCAATGTACCTTGTGGATCATATGATCAACTAGTAATGAACTGTTCCTCGATAAGGGTGAAGAATTATCCGTAGGGGTATTCATGCGGCAAGGAACTGCGGGGTAGTAAGCATAAAGGATGCTTGGAACATCGGAGAGTATTTGTGGGCACCTTGTAATAACAAGGGCAACTAGGGAGGAAGGTATGAATGACAAAAGTATGTAGTCATCCATAACAATTTATCGGTGGTAGTGATCGCAACGGTGAAGTGCACAAGGGTCTTGGGAAAGCATCAGAGAGTGTCTTCAAAATCTTCTAGTGCAGCAGGCAATCATCTGGGCTGAAGGGGCTCTCCGGGAGGAAGTATTTTCGAGAAACTAAAGTTAGATTTTAGCAAAATCATTTAACCTGAATAGAAGAGAGTTCAGAGTTCCAGAGTAAAGGTCGAGGAATAAAAGATCCTACTACCACCCAATGGCGACGTGGGCCCGTAAGCCGGATAGCCATGTTAGTAAAAGTTTTTCAATGACTAGACTCGACTTCGGCCAAGGAGTTGGAAAGGGGGATTCCTACAGGCAGTCGGCTCTGATCCAACTAGTGACACCCTCGATTCAATCATCAATAATCATACACGCAAATGTGTACGATCAAGATCAAGGACTCACTGGAAGATATCACAACACAACTCTAGACACAAATTAACATAATACAAGCTTTATATTACAAGCTAGGGGCCTCGAAGGCTATACATAAGCTCGAATACTCAAGAGTCAGCGGAAGCAACAATATCTTAGTACAGACATAAGTTAGACAAGTTTGCCTTAAGAAGGCTGGCACAAAAACAACAACGATCGAAAAGGCAAGGCCTCCTGCCTGGGAGCCTCCTAACTACCACTAGTAGAAAAGGGGGCAAAGGTCCAGGCCGGGTCAGCCCATTAGTCCCTGTTCAGTCCAGAACCGGGACCCATGGGGGCATTGGACCCGGTTCGTCAGCCCCGGGGGCCGGCCGGGCCACGTGGGCCATTGGTCTCGGTTCGTCTGGACCTTTTGGTCCCGGTTGGTGGGACGAACCAGGACCAATGGGCCTCGCTCCAGGCCCACCACCATTGGTCCCGGTTGGTGGCTTGAACCGGGACCAAAGGCTGCCCTTTAGTCCCGGTTCATGCCACCAACCGGGATCAATGAGGTGTCCATATATATCCCCTCGCGTAAGAGCAGAGCACGCTGCTCTGTTTTTTTGGCCGCCGAGGGGGAGAGGGCTTGGTGGTGCTCTAGCTCACCTCCTATGCACACAAGGTGTTCGATGGAATGCCCGAGCCACACTACTTAAGCTTTCTCCTCTCCAAGCTCGACCTCCAAGCTCCATTTTCCTCAATATTTTTCTAGGTTTAGCGGTCCGTCACGCCCCGTCCCCGTCTTCACCGCCGTCGATCACCCGCGACGATATCATCACCGGCACCACCGTGGTGAGCCTCTTGTTCTTATCTTCTTTCTGAAAGGAAAAATATTCTTACTTGTATGTTTAGATAGATACTTGTATTATTTTCTTACTTTTATTATTGCATCTTATATAGTGCGATGGTTTTGGTATCCGCCCCCGTCGGCCCTCGTCCTGTCTATGATTCGGATGTGGTATATATTTCTTTATAACTATTGGTTCATTTATTGTTTATGAAAATTATGCCGACCAACGTGACATAGATTTTATTTATCTAGGAGGTATGTGAACCGGAAATTCCAACCAACCCTATTGTCGAGAGGTTAAATTTAGTTGAAGAAGAAAACAATTTCTTGAAGGAAAAAATAAAAAAATTGAGGAGGAGAAGATGATATTGGAGTTGCATGTTGCGGATGTCGTCGATGATCACAAGATCAAGATGGATGCAATGCGCTTGAAGATTAGAAAGATTAGAAAATATGCCATTCATACCGAGGCTTGGTATCATTATGCCATTGGATCAATTGTTACCATGGTTGCGATTATGATCGCATTTGTTTTCGCATTGAAATGTTTTACATAGTTTCAATGTATGGTTTAATTAATTAGATGCTCTGGAGAGCTATATGTTGTTAGATGAGAACTATGTATGTACTTTGGTTTTAATGTGATGATGAACTTCTATTAATTTGTTCACTTATTTATCTATTCGTGATGTTCTGTAATGGTTTTGACACATTAATTATATATGATGCCTTGAGATGAACCGCAATGGATGTACGGTGACGCAGACACACCTCCTAGTACATTAAGGGCGTGCATGAGTTTCTCGAAGCGGCTGAGGCAAACAAGCAGAATGGTTTTATGTGTTGTCCATGCATTAAATGTGGGAATACGATGTCTTACTCTAACCGGAAATCCTTCACAGCCACCTGCTTTACAAGGGTTTCATGCCACACTATAATGTTTGGACGAGGTATGGAGAAATAGGGGTTATGATGGAAGACGGCGAAGAAGAAGAGTACGATGACAACTATGTGCCCCCTGAATACGGTGATGCTGCAACGGGGGGAGCTGGTGAAGATCAAGAGGAACCAGATGATGTGCCCAATGATGCTGCAACGGTTGAAGCTGCTGAAGATCAAGAGGAACCAGACGATGTGCCCGATGATGATGATCTCCGTCGGGTCATTGTCGATGCAAGGACGCAATGCGAAATTCAAAAGGAGAAGCTGAAGTTCGATCGCATGTTAGAGGATCACAAAAAAGGGTTGTACCCCAATTGCAAAGGTGGCAACACAAAGCTCGGTACCGTTCTGGAATTGCTGCAGTGGAAGGCAGAGAATGTTGTGCCTGACAAAGGATTTGAGAAGCTACTGAAAATACTGAAGAAGAAGCTTCCAAAGGATAACGAATTCTCCGATAGTACATACGTAGCAAAGAAGGTCGTATGCCCTCTAGGATTGGAGGTGCAGAAGATACGTGCATGCCCTAATGACTGCATCCTCTACCGCGGTGCATACAAGGATCTGAACGCATGCCCGGTATGCGGTGCATTGCGGTATAAGATCAGACGAGATGACCCTGGTGATGTTGACGGCGAGCCCCCACGAAGAGGGTTCCTGTGAAGGTGATGTGGTATGCTCCTATAATACCATGGTTGAAACGTCTGTTCAGAAACGGAGGGCATGCCAAGTTGATGTGATGGCACAATGAGGACCGTAAGAAAGACGGGAAGTTGAGAGCACCCACTGACGGTCGCAGTGGAGAAAAATCGAGAGAAAGTACTGGGTTGAGTTTGCAAAGGACCCAAGGAACGTATGGTTTGCTTTAAGCGCGAATGGCATTAATCCTTTCGGGGAGCAGAGCAGCAATCACAGCACCTGGCCCGTGACTCTATGTATGTATAACCTTCCTCCTTGGATGTGCATGAAGCGGAAGTTCATTATGATGCTAGTTCTCATCCAAGGCCCTAAGCAACCCGGCAACGACATTGATGTGTACCTAAGGCCATTAGTTGAAGAACTTTTACAGGTGTGGAATGGAAACGGTGTACGTACGTGGGATGAGCACAGACAGGAGGAATTTAACCTAAAGGCGTTGCTGTTAACAGTGACCATCAACGATTAGCCCGCTCTTAGTAACCTTTCAGGACAGACAAACAAGGGATACCACGCATGCACACACTGTTTAGATGACACTGAATGTATATACCTGGATAAATGCAGGAAGAATGTGTACCTGGGCCATTGTCGATTTCTTCCGACCAACCATCAATGTCGAAAGAAAGGCAAGAATTTCAAAGGCGAGGCAGATCACCGGAAGAAGCCCACCATGCGTACCGGTGATCATGTACGTGCTATGGTCAATGATTTACACGTAATCTTTGGAAAGGGTCCCGGTGCACTAGCTGTTTCGAATGACGCCGAGGGACACGCACCCATGTGGAAGAAGAAATCTATATTTTGGGACCTACCCTACTGGAAAGACCTAGAGGTCCGCTCTTCAATCGACGGGATGCACGTGACGAAGAACCTTTGCGTGAACCTACTTGGCTTCTTGGCGTGTATGGAAAGACAAAAGATACACCTGAGGCACGGGAGGACCTGCAATGTTTGCACGAAAAAGACGGCATGCCTCCGTGGCAGTATAGTCCTGCCAGCTACGCTCTTACGAAAGAAGAGAAAGAAATCTTCTTTGAATGCCTGCTCGGTATGAAGGTCCCGACTGGCTTCGTCGGATGTAAAGGGAATAATAAATATGCGGAGAAAAGTTCCGAACCTAAAGTCTCATGATCTGCCACGTGATTATGACGCAATCGCGTCCGGTTGCATTGAGGGGCTTCTACCGAAAACGTCCGATTAGCCATTGTGAAGCTATGTGCATTCCTCAATGCAATCTCTCAGAAGGTGATCGATCCAGAAATCGTACCAAGGCTAAGGAGTGATATGGCGCAATGTCTTGTCAGTTTCGAGCTGGTGTTCCCACCATCCTTCTTCAATATCATGACGCACGTCCTAGTTCATCTAGTCGACGAGATTGTCATTCTGGGGCCCGTATTTTTACACAATATGTTCCCCTTTGAGAGGTTCATGGGAGTCCTAAAGAAATATGTTCGTAACCGCGCTAGGACAGAAGGAAGCATCTCCATGGGCCATCAAACAGAGGATGTTATCGGGTTTTGTGTTGACTTCATTCCTGGCCTTAAGAAGGTAGGTCTCCCTAAATCGCGGTATGAGGGGAGACTGACTGGAAAAGGCACGCTTGGAAGGGACTCAATAATATGCAGGGACGGATATTCTTGGTCTCAAGCACATTACACAGTTCTACAAAACTCTACCTTGGTGACCCCGTATGTCGATGAACACAAGAACAGTCTGCACTCCAAACACCCGGAGCAGTGCGACGACTGGATTACATGTGAACATATCAGGACTTTCAACAATTGGTTGGAAACACGTCTCAGAGGTGACAACACTGTTTTTGATGAGCTGTACTTGTTGTCCAGGGGACCATCTTTGACTGTATTGATTTACAAAGGATACGAGATAAATGGGAAAACATTTTATACGATTGACCTAGATCAAAAGAGCACCAACCAAAACAACGGTGTCCTCTTTGATGCAACAACAGAGAGGGGAAAGGACACATATTATGGTTACATAGTGGACATATGGGAACTTGACTACGGACATGATTTTAAGGTCCCTTTGTTTAAGTGCAAATGGGTCAATCTGTCGGAGGCGGGTATGCAGATAGACCCACATGACGGAATGACAACAGTGGATCTGAAAATCTTGGGTACAGCGACGAACCGTTCGTCCTAGCCAATGATGTGGCACAGGTTATCTATGTGAAGGACATGTCTACCAGACCGAGAAAAAGAAAAGATAAGGAAGCGAATACATCATACAATGAGCCAAAGCGCCACATAGTTCTTTCAGGAAAATGGGACATCATGGGAGTGGAGGGCAAGACAGACATGTATGAAGATTATGAAAAGTTTCATGAAATTCCCCCCTTCAAAGTCAAGGCTGACCCAAGCATCCTGGTAAACGATGAAGATTATCCATGGTTACGACGCAATAAGCAAATGACACAAGCGAAGAAAAAGTGAAGACTTTCTCCCGCAACTATTATGATGATACCATGCCAACTTTGTAATGATTTAGTATGATACCATTGTCCGTTTTGTACATGCACATGCTATGTGGGTGAAATTATGATACCATGCCAACTTTCAACTTTTTCAGAGTTCATTTGAAATGCTTTAATGTCTTATGGTTTGGCCCTCGTAATACCATTCATCCCGGTTCGCTCCTTGTCAACTATGTTCTCACCAAGAACACTCTCAAGAGGGCAGCCACGTGGGCCATTGGTCCCGGTTCTTCTGGACCTTTTGGTCCCGGTTCCACGCACGAACCGGGACCAATGCGCCTCACCCCTGGCCCATGACCATTAGTCCCGGTTTGTGCCACAAACCGGGACCAAAGGGTTGGTCCTCGTTGCGCTCAGGGTTTAATCCCACCTCGCCAACCGAAGGTCGCTCACACCGGTTTATAAGCCCGTCCCTCTCTGCCTTGTTGAGCTCCTCTCAAAGTGAAAATAGATGCCCCTATACAGGGAATTTGACCTAAATTCATAGTGAATTTCTCTGAAATTCATAGAAATTTATTATGAATTTAGGTTGAATTTTCTCTATAGGCGCATCTATGTTCATTTTTTAGTAAAGTTAATCACAAACTTGTGATTCACACAAATTTCAAAGAATTCAAATTTTAACTATTCAAATTTGAAAACTAATGGCACTAACAGAAAGTTTATAATTTTTCTAAAACTAATGGCACTAACAGAAAGTTTATAATTTTGCTGACCTAAAAGCAAAAAGAACAAAAAAATAAAGCAAAAAGAAAAAGAAAATAAATAATACATAAAGCAAAAAAAACTGGAAACAAAATAAAAATAGCAACAATAAGTATTTTGTTGTAAGTAGAAACAAAATAAAATAAATAAAACAACAAAGAAAACAAAAAAACAAAAATAAGTGTTTTCAAATTTGAAAACTAATGGCACTAAGAGAAAGTTTATAATTTTTCTAAAACTAAAAGAAAAAAATAATTAAAAATAAAGCAAAAAAACAAAAGAAAATAAATAATTCAGAAAACAAAACAAAAAACTGGAAAAATATAGCAACAATAAGTATTTTGTTGTAAGTAGAAACAAAATAAAATAAATAAAGCAAGAAAGAAAACAAAAAAAAAACAAAAAAGAGTGTTTTCAAATTTGAAAACTAATGGCACTAACAGAAAGTTTATAATTTTTCTAAAACTAAATGGAAAAAGAATTAAAAAATAAAGCAAAAAACAAAAAAAATAATGCAGAAAACAAAACAAAAAAACTAGAAAAAATAAAAATAGCAACAATAAGTAAAGAAAAAAAAGTGCCTCCTACTAGGCCCCCACGGCCTGAATACGACTAGAAACCCTACCATGGGCCAGGATTCAGGCCCGCAGGAGGCCTAGTAGGCCCACAGGCAGATAAGTGACTTTAGGCCTGTAAGCCTGCATTTGAGAGGAGCTCGAAGTGGTCAGCGCAGCAGTGCTTATAAACCACTGTCGAGCCCTCTCGGCTAGCGAGGTGGGACTAAACATCCCACCGCACCGCGCCAGTTCCAGCACAAGGCCTTTGGTCCCGGTTGGTGCCACCAACCGGGACTAAAGGTGCATTAATACCGTTCGCGGCAAAACCGGGACCAATGCCCCCTTTAGTCGGTTGGTGCCTGCAACCGGACCAAAGGCCGCTTCTTTTGGTCCCGTTGGTGGCACCAACCGGGACTAAAGGGGTGCATTGGTCCCGGTTTGTGCCACGAACCGGGACGAAAGCTTTTCCTATATAACCAAACACTTTGGAAATTTCCCCCCACCAGCCATTCTTCTCTCCAACGCCGCCAGGCTGCTGCGCTGCTCCTCGATGCCGGCCCCTGCCGCGACGTCGCCGTTGCCTCTGCTAGCCGCCCGAGGTTGCCGTCGCCGCCCGCTCGCCGTCGCCCGTGCCCTCGCTTTGACGCCAGTAGCCACTTGCCGCCCTGCCCGACGCGTCAAGGCGTCGCCTGCCCGCCCGTCGTCGCCATCGCCCTGCCCGCCCCTTCCTCGCCGGGCCGTCGCCCCTGCCCGTCGCCATCCTCGCCACCCGGCCGCGCCCCTGCCCGTTGCCGTCCTCTCCGCCGAACCCGCGCCCCTTCCCCTCCGTTGGTCCGGCCGGCGCCCCTCCCCTGTTTTTTTCTTATATTACATGCTTGTTTTTTTAAGATTATATATATGTATATTTGTGAGTATATGTATTATGTATATTGCTTCTTTTCAGATATTTTTCATATATATGAT
The DNA here is from genome assembly GCA_021605205.1 of Aegilops longissima. Lineage (NCBI taxonomy): Eukaryota > Viridiplantae > Streptophyta > Magnoliopsida > Poales > Poaceae > Aegilops > Aegilops longissima. The sequence goes on from CM038681.1 coordinate 25,794,527, forward strand.
GATTTGTATTTTGCTTTTTTATAAAAATGTATATATGTTTGTATGTTCTCTGTGTATATATGTTCATATATGCAAAAGTTAGATTTATATATTTAGAAAAGGATTATCTATATATGTTCTCTGATTTAGTACATTTTAGGTTAGTTTCATTTTTAGAAAAGTTTTATATATTTAGGAGAGGAAAAAGGAAAATAAGAAGAGGAAAAAGGAGAAGAAGAGGAGAGGAAGAAAAGGAAGAGGAGAAGAAGAGGAGAGGAAGAAAAGGAAGAGGAGAAGAAGAAAAAAAAAAAGAAAATTCCTCTATTCCTTTCTTCTTCTCCTCTTTTTTTTCTTTTTTTTCTTCGATCTTCTCCTCTATTCCTTTCTTCTTCTCCTCTTTTTATTTCTTCTTCGTTTTCTTATGTTTTATCGGGTCGTAAATCAGTCCATATACCCTCCCGATAACTTCAACACCGGGGGGTCGATATACCCTCCCGATAATATTATTTTCCCATGTACGTATATCGTGTCGATATAAACTCCCGATAAATTCAACACGTGGGGGGGGGGGTCGATATACCCCCTCCCAATAACTTCAACACGAGGGAGGGGGTCGATATACCCCCTCCCGATAACTTCAACACGTGGGGTCGATATACCCCTCCCGTTACTATTATTTTCCCATCTATGTATGTAAATGCGTTGTCGATATAAACCCTCCCGATAATTTCAACACATGGGGGGGGGTCGATATACCCCTTCCCGATAACTTCAACATGTGGGGGGGGGGGTCGATATACCCCCTCCCCGATAATATTATTTTCCCATGTACGTATGTCGTCGTTGTCGATATAAACCCCTCCCGATAACTTCAACACGTGGGGGGTCGATATACCCCCTCCCGATAACTTCAACACGTGGGGGGGGGGGGTCGATATACCCCCTCCCCGATAACATTATTTTCCCTTGTATGTATCTCATCGTTGTCGATATTACCCCCTTGAAGCGTTGTCGAGGCCACCCCAAACCCTAGAGAAGCAGCGTCGAGGCCACTAATTAATATGATTCCTTACAGTGACTAGCTAGCTAGTTCTACGTTTGCCACTAGCTAATATATCCATCTGTCATGTTTGAATAATAATTGCCATGTTGTAAATATTTGTAGAAACTATGGACACCCCCCGAGACGAAGCACAAGAAGTGTTGTTGGGGGACATAATCGCACAAGGAAGTGATGCCGTCTGCTCGTTGTTTCTCAACGACACCGATGGTCTAGAAGGAGAGGGTGAAGAAGCGGCTGGCTATGATTATGATGGCTCCGGTGACCCAATGCCGGTGCAAGAAGGAGACCGTGAGGACGGCTCCGGTGACCCAATGACGGTGCAAGAAGGAGACCGTGATGACGGCTCCGGAGAAGTTACCGAGTCCGGCCAGGTATATATATTAGTTAAGCATGTGCTGACTAGCTAATTGATGCATTCATTGTTTTGGTATGTACACATATTAATTAACTGTTGTCTTTGTTCTTTTTTCTAGCCCTCCGGATCAAGCACAACTTCGGTAAAAAGACGAGGCCCGTACAAAAAGTTGAGCTCGGATGAAAGGTTTGAGATCATAGCAATCGCGCGCGACGGCCAACCGATTGAACCCATCCGGACAAAGAACGCATTTGTTGCTCAGTGCGGGGTTCTGGTTAGGGAAAAGATCCCGATCAGCATCCACCAATGGTATAAGACAAAGAACGAAGACCCTGAGGTGTTTTATGTCAATGATATGCAGAAAAATGATCTTTGGACTAAGTTGAAGTCAAATTTCACCCTACCACCAGAGGATGATCTGGAGAAGCCAGTTAAAGAGCAATTAATCAAGTCTTTTGCTCTTAAGAAGATGGCAGACCTATTCAGGAGGTGGAAGAAAGACCTGAATACGTTTGTCGACAAAAAAGAGACACCAGAATTCAAGGGCAAATATGAGAAGATCAGAGATCACTGGCCCGCATTTGTGGCCCACAAGACACCGGAAAATAGTAAGAAGATGTCGGCGACAAACAAGAAAAATGCTGTGAAGAAGAAGCTTCACCATCGCACGGGGTCAGGTGGCTACCTCAAAGCCCGGCCTAAGTGGGCCAAGGCTGAGAATGATCTGGTTGATAAAGGGATCGAACCAGAGACAATGAACTGGCCAGACCGTTGCCGGACTTGGTTCTTCGGGGCTGGCGGAACCTTGGACCATGTATCAGGGAAGTGCATTTGGACGGACGAGCAATTGGAAATACCAGTCAAGAGGCTTCGGCACTATATCGATGCAGCGCAGGAAGGGACGTTCGTTCCAGACAGAGAGAACGATGAGCTCACAATGGCCCTCGGGAATCCTGAGCACCCTGGACGGACACGAGGCACGCCAGGCTCCGTTCCGTGGAATGCTAGTTTTCCGGACGCAGGCGGTTACAAATGCCAGGAGAGGAGGAAAAAAGTGCAGCAGACCCAACTGCAGGCGCTGCACGTAAGGGTACAAGCGATAGAGGAACGAGAAGCAAATCGCAGCAAACGAACTGCCGAAGCTTCCCCCGAAGCTACCCCGCCATCTCAGCGGAGAAGCAGCGTGGCTTCCACCGAGCTGCTTCAGCCGGAGCATGCCTTGACGGCTCCTGCCAGCTATCCCGTGGATGCTATCACGGAGTCTCAAAATTGCCACATTATGATGCAATGGATGAATTTGAAGGTCAAGGTGGCTGTTGGCTCTGTTTATCCTACTGAACCCGGCGCAACTTTTCACTGTCGGCCTATTCCAGAAGGATATGCTAAGGTGATTGTCGTGGAGTTGTCACGGCAGATGTCCTTAGTGTTAGGACTTAGTCGCGAGGCCAACGCATCTATGTGGTTGCTTGAGAGGGGTTGAGCGGGACGAGAGACGCGAGGTTTTACCCAGTTCGGCCCCTCTCGGTGGAGGTAAAAGCCTCGTCCTGCTTCATTGATATTGATGATGATGATCACGGTTACACGAGTGCTCTAACTCGAGAGCTATTGTCTAAACCTAACTTGTCCAACTTGTGGAACTTGTCCCTCTTTGAGGAGCCCTGCCCTCCTTATATATGTTGAAGGGCGGTTTACATGTGGAGTCCTATTAGGATTAGGACTAGTCTATCTCTAATACAAACCGGATACAAGTCCTGGTCTTAACTCCTTGTAAAATATTCCTCATGCCTTTCCTCTTAAACCGCCCACAATAGTTGAACCGGCCTTCGATCCGCCGGCGGGTTACTAATGAACCGCCAAGACCGGGCGGGTAGCCCGTGAACCGCCAAGCTCGGGCGGGTTACCAAGGAGTTGTCCTGCACGGCGGGTTAACTTCCGCCGGTTTACACCAGGGTATATCCCGACATTAGCCCCAAGTTTAGCTTGGATTTATCCATGGTAAACTTACGCTGCAAAATAAACACCGAACAAATTTGGCAGGTTGTACTCGGGTTAAGAATTCTTGTAGACCGGCACCTGATCGTCCTTGTCATTTCCTTCTTCTAGAAAATCCGGGTCAATAACCAGCTTCATAACCAATTTGCTGATGTTGGTTTCTTATAGAAAATATTGTGAAGAATAATCCACTTGAGTCGGCTTCCAAAGCGCCGGTTTAAGAAATATTGGTCTTGAAATACTCATCTGATATTCAACCGGTTTGAAGATGTAGAACTTGCGGTTTATCATTGCCAAAACTGTCGGGTTATAAAACTGATAATTCAGGTTATGATTGTTGCCAGCGCCGGTTATGATTGTTGCAAACACGGGTCATAATGGTTGGTGACGCCGGTCAATCGGTTTGCTCAAAACATAGAATTTGAAAATAGTTCCTACATAATAATATAATACCTGTAGCCCCCAAGTCTTGAGTAGAACAAAGTGATGGCTTAAGACTTGTTTCAATATAAATACTGCCACTTAAGAAGAAATCCATGTTGTTCATCCCAGTCACTTAGTAAAACTGAATACTCCATATTATGTAGCCCCCAAGTGCGGGTCATTATGCAATAATAAGCAGGGACTTTGTAGGTATAATCATATAGATTTGAGCAATGATGTGTAGCCCCCAAGGGCCGCTCAAGAAGATAATATTGAGCTGGGACTTAATATATACTTCAATGAAAATAACATCATATGATGTAACTCCCATCATGGGACTTGAATCCACGTCCACAAGGTTAAGAGCCTTGTGCTTTACCAACTGAGCAGCGGACCCTTCAATATAATGAATAAAAAGCTTTGTACCTTCAACTGTTGACAGGAGCAATTGGCAGCCCCCAAGTGTCATGGTGCATGCTTGCAGCGACATGAGACTTGCATATTTAATATAATCTCAACTTAAATAATGTAGCCCCCAAGTGCCGGGTTGTAAGCCTGCAGCAACTCGGGACTATTCCTTCAATTGTAGAATAAATTATATCCATTGATAATATGATAGCCATTGCGCTAAAGCGACTTTGAAAACCTTAATCATAATACTGGTTATTGATAACCATAATGGAAATCCAGCCATGTTGGCTATTTAAGATAATATAATCCGGTATGAAAAATTCATCCAATATCATAATGAAAATTCAGCCAAGTTTGGCTATTTGAATAATATAACCCAATCATTTATAAGCGCATGATTCCAATGGCGCAATCCAAATATATACTGGCGACGTATAGTCCAAAGCCAGGCCGGTTTAATAAACGCCGGCGATTTATAATCATGCTTTATTCAACCTGCTTCTGTATACAACAAGTTTAAAATGTCCTGGCGGTTTACCGCCGGACGGGTCAAGAATAATCAAATATGAAATATATCATACCTGTGATATTGAATCACATTGCTGGTTTGACCAACTTTATGTAGTAAAAGTGATAACCCCAATCTTGAGTAATGATAACTCCTTTCATACTGTGCCGGTTGATGATAAACCGTACCGGGTTGTGATAAACACCGGTTTAACCATATATAATACTGGCGACTCGTAGTCAAACCAGACCGGGCGGATAGTCTCCGGATTATGATTTGATCATGTACTGACAACTTGTAATTGAAAGTCAAGCCGGGTTAATGAACACCGGTTTACTCCATAATAAGATGGTAACATAAAATCAAACCGGGCAAATAGTCTCCGGATTAGGATTTGACCGTGTTCCGCCAATTTGTAATTGAAAGTCAAGCCGGGTTAATGATGTCGGTTTGAAAACACAACAAAAGAAATAATTTAAAAGAGAACAAAATTCAAGCAAAGGCAAATATAAAACCATTGCAAATGAGGCTTTGAGCCGATCAAGAGGCATTACATGGTCGGACACGACCAAGCCCCCAAAAGGCGTAGCTATGGTTCGAGTCAGCCAGGTCCCCAAATGATGCATTGGCATTACGCCGATCAAGAGGTGTAGCGATGGTTCGGGTTCGACCAAAGCCCCAAGTGATGCTGTGGCACTAGGCGATCAAGAGGCGTGACTATGGTTCGAGACGTGACCAGAAGTCCCCAAGTGATGCTGTGGCTTTTACCTACCAAATGGCGTTGCTATGGTTCGGACACGACCAAGGCCCCCAAGTGATACTGTGGCATTGCGCCGATCAAGAGGTGTGACTATGGTTCAGACATGACCAAGCCCCCAAGTGATCAATAATATGATAAGCCAACAAGGCATGATACCCATGTTTGAACCGCGCATCATGGCAGCATGTCCTCTTTGGCACCCTTTAACTTTTTGCAAGAGATAAATCCTTCTTGAACCGGGATTTTGAACCGGATATTGAGAGCTTCAAAGCTTTGTAGGAGACACCTTTCCCTTGAACCGGATGTTAAACCGGAATCTTTATTTTCAACCAGAAATTTTCTGACAGCCTTTAAACTCGAACTTGCGAGAAGTTAATTCCTTTTTGAACCGGACATTGTTAAACCGGATTTGAGAGCTAAAGAGCTTTGTGAGAGAACAGATTTCCCTTGAACCGGATTGTAAACCGGATATTTGAGAGCTTCAGTGAGACTGACTTTCCTTTAACTGGATTTTAAACCGGAATCCTTTCTGATGACCCGGATCTTCTTCATTGAGTCGGGATTTTGTAACTGCCATATACTTACTAAGCCGGAAATTTTCTGACGGCCTTCAAATAACAGTAGCCTCCGGGACCGGGTTATCTTTCCCTCCATCGTCCTGGGGTTCTTAAATTTGCTGAAACTGGCAAGATTTGCTTAGTCATGTCATTGTAGCCCCCGAGTCTCAAGGTGACTCGAGGAGTTGGCTTGAAACTCTCCATATTTGACCGTGATATAAACCGGCATAACTTGTATATCATTGGTGTTGATAACACGATGTGAATCCACCGAAGGTTGTGATGACTGCGGCGGGTTATAAATGATCCCGTATGAGCCGTGTCAGCAACTCGGCCAATGGTTCCTTCCAACTGGCGATTTGAAGTTAACCAAACTGTAGTGGCGGCGACTTGTGCGCCTGCCCATTGAGCCATCCAGTGTAGATGGCGGTTGATAGTATATGATAATTTGCCTCCATTTTGAAAGAAAACCGGGCTACCCAAGCTACGACTTGCTCATTCAGACAGGTGCGGCCTGGTATGTTGATGTAGACCAGACATCACTAAATGGACGGTAGAGACGTCCACAATATTAGAGGTGGCTTGGACAGATGAACCGGCCACGGTGGTGTAAACCGGCGCGGTCGGGCGAGTCCACCACGTCATTTTAATGTAGTGAACGATTGTCCTGCATCAAAAACATCGCAGGCCAAAGTAATTGTTTTTTGATAAAAGGAATATGTGCCAAAATTATATTTAGAAGGATTTCACCTGATTCGCCCGGTCAACAGATGAGTCGCCCGTGGCATTGTAAAACGGCGTGGACGGGAGAGTCGGCCATGGGGTCGGACGGGTAAGTCGCCCATAGTGATGTAAACCATCACGGACGAGCGAGTTGTCCTCCATGTTGTAAGCTGGCGCGGACACATGAACTGGCCGCGATGGCGGACGGGCGAGTCATTCGTGGTGTTTGTAAGGCGGTGCAGACACATGAGTCAGCCGCTGGCATGGACAGATGTAAACTGAACAGCGGACGGCAACTTGCTTGTATATCTGTTGAGCAGCATGGCACAGGCGAGTGCTATTACCAAAAATAATGTTGGCGCATACCCCTTTGCGACATCTTTGTAATGTATAATGGTCCTGGTATTTTTGGTTAGATGAACAGAGATAATGTTTGCAACGCACGCACGTATATGCTCTCCGGTGACAGCAATACGTGGCCTTGGGACTTGGTGCTGCACCAGCTGTGTGCTCCTGATTGCTTGGATTATGGACAACAAGCAGCCCATCACTAGATCGAATTGCCTGGAAATTTTGATGTAACTCTGGGCAGATTTTGTCCCCTGATTTCCTTAGGTTGTAACAGCGGCGCTCTGTCCATCTAGCTTTAGATCGGCTCCATGGTTGAGAATGTATCTGGCAATAATAAATTCTCTAGACAACACAAATATTTGTATCCTTTCATTTGAGGTACGTACGAGGCCAATCCTAGTAATCCAACACACTCTAGTGTATCCGTGTGAGCAAACTTTGCTTTATCTTCATCCATTGCACGGACCAATTCTTCTTGATCTGTAGAATTTGGTTTTCACTCTTAACAGACCTCTGAAATTTTGCTGCTGTTCTCGCTGGCCATGGCCTTCCAGCCGTTGACAGTCCTTACCTTCAAATGCAGAAAGGAGGGAATCTGATGCACTTTCTGAAACCACTTGTGCGTGTACTGACTCGCTAACTGTTCCTCAAGCTCCGGCGAACGGGACGGCACATGCGCAGTCGGAGGCGGCTCGTCGCTGCAGCCGCTGCTGTTGTTGAGGCGGAGGCTGGCCGGCGGCTCACGGCGCGGAGCGGTTCAGGCAGAGGTGAGCGACGGCGGCTCGTGGGTTCAGCGCCTCCGAGTGGCGAATTGGGTCAAAGCAGTCCCAACGCAGCAAGCTGGAGTCAGACGGCAGGTCAACAAAGCTCGAGGACAAAGCCTCAGATACAGGGCAGCAGGGGCGGCTTGGTAGGCGACTCCGGACAGCAGGAGGCCACGGCGCGGCCAGGCGAGTTGGACGCTTGACGGGGCAGGCCACCCAGAGCCGGCGAGGTGGCGAACGGGGCCGGGCATAGCCGGGTCGCGGGACGCCGGAAGAGGCCGGCCGGACTGCGGGGAAGGCGGCGTGGAACCGGAACGGCGCGGACCCGGCAGGGGCGAGCGGGAGGACGGACGCGCAGGAGGCCGGGTCGCGCGACCAGCCTGATCGGATGGGCGTGAGGCCGGACGCGGCTAGGCTCGGGGCGGCGACCTGGAGCCGGCGCGGGCTGGGAGCGCAGATGGCGGAGGAGCGGGACACGGCCAGGCTTGGGGGAGGCCGGGATGGTGAAGGAGGCCAGGCACGGCTGTAAAACTCGACGGGCGACTCAGGCGCAAACGCCGCGGCGACTCAGCAGGCAACGGGCTGCTTGCGCCGGGGCAGCTCAGTGGCCTGGAAACCGGCGCTTTACGGCAAAGGCGGCTCGCAGGTGACTCCGTAGAAGTGGAGCAAAGCGGCGGCGGATCGACTCACAGGCAGCGGGCTGTTGATTTGGCGGTTTACGGGGTTAGGAATTCCATGGCGATGTCAAGCAGGGTGAAGTCACGGCAGAGGCAGCCGGACTCAAGTGACTCAGCGCGCTGTAGCTCGCGGCAAGAGAATCTCGAGGCGCTCGGCGATTTTAGCAGAGATGGGGGTGATCCGGTGACCTGAAGGGGCCGATTTGAAGATGCCAGGCGACTCAGGCACAGCTCATGGTTGTGGAGGTGACCCGGCGACAGGCGGCGATTTCGCGGGTTACGACTGAAGCAAGACCGGGACAGTAGCCCATGACTCATTGGCAGCGCGTGACTTGGCTCAGTGTCGATTCATCATAGAAGAGGCGAGTCGTCGATGGAGCAGGGCCGTCCACGACCCAGATCCAGACTTCGGCGATTCAGATGTCAACGGCTCTGCCGCGGCGACTCAACAGCGCCCGGCATTGGCCTTGATAATGGATCTTCAAGATGGAGTAATCTGAACACAGTAAATCTGACCAGTCTTTTGAACCGATTCGACGTGGCGGCGTTGGAGTACAGCAGCCGGCGGGTCAACGGAAGCGCAGCCGTAGCTGCAGCAGAAGCAGAGACCGTGGAGGTTTCAAAGTCCTCTCTGGGTTGTAGTTATTTTGACCGAAGTCGACCGGATTGGGTGGCTAGCGATGCCGCGGTGGATTGAATCCTCCCTGGCGCTTTGTTTCCTTTTCTTGATTTTTCCTTTGCTGTTGATGGTTGAACGGTGATGGGGACTCTGATCATACAGGTTTTGGCGAGCCAACGACGGAAACTTGACATGCCGATCATACTCGTAACTTGCAGCAACCATCAAATCGCAACTTTAACTTCCCTGATTAAACCTTCCAAACTATGAATCTAGACCGATGAATTTGAAACTGATACAGATCCTTTCAAATCGATCTTTCTTGTCCGGAAAATTGCGAGGTCCCCCGATCCCCAGGAGATCCCTTCAAAAACTCAACACCACCGCGCGCAGGCCCCACGGTGGGCGCCAACTGTCGTGGAGTTGTCACGGCAGATGTCCTTAGTGTTAGGACTTAGTCGCGAGGCCAACGCATCTATGTGGTAGCTTGAGAGGGGTTGAGCGGGACGAGAGACGCGAGGTTTTACCCAGGTTCGGCCCCTCTCGGTGGAGGTAAAAGCCTACGTCCTGCTTCATTGATATTGATGATGATGATCACGGTTACACGAGTGCTCTAACTCGAGAGCTATTGTCTAAACCTAACTTGTCCAACTTGTGGAACTTGTCCCTCTTTGGGGAGCCCTGCCCCTCCTTATATATGTTGAAGGGGCGGTTTACATGTGGAGTCCTATTAGGATTAGGACTAGTCTATCTCTAATACAAACCGGATACAAGTCCTGGTCTTAACTCCTTGTAAAATATTCCTCATGCCTTTCCTCTTAAACCGGCCCACAATAGTTGAACCGGCCTTCTGATCCGCCGGCCGGGTTACTAATGAACCGCCAAGACCGGGCGGGTAGCCCGTGAACCGCCAAGCTCCGGGCGGGTTACCAGTGAGCCGTCCAGACCGGCCGGGTTAACTTCCGGCCGGTTTACACCGCGGGGTATATCCCCGACAGTGATGGTGTGAAATAATGGAGGGATTTGAGGACCTCCAGCTTGACCACCCTACCGGTGAAGGGGAGACTAGGCTGGGTTCTTCTATGAAGACTCCATGCCTATGGTGGAAGGAGCTCATCAACCTCCCGAACTGGACGCCTCTGCCTCCTCCTCCTCCTCCTCCTCCGGCGAGTCAGGGCACTCCGCCTCCTCCTTCGGCGAGTGACGATCAAGGCACTCGGCCTCCTTCTCCGGCGCGTGGCGGCACTCCGCCTCCTTCTCCGCCTGCGCCGGTGCGCCCGAGCAGCCAGCAGCCTCCTCCTTCTCCGCCTCGCCAGCAAGGGCGGAAGAGACCCGCCGCCGCCCCGGCTCCTCCGGCGCGTCGTAGTCCTTCTCCTCTGCCTCGTAAGCAAGCACGAAAGAAGACAGCCGCAGCCGCTTCGTCTGCTCCGGCGTCTAGCAGTACAGCCAGAGGCGGGAGGCAATACAGATACGGTCCACCTCTCAAGCCTCTAGAGAAGTTACCGTACGAGAGGACCGAGGAGGAAAACGCGAAGATCGTGCGGACCGAAGTGAAGGACTTCTTTGAAGGGTTGAAAGCAAAGCGACATCCACCTCTAGAGGAGAAGGTAGATCCGGTGAAAGCAAAGCGCACTGTCGATGCCCTGAGGAAACCACCAAAGTCTCCGCCGAAAACCAACTATGAGCGCATTACTCAAAAGGCATATCAAGAAGCGTCGCGGTCGGGAAGTACTGTCAGTGATCAAAGGTTAAAAGAACGACGAGCAGCTGGGAAAAAAATTGCCCAGCTCGGCGAACAAGCAAACCAATCGTGCCCCCCGCTCAATATGTCTAGCGACATCGTCGCTGATGCTCCGGGGACGGTGCCCGGTTATAGCAATCTTGGAGATTACCTGCCTGACAATGTAAATTTTGATTTCATGGAGGTGGTCGAACACAAATATGAGTACGGGAAGCCTCTCGTCAAAGATGAAAAATATCTAACAACGATGATACGAAGATTCCATAATTGGTACATGAAAACCTGCAGAGAGTCTGGGGGACGAATACTTTGTATCTGAGAATTAAAGAGGAGCACGACCTCGTTGGAACTGATCTGTTTCCTATTCCATTTGAGGAGTTCTTCGAGTTCTTCAATCAAAAGGCCCTCGATAAATTAACGGTCTTTTGCTACTGTCTGTAAGTACTATTTTTGTCATTAATTCTCTATATATAGCTCAGCTCTTTCATTGCATGTATTTATAATTAATTATCCTCACTATATTATGCAGATTGAAGATAGTCGAGTGCAGAAAACAAGAAATGTATGATATTGGGTTGATTAACACAAATATCATAGATGAAATTCAGGTTAAAAAGCACGCCGAAGAGGCCGAGGCCAACTTGCTACAATCGTTGATCAAAAATCAAAACAAAGATACCATACTCTTTCCTTACAACTTCAAGTGGGTGTTAATGTCGTGTGCACATTCGGTTTCCCTTATTACTCGAGCGAGGTTATAGTAATGTAATTGATGAGTTATGCATGCGTGCGCAGCTTCCACTATGTTCTTCTGGAGATTAAGCTTGAGCGCGGACTAGTAACCGTCTTAGACTCGAGACGAAAAGATCCCGAAACCTATGGGGACATGACTAAATTGCTCAACAAGTAAGTTCAATCGATCATTATCGCACCATATCGGCAACTTTTTGTTCATTTCCTGATATCTCAAGTAAAATTAATTATTTTCTTTGTCTTGCAGGGTTTGGAAACAGTTCACCGCAGAAGCTCCGGGACTGCCGAAGGAGCTGCGATATACATACCCGAAAGTAAGTACTACTAGCTAGCTAGTTGCGCGCATCTCCCGTTGATTCTATAGCTATACTTTCATCAATGCCATTTATAATGCTTCATTATCAGTTTGATTGACCTCTATTTCTCGTAAAGTGCTTGTGGCAGGAACAAGGGAATAATTACTGTGGATACTACGTGTGCGAGTTCATCTACAACCCGACTTTGAAAAATAAGCGGGGCTACTCTAAAAGACAATATGAAGTGCGTAAGCAATAATATTCACAATTTCATTTTATTACACCATCATTTCTATTGAGTTTCATTTATACTGCCTCCATCCGGAAATACTTTTCATCAAAATGAATAAAAAAGGGATGTATCTAGATGTATTTTAGTTCTAGATACATCCCTTTTTGTCCATTTTGATGACAAGTATTTTCGGATGGAGGGAGTATATATGTATTAACCCCCTTCTTCAAATTAGACGTGGCATATGCGGAATGAACTCCTACCACAAGATCGCATGAAATCAATTCAGGAGGAATTGGCGGGATTCTTTCTTGACCATGTCATCAATAAAGCCGGAGAATACCATGTGGAAGTTGAAATCAAATGCTAGGGGATTGTAAGAGATCTTACATATTGTATATGTATGTAGCCAGTAGCGTCGGATAGATAATACGAAAACTTGTTGTTCAACCAATCTCTCGGAGAAGGAGAGGTCGATCGATCACTTCTCTCGGTATGGATGACGAACTTCTGTACTTAATGGTTTCCTTCATTTTCATACTAGCTAGCGTGTCGAAGGCCTCTCTATGTATAGTACGTAGCGTTGACCAAGAACGGACATAAGAGACGACACTTCTCTCTATTAATTAGCTAGCTAACACAATATATGAAACACCTAAATTAACCCCCAAAACCCCACCCCCTTCAAAAAAAACAAAAAAACCACAGCCCTGAAATCTTGTGGCGTGGATACCTATTGGTCCCGTTGGTGCCACCAACCGGACCAAAGGCCTCTTATGTGGGCTCGGCGCATGCCATGTGGAGGCCCATCTGTCCCGGTTACGGACTGAACTGGGACTAAAGGGCCAGGGCATTAGTAACGACCCTTTAGTCCCGGTTCAAGAACCGGGACAAAAGGCCCTTACCAACCGAGACTAATGGTGGTTTATCTACTAGTGTACTCCTGACCGTCGTCGGTCTCCACGTAGTAGTAAGCACCCTCGGGGTAGTAGTAGTCATCGGTGGTGTCGTCTGGATCCTGGGCTCCACCATCTGGTTGCATCAACCGGAAAGAAGAAGAAAGGGGGAAAAGGGGAAGCAAAGCAACCGTGAGTACTCATCCAAAGTACTCGCCAGCAAGGATCTACACTACATATGCATTGGTATCAATGAAAAGGGTTGTATCTGTGGACTGGACTGCAGAATGCCAGAAGAGAAGGGGAAAGCCTAGCCTATCAAAGACTAGCATCTTCTGGAAACCACCATCTTGCAGCAACCGGAGGGAGTAGAGTAGCATAAAGTAAAGTAGTAGAAGTGTTATCAACCTCGGCCAGAGATCCTTTCTCGACTCCCTGCGAGAAAGCAAACCAGAGCCATACTATCCATTTCCAATCATAATCCAATTCTCATATCCATGTCTCATCTCATGTATCCAGTTCTAGTTGTATCGATCGGGATACAACTCCAAGTGTCCATTACCGTAGGACAGGCTATCGATAGATGTTTTCTTCCCTGCAGGGGTGCACCAACTTACCCACCACGCTCGATTAACTCCGGCCGGACACACTTTCCTGGGTCATGCCCGACCTTGGCTTAATAGAGAGGTCAGCAGGCCGGACTAAACCTATGCCCCCAGGGGTCATGGGCCATCTCCCCGGGAACTCCTGCACGTTGCGTGGGCGGCCGGTGAGTAGACCTAGCTACCTCCTTCAACAAGCACTACAAAAAAATACACTTCCGTGATGATACGTGTTTGTCACAGTAGGTCGCGTTTTTTGTCATGCATGTACATCCATGGCGATTTTATGACAGAATCAAGATAGTCATACTGTCTTTGTCGTAGAAGTGTTGCATGACATTACCAAAATTATCATCACGGAAGTGTCCACTTCCATGACGATAAATCGCGCGTCACAGAAGTGCTTTCGTCAAGGGTGACCGACACGTCGCATCCACCGTAACGGAACGCCGTTAAGCTATTGGGTCGGGTTTTGGATCCGATAACCCGTTAACAGCCCCGACCAATGAGAAATTTCCACGTGTAAAATTCTCATTGGCCGGACGAAACACGTGTCAGCTCGTCAGTGAGTCTGATAGGCGCCTATGATATGTCGACACGTGCCACGGCCCACCACTGGCCCATTTAGCTTACAAAGCCGGCCCGTTTGACTTGGTCAAAAGTTAACGGGCTGGCCCATGAAAAGCCTATTAATGGTCTCTTCGCAAATAGCCCATTTTACGGCCCGTTAACTTACGGCCCGTTAGGCCCTAAAGGAAATCGGCCCAACAACATCATGTGGGCCGTCGAATATAACACCAGCCCATTTCACTTTCGGCCCATGTATGGCTCATGACGTCTTTCGGCCCATATGAGGCCTTCGTATCTTTCGGCCTTACAGGCCCACGGTGACTCTAGCCCATAATGAACAGTAATTTTCTTTGTACCCGTTAACGACCCGTGATTTACATGGGCCGTTTCCAGCCCGTGTTAGCTTTCGGCCTATTGACGACCCATACGTTCTTGGGCTCCTTTTCGGCCCTCGATTACTTCTGGCCCGTTACTGGCCTGTTCCCCTAATGGGCCAAATTCGGCCCATGGCAAGAGTCGGCCCGTTACTGGCATGTTCCCCAAATGGGCCAAATTCGGCCCATGGCAAGAGTAGGCCCGTTACTGGCCTCTTACCCTAATGGGCCAAATTCGGCCCATGGTATGAGTCGGCCCGTTTCTGGCCTGTTAACCCGTTGTGCCGATTCCAGCCCGTCCTATATTCTGGCCCATTAACGACCCGTTATGCTTATGACAGAATTAAGACTTTGCAGTCCTACGGCCTGTTAACGGCCCGTTGCTACCTCTTGAGCACTGCGTTGGATTTCCCCGAAGAGGAGAGGATGATGCAGCAAAGTAGCGTAAGTATTTCCCTCAGTTTTTGAGAACCAAGGTATCAATCCAGTAGGAGGCCACGCACAAGTCCCTCGTACCTGCACAAAACAATAGCTCCTCGCAACCAATGCGATTAGGGGTTGTCAATACCTTCACGGTCACTTGTGAGAGTGAGATCTGATAGGGATGATAAATAATATTTTTGGTATTTTTGGTATAGATATGCAAAGTGAAAAGTAAAAGGCGAAGTAAAAACAAAGCAAGTATTAAAGTGCTGGAGATTGATATGATGAGAATAGACTCTGGGGCCATAGGTTTCACTAGTGGCTTCTCTCAAGAGCATAAGTATTCTACGGTGGGTGAACAAATTACTGTTGAGCAATTGACAGAACTGAGCATAGTTATGAGTATATCTAGGTATGATCATGTATATAGGCATCACGTCCGAGACAAGTAGACCGAAACGATTCTGCATCTACTACTATTACTCCACTCATCAACCGCTATCCAGCATGCATCTAGAGTATTAAGTTAAAAACAGAGTAATGCCTTAAGCAAGATGACATGATGTAGAGGAATAAATTCATGCAATATGATAAATACCCCATATTGTTATCCTCGATGGCAACAATACAATACGTGTCTTCCAACCCTTTCTGTCACTAGGTAAGGACACCGCAAGATTGAACCCAAAGCTAAGCACTTCTCCCATTGCAAGAACTACCAATCTAGTTGGCCAAACCAAACGGATAATTCGAAGAGACTTGCAAAGATAACTCAATCATACATAAAAGAATTCAGAAAAGATTCAAATATTATTCATAGATAATCTGGATCATAAACCCACAATTCATCGGTCTCAACAAACACACCGCAAAAAGAAGATTGCATCGAATAGATCTCCATTAGAGAGGGGGAGAACATTGTATTGAGATCCAAAAAGAGAGAAGAAGCCAACTAGCTACTAGCTATGGACCCGAAGGTCTGAAGTAAACTACTCACACTTCATCGGAGGGCTATGGTGATGATGTAGAAGCCTGCATGGTGGATGCCCCTTGGTAGCTCGGAACAGGCCCCAAGATGGGATCGTGGATACAGGGAAGTTCGGCGGTGGAATTAGGTTTTGGCTCTGTTACGATCGTTTGAAGTGCGTGGGTATATATAGGAGGAAGGAGTACGTCAGTGGAGCAACAGGGGGCCCACGACGCAGGGGGCACGCCCTAGGGGGGGCGCCCCCCACCCTTGTGACCGCCTCTTTTGTTCCTTGGCGTCGGGTCCAATTCTCCTGGATCACGTTCGGTGAGAAAATCACGTTTCCGAAGGTTTTATTCCGTTTGATATTCCGTTTCTTCAAAACACTGGAATAGGCAAAAAACAGCAATTCTGGGCTGGGCCTCCGGTTAATAGGTTAGTCCCAAAAATAATATAAAAGTGGAAAATAAAGCCCAATATAGTCCAAAACAGTAGATAAAGTAGCATGGAGCAATCAAAAATTATAGATACGTTGGAGACGTATCACCCGTTACCATGCTGGGCCGATACCAATTACGCCCGATTACGGCGCATGTACACCCATTTATCCGACGGCCCGAGGCCCACCGATTAGAGGCCCATTTATCGACGGCCCGAGGCCCACCGAATATAGGCCCATTTATCGACGGCCCGTAGGAGACCCATGGATCCTACGGCCCGTATATGGCCCATGGTAGTTGCGGCCACTAGCAAACCAGGGAAAAAGAAGATTAGGAAATAAATAAGGCCGAAACTAACGCTAGGCTATTAAGGCGATTGCACAGATTACATCCACTCGGCATCAAAGATCGCAACTAGTGCAAATATAGGGAACACCCTACACTATACAAAAATGGCTTGCTGTTTTCTTCAGCCGGTGGCTGCACATTAAGAATAAATTTTGTATCGCATTAAAACAAATTACAACTATATAACAAAAGGAAGGTTGACATAAAACTTAACAGTCTAGCAGATAAATGCACCACCAGAAGTTCAGAAGCTTACACTACAGGAATCAGGGAATTTGCCATCAGCTTGTTCTTTGCCGTCTGCTAGCAGACGACAAAGAGGGTCTTTGTCGTCTGCTTTTAAAAAGCAGATGGCAAAAAACTTGCTGATGGCAAATATATTGTTTGCCATCTGCTATTTCTTTGCCATCGGCCAGCGGACGTCAAAGCTTCAAAAGGCAGACGGCAAAGAGCCCAACTGGGCCCCACTGGACCCTGCGGCTGGTTAATCCAGACGGGCTGGCTGAATGCCGTCCGCCAAATCTTTGTCGTCTGCCTTCTGAAGCTTTGCCGTCTGCCTTCTGAAGCTTTGCCGTCTGCTAGCGGACGGCAACGGTCCAAAGGCAGACGGCAAAGAAACACTCACGGCAAAGAGAAAGCACAGCTCGTGGATCAATCACCTGGATCGATGAGTTGGCAAGATCTCAAACACACGTTCTGTCGGACGCATACCCCACACACCCATGATGCACGCACCCCCATGGCAACACCCGCGCGCCCCACGCCCCCACTGCCTGCCTTATCCATCGGTCTCACCCACCCACCACTTCTCTCTCATCTCTCTTCATGCTCCCGATCTCACCCACCCCACCACGTCTCTCTCTCATCTCTCTCCCTGCTCCCGATCTCACCTACCCGCCACCACCCGCCACCGCCCCGGCCCCGTCCTCACCGGCCACCACATCGCCTGTCAGCCGCGGCCACTTCCGCCTTCACCCCCAGCTTCGTCACCCCCGAACACTTCCCTCATCGCCCCCGTAGGCCGGCGGGCGCTCGCCACCACCTCACTGGCCGGCTCCCACCTCGATGGTCGCCATCTCGTCGGTCGGCCCCGGCCTCGCTGGCCGCCATCTCGCCTGCTGGCCCCGGCCTCGCTGGCCGCCATCTCGCCTGCTGGCCTCGGCCTCGCTGGCCGCCATCTCGCCCGCCGGCCCCGGCCCGGCCCCCTCGCTCGTCCCCCCGGCAGCCTCCGTTCCCCGTCGCCCCCGATGGCAGCAGCAGCACCAACGGCTAAGCTCCCGATGGCCGCCGACCACCTGTAGCCCCCGAAGGCCGCGTCCCGCATGCCCATCCGTGCAATCCAGGCCGCCACGGACGCCCTCGCCGGCGAGCGTGTGGTCGTGGGCGGCGGGGTCCGGGCCGGTCGCGTCCAGTGCGGCGGCACCATGGCCTTCGTGGTCGTCAACCACGACTCCTGCCACGCTAGCCTCTAGCTTGTCGTCGAGGCGCCCCGGAAGAGCAAGGACCGCCATCGATCTGGACGTCGAGGCCGGGGCGGTTCTGCGCTGGGCTCACGTTCGCCAGGCACTTGTTCTTCCGGGTCACCACGTTGTTCATGTAAATGGAGTAATTTTGTGTAGATGGAGCAGATGCAAATCTATTATATGTAAATAGACTAATTTGGTATTGTGAAATTTGTTCATTTGTCGTCGATTGTTGGAACAAAGCTTAGATGGATACTGTGGTGCACTTGGGCTGCTGGTTCACTATATTTTAAACAAAATCCTTTGATGTCTTTGATTTTAATAAACGTGTAGACGGACATTTTTTGCCGCCTGTTATTAATCGGCAGACGGCAAAACATTAGTTTGGCGGACGGTAAAGCCTCCGTTACCTCCGTTAGCACCTAACGTGGCTAACACCTACTATTTGCCGTCCACCTTCTTTGTCGTCCGCCACTGACGGCAAAGGCCTCTTTGCCGTCCGCTGCAAAAAGCAGACGGCAAAGAAGGTGTTTGCCGACCCTGTCTTTGCCGTCGCTGTTTGCCGTCTGCGGCTGACGGCAAAGCTCTTTGCCGTCCGCCGTCCGTGTCTTTGCCGTCCGCCATGGCAGATGGCAAAGAAGTCGATTCCTGTAGTGTTAGTTCATTTGACCTGACTGTTACGTTTTCATGTTGTATTGTCCGATGGAGCACCATAACCCTCGCCTTCATTTCCCCTAGGCTCCTGAACAACATAGCAAATGTCTGATAGTCTTGTTTTAAAACCATGCATATCTTGACGACATCGAGCAATGTTTCTCCTTGTTTCACAAAGGGCCTCTGTTAGGGAATGGACTTGTGTCTGGAGCGCATACAACATTGCTTTGAGCTTGCATATCTTGATCATGAGGCAGTTTGGACGATATTGCCTTAACAACCAACCCAGTATTACGCAGGAACCTGCTTTTGGCACTGTTAGTGGAAAGGTACTGACCCACTACCGCAAGAGCTGACTTTGCGGTTATAGTTGCCTCGCCACCTTCAGAAGGTGGCGGTTCCACCATTTTTTCCATAGCTCGCTGAAAAGTTGAGGTTTTACATTAGTAGTACTAGAACAGAAGATATTAAGGAGGCAGCAAAACCAAACAAAATAGCTTTGGTCTATATACAGAACTTATTCTGGTGAACCCATGTAAAATATTAGTTGTATTTTATTGCAAAGTACATAATAAAACCAGGTTCCAAACGTATGACCATGTACCATCGCTAATGTATTGTCTATTTCTTCACATTGTATTGAGGACTAAGGATAAAGAGACGAAGTTTATAATACAGTAAGCATAGTATGGCATCATTCATATCACAAAACAACTGAGAACAGACAAACAGGCAATTGTAATGTTGTGTGGGCAAGTCCAGCACGGAACTAGATTACGGGTCAAGATCAAAGGAACATCACTCCTCTCTTTTAAACCTTCTAAGGTGCAATGATACGCTAAGACAATTGTGTATAAAATTGAAAAGAGTAATAGACATTGGCTGCAAATCATGCAGTTAAAGGCACAAGTCAGAGTAAGTAGTAGTTAAAAGGCATGAGGATTAAGGACATACAACAACGGCTTTGACTGGTGTAGTCATGCCCTTCTTCTTGCTTGTGTGACAGTCCTTGAAGATTTCCACAACATTTGGTTCAGGTACTTTTTGGTCCATGTGGGCTTTCCTCTGCATTTCGAACAAGTCAATATAGATATGATAATATGGTACGGCGAAAAGAGTGAAACAAGATGTGCCACATGCAAGCATAAATAACCCAGTCATGCCTTCCCCTGTCTCCACCATGGTCATATTAGGAATGCGTCCACCTTTGGCTTCGGGTGGGGGTTCAAGAATGGAGAATTCCAACCTGGCGGTGTCGAGCACCAACATTTTCATTCCGTCCTTCCACTTCATCATCCAGTAAAAGTGGCCATAGGAATACTGACGATGGTTAAATATACTTATTCCACCTGGATCCAAGGAGCCAAGAGACAAATCATTCCAACTCTGAGATGGAACAGCTCGCCACTGCCCAGTGTTGGAGGAGAAGACAAAGGTAAATATCTTGTCAAATCCGCACTGTGCCATCCAGATGAGTCTATACGACGTCCCTTCTACAGCCACAGCCTCGTCATTGTCGTTGCCAGGAGGGACGAGGAAGGTGTTGCGCCATCGCTCTGGCCATAGCTCGAGCATGTTCTCCACCGAATCCGCAAAGGTGTCAGAGATTGGAGGAAGCATGAGGTACCGCCAGTGCAAAGGGTCGCACACCACCAAAGAACGATCGTCGAAGGACGAAGGGGCGTCTACTGAGGAGGACGCGGCCGCCGCAGACGTCCTGGACCCGATAGTCGTAGGGGACGCCGGGGAGGAAAGCGAAGGAGAAGTCGGCGGCGAGGGCGACGGCGCTGGCCGCCGGCGCGAAGGGGTGAGGCGGCTCAGCTGGGTGGAAGACTCGGTCGTAATTAATGAAACCGAGGAAGGGCGGGGCGTGGAGCCTGCGGTAGAGCCTGAGAAAGGAGCGGTCGGTGATGAGGCGGCGAATTGCGAAAGGATAGGCAGGCGGAGGAGGCCGGCAGAGGCGGGAATGTGGAGGAATATTTCCACCAGGAGCTCGTCAGGGATCGCCGACGAGTCCATCATTAGCTGTCCACCTTCCGTGGCGGCGGCGTGCACTGGTTGCTCGCGGCGGAGGGGAGAGATTGGTAGTTTAGGACGCAGCCAGCACCACAAGTGGGTATGAACATACAAGCCAGACCTGTTAAAATACCAAAGCAGGCAGATTTCTGTTTCTCAAAAACTTCTCAAAAAACATCCCTCAAAAGAAACTTCTCAAAAAACAAAATACTGCTTCTCAAAAGAGTTTTTTTGGGTTAAAAAAAGAGATTTGTTTTTCACAATCCTGTTTCTCAAAAGAGCTCATATAATCACCAAATGAGGCTGCTATTGTACCTTTATGTTCTTGATCAATAAACCAGCTATGTTTACCTCAAAAAAAGATGGAAAATGGTCTAATTCAGCCGGCTGATAATAGCGTGTGCATCCGCCGCCTGCTACCCCGTCCAATTGTCTCATTATGATTACCTAGCCCTCATGTCACCATGAAAGGGGCCACCTCGTGAGGATCTATTCCAGCGTCACGTCAAGGTTCAAACCAAGCCGTATTACCATGGTATTGCGATCGCGCTATAGGTTGGGTTGACGGCCACGCTCTTTTTCCAATCCTTCTCGAACCTTTCATCACATAGTCTCACATCAACCGAGTCACCCATACGGGTAGTTACAACGTTTCCGCATAAGTTCCTTTTTGTGTCCAACCTACAGTTCCCACCAACGAAGCATGGCTAAGCAACTACCATAGCAATAATCTATGCTCATTGTGTTTCCCGGGTTATCGAGGTCAGCATATTAACAGCATCTAGGGTATCCCTATGTCATGAAAATAGGATCATCTCTACTAGCAAATGAATAGAATGGTTTTGATGCATGCAAATAAACTACACCATGAGAAAAAACTTGGGCGAATCAATATGGTCAAAAGGTTGCTTGCCTGGCTCAGCAAAGTCTTCAAAGGCTTCTTGTCCTTCTTCAGGTCCTTCGTCTACTTGGTTATCTAACATTGAAATGATACACAATAAGCAACACAACAAAGTAGGAAAATAAAAGTGCTCTAAAAATAGGAATTCCATTTTTCTAGGACTTCTCTAGCAATGTAAAAAACAATAGCCGGAGTGAACCTGCTATTTTTAGAGTTACTGATATTTTTGAACATTTCATATTGTTGGAATCAATGGAATAATGGACATGCAAGGAATACACAGAAATCTTTTTTGTAAAAATGAGTGGAGACATTCATTAAATAAGGCATGATTTAGAAACTGGTTTCACTGGATTTGGATATCAAATGGCTACTCTTGGAATTTCCTAAGTTGACTTAGGTGAATAAATGGCATGTTTAATCGATCCAGAGTGAACTAGGCATATTAAAAAGGTTCACTTCAGCCAGATAAATAGAGCATGATTTATAGAGCATATAGAAATTTGAATCATTGGACTTGAAATGAATCATGTTAGATTATTTGAATCCCACCGGATAAAGAAAAAGAAAAGGCCTCAGCCGAGTTAACAGACCGAATGGCCAAATCTGGCACAGCCGGCGACGGCAGCCATGCGCGTGCACATACATGCGCGGTTTAAACATTGTAGGTAGGGTCCACCTGCCAGCGAGACAGTAAGAGGGGGGAATGACATGCGGGGGCCCTGCTTGTTAGCCCTAACCCTAGGCAGGGAGATTACAGTGCTCACTGGCGGCGATACAGGTAGCGGTCAGAGAAGCTGAGGGCACGGGTGAGCTGAGGAGGTCGTCGCGCGTCGGTGGGAGCCCGATATGGTCGCCGGGGATGACGGATTCGACGGCAGCGTGGTCACCCGAACGGCAGCGAGGAAGACAATGACGAACTCGATGTTTAACCATGGAAACCTGTGGGAAAACGATGACATGAGCTTCATGCTGATGACAGAAGAATAATGAAAGCAAGAGGGGGTCGAGGGGTGGCCGGAATCACCCGGTTTGTCGGTGTCCCTAGGCGCCGACTCCGAGCCCGAACTCGATCTTACCAGGGGCTAGTGATGGGGCTTTTGGCACTATGGATCGATTGGGTGATGGTGGAGTTGAGTGGAAGAGGTGAACGGTCTCGAGGCTCACCCGAGCGTGTGTTTCAACCTCGCTAGTTAAAACGACGCTCTAGAGCGCGCTCGAGCTCTCGGGTGGTTGTTTGCGTGCGAATGAGAGTGAGGGGGGGGAGTGGAGGTGTCTAGGATGTCAAGGAGAGTTAGAGGGAGTGCTTAGTGGCATTGGAGACACTAGTAGAAAACAGGGCTTTGGTCCAGGCCTGGCCAGTCCATTAGTCCTGGTTCAGTCACGAACCGGGACCCATGGGGGCAACGGTCCCGGTTCGTGCACCCAGGGGTCCTGCCGGGCATCGTGGGGCATTGGTCCCAGTTCGTCTGTACCCTTTTGTCCCGGTTCCAGACATGAACCGGGACAAATGGGCATCTCTCCTGGCCCAGATCCATTGGTCCCGGTTCATGGCTGGAACCGGAACTAAAGGGAGGTGGCTATATATACCCCTCGCCCGCGGGCAGAGCAGTCCACACTGCTCTGTTTTTTTGGCCGGAGAGGGGAGGGCTTTGTGGTGCTCTAGCTCACCTCCTATGCACATGAGGTGTTCGATGAAATGCCCGAGCCACACTTAAGCTTCCTTCTCTCAAAGCTCCTTGTCCAAGCTCTATTTTTCTCGAGATTTGTCTAAGTTTGGCGGTCTGTCCTGTCCTGTCCCCGTCCTCACCGCCGTCGATCGCCCGTGCCGGTCTCGTTGCCATCACCTACGTGGCGAGCCTCTTGATCTTATCTTATTTCTAAAAGAAAAAAAGTTCTTACATGTATGGTCTAGATAGATACTTGTCTAATTTTCTTACTTTTATTATTCTTGTTATTATATAGTGCGATGGTTTTGGTATCCGCCACTGTCGGCCCTCGTCCTGTCTATGATTTGGATGTCATATATTTTATCTTTTATAACTATTTGGTTCATCTATTGTTTATCACAATTATGCCGACCAACGTGACATAGATTTTATTTATCTAGGAGGTATGTGAACCGGAAATTCCAACCGACCCTATTTTCGAGAGGTTAAGTTTAGTTGAAGAAGAAAACAATTACTTGAAGGAAAAAATAAAAAAATTGAGGAGGAGAAGATGATATTGGAGTTGCACGTTACGGATGTCGTCGATGATCACAAGATCAAGATGGACACAATGCGCTTGAAGATTAGAAAGATTGGAAAATATGCCATTCATACCGAGGCTTGGTATCATTATGCCGTTGGATCAATTGTTACCTTGGTTGCGATTATGATGGCATTTGTTGTTGCATTGAAATGTTTTACATAGTTTCAATGTATGGTTTAATCAGATACTCTGGAGAGCTATATGTTGTTCAATGAGAACTATGTATGTACTTTGGTTTTAATGTGATGATGAACTTCTATTAATTTGGTCACTTATCTATCCATGATGTTCTGTAATGGTTTTTGACACACTTAATTATATATAATGCACGCAGATGAACCGGCAATGGATGTACGGTGACAGACACACCTCCGAGTACATTAAGGGCGTGCATAATAATTTTCTCGAAGTGGCTAAGAAAAACAAGCAGAATGGTTTTATGTGTTGTCTATGCCCTATATGTGGGATTACGAAGTCTTACTCTGACCGGAAAATCCTTCACACCCACCTGCTTTATAAGGGTTTCATGCCACACTATAATGTTTCAACCAAGCACGGAGAAATAGGGGTTGTGATGGAAGACAGTGAAGAAGAAGAGGACGATGACAACTATGTGCCCCCTGAATACGGTGATGCTGCAACGGGGGAAGCTGATGAAGATCATGAGGAACCAGACGATGTGCCCGATGATGATCTCCGCCGGGTCATTGTTGATGCAAGGAGACAGTGCAAAAGTCAAAAGGAGAAGCTGAAGTTTGATCGCATGTTAGAGGATCACAAAAAAAGGTTGTATCCCAACTGCGAAGATGGCAACACAAAGCTCGGTACCGTACTGGAATTGCTGCAGTGGAAGGCAGAGAATGTTGTGCCTGACAAAGGATTTGAGAAGCTACTGAAAATATTGAAGAAGAAGCTTCCAAAGGATAATGAATTTCCCGACAGTACGTACGCAGCAAGAAGGTCGTGTGCCATCTAGGATTGGAGGTGCATAAGATACATGCATGCCCTAATGACTGTATCCTCTACCGCGGTGCGTACGAGGATTTGAACGCATGCCCGGTGTGCGGTGCATTGCGGTATAAGATCAGACGAGATGACCCTGGTGATGTTGATGGTGAGCCCCCCAGGAAGAGGGTTCCTGCCAAGGTGATGTGGTATGCTCCTATAATACCACGGTTGAAACATCTGTTCAGAAACGAAGAGCATGCCAAGTTGATGCGATGGCAGAGCGAGGACCGTAAGAAAGACGGGAAGTTGAGAGCACCCGCTGACGGGTCGCAGTGGAGAAAAATCGAGAGAAAGTACCGGGTTGAGTTTGCAGGTGACCCAAGGAACATATGGTTTGGTTTAAGCACGGATGGCATTAATCCTTTCAGGGAGCAGAGCAGCAATCACAACACCTGGCCCGTGACTCTATGTATTTATAACCTTCCTCCTTGGATGTGCATGAAGCGGAAGTTCATTATGATGCCAGTTCTCATCCAAGGCCCTAAGCAACCCGGCAACGACATTGATGTGTACATAAGGCCATTAGTTGAAGAACTTCTACAGCTGTGGAATGGAAACGGTGTACATGTGTGGGATGAGCACAAACCGGAGGAATTTAACCTGCATGCGTTGTTGTTTGTAACCATCAACGATTGGCCTGCTCACAGCAACCTTTCAGGACATACAAACAAGGGATACCACGCATGCACGCACTGTTTAGCTGACACCAAAAGTATATATCTGGACAAATGCAGGAAGAATGTGTACCTGGGGCATCGTCGATTTCTTCCGACCAACCATCAATGTCGAAAGAAAGGCAAGCATTTCAAAGGCGATACAGGTCACCGGAAGAAGCCCGCCATGCGTACCGGTGATCACTTACTTGCTATGGTCAATGATTTACACTTAATCTTTGGAAAGGGTCCCGGCGGACTATCTGTTCCGAATGACGCTGAGGGATGCGCACCCATGTGGAAGAAGAAATCTATATTTTGGACCTACCCTACTGGAAAGACGTAGAGGTCCGCTCTTCAATCGAGGTGATGCACATGACAAAGAACCTTTGCGTGAACCTGCTAGGCTTCTTGGGCGTGTATGGGACGACAAAAGATACACCGGAGGCACGGGAGGACTTGCAACGTTTGCACGAAAAAGACGGCATGCCTCCAAAGCAGTATGAAGGTCCTGCCAGCTACGCTCTTACCGAAGAAGAGAAGGAAATCTTCTTTGAATGCCTGCTCAGTATGAAGGTCCCTTTTGGCTTCTTGTCGAATATAAAGGGAATAATAAATATGCTAGAGAAAAAGTTTCAGAACGTAAAGTCTCATGACTGCCACATGATTATGACGCAACTGCTTCCGGTTGCATTGAGGGGGCTTCTACCAGAAAATGTTCGATTAGCCATTGTGAAATCATACCAAGGCTAAGGAGTGATGTGGCACAATGTCTTGTCAGTTTCGAGCAGGTATTCCCACCATCCTTCTTCAATATCATGACACATGACCTAGTTCATCTAGTCGACGAGATTGTCGTTCTGGGCCCCGTATTCCTACACAATATGTTCCCCATTGAGAGGTTCATGGGAGTCCTAAAGAAATTTGTTCGTAACCGCGCTAGGCCAGAAGGGAGCATCTCCATGGGCCATCAAATAGAGGATGTCATTGGGTTTTGTGTTGACTTCATTCCTAGCCTTAAGAAGATTGGTCTCCCTCAATCACGGTATGAGGGGAGACTGGCTGGAAAAGGCACGCTAGGAGGGGACTCAATAATATGCAGGGACGGGCATTCTTGGTCTCAAGCACACTACACAGTTCTACAGAACTCTACCTTGGTGACCCCGTATGCCGATGAGCACAAGAACAGTCTGCGTTCCAAACACTCGGAGCAGTGTGATGACTGGATTACATGTGAACACAACATGACTTTCGGCAGTTGGTTGGAAACATGTCTCAGAGGTGACAACACTGTTTCTGATGAGCTGTACTCGTTGTCCAGGGGACATATTTGATTGTATTGACTTACAAAGGATATGAGATAGATGGGAATACATTTTACACGATCGCCCAAGATCAGAAGAGCACCAACCAAAACAGCGGTGTCCGATTTGATGCAGCAACCAAGAGGGGAAAGGACACATATTATGGTTACATAGTGGACATATGGGAACTTGACTACGGACATGATTTTAAGGTCCCTTTGTTTAAGTGCAAATGGGTCAATCTCTCAGGAGGCGGGGTACAGGTAGACCCACAGTACGGAATGACAACACTGGATCTGAAAGATCTTGGGTACACAGACGAACCATTCGTCCTAGCCAATGATGTGGCGCGGGTTTTCTATGTGAAGGACATGTCTACACAAACCGAGAAAAATAAAAGATAAGGAAGCGAACACATCATACGATATGCCAAAGCGCCACATAGTTCTTTCAGGAAAAATAGACATCATGGGAGAAGAGGGCAAGACAGATGATGACCCACAAGTATAGGGGATCTATCGTAGTCCTTTCGATAAGTAAGAGTGTCGAACCCAACGAGGAGCAGAAGGAAATGATAAGTGGTTTTCAACAAGGTATTCTCTGCAAGTACTGAAATTAGTGGTAACAGATAGTTTTGTGATAAGGTAAACCGTAACGATCAATAAGTAACAAAAGTAAATAAGGTGCAGCAAGGTGGCCCAATCCTTTTTGTATCAAAGGACAAGCCGGAACAAACTCTTATAATAGGAAAAGCGCTCCAGAGGACACATGGGAATATCGTCAAGCTAGTTTTCATCACGTTCATATGATTCGCGTTCGGTACTTTGATAATTTGATATGTGGGTGGACCGGTGCTTGGGTGTTGTTCTTACTTGAACAAGCATCCCACTTATGATTAACCTCTATTGCAAGCATCCGCAACTACAACAAAAGTATTAAGGTAAACCTAACCATAGCATGAAACAAGTGGATCCAAATCAGCCCCTTACCAAGCAACGCATAAACTAGGGTTTAAGCTTCTGTCACTCTAGCAACCCATCATCTACTTATTACTTCCCAATGCCTTCCTCTAGGCCCAAATAATGGTGAAGTGTTATGTAGACGATGTTCACATAACACCACTAGAGGCTAGACAACATACATCTCATCAAAATATCGAACGAATACCAAATTCACATGACTACTAATAGCGAGACTTCTCCCTTGTCCTCAGGAACAAACGTAACTACTCACAAAGCATATTCATGTTCATAATCAGAGGGGTAATAATATGCATAAAGGATCTGAACATATGATCTTTCACCAAATAAACCAACTAGCACCAACTACAAGGAGTAATCAACACTACTAGCAACCTACTAGCACCAATCCCGGACTTGGAGACAAGAATTGGATACAAGAGATGAACTAGGGTTTGGAGATGAGATGGTGCTGGTGAAGATGTTGATGGAGATTGCCCTCTCCCGATGAGAGGAGCGTTGGTGATGATGATGGCGATGATTTCCCCCTCCCGGAGGGAAGTGTCCCCGGCAGAACAGCTCTGCCGGAGCCCTAGATTGGTTCCGCCAAGGTTCCGCCTCGTGGCGGCGGAGTCTCGTCCCGAAAGGTTGCCTCTGGCTTTTTTCTCATCGAAAGACTTCATATAGGAGATGATGGGCATCGGAGAGCCACCAGGGGGCCCATGAGGTAGGGGGGCGCGCCCCAGGGGGGCGAGCCCCCCACCCTCGTGAGCAGGGTGTGGGCCCCCTGACCTTCATCTTTGGCGACGATTTTTCTTTATTTATTTTAAGATATTCCGTGGAGTTTCAGGACTTTTGGACTTGCACAGAATAGGTCGCCAATATTTGCTCCTTTTCCAGCCCAGAATTCCAGCTGTCGGCATTCTCCCTCTTCATGTAAACCTTGTAAAATAAGAGAGAATAGCCATAAGTTTTGTGACATAACGTGAAATAACAGCCCATAATGCGATAAATATCGATATAAAATCATGATGCAAAATGGGCGTATCAACTCCCCGAAGCTTAGACCTCGCTTGTCCTCAAGCGAAAAGCCGATAACAATAAATATGTCCTCATGTTTAGAGGTAGAGGCATCGATAAAAAAATACGGACATGAAGGCATCATTATTAATCTCATAACAGCAACATATATAGATTTTTGTCATATGATTACTTATATTCAAGTGATGATCTTTTCACAATGCAAAAGTATGAATCACAAACCTCATTGGGCACCAACAAATTATAACCTCAGTCATTGAAGCAATTGCAATTTATCATAACATCGGAAAGAGTCTATGTCAGAGCTTAAAAGCAAGTCCACATACTCAACTATCACTTAGTCCTTCATAATTGCTAGCACTCACGCAATACTTGTGGTTACGGAGTTTTAATCGGACACAGAGAAAGATAGGGGCTTGTAGTTCTGCCCCACAACCTTTACCTCAACGGTAATGTCAACAATAACAATTCATGCTCCCTACATCCAATTAGACATATATATATATATATATATATATATATATATATATATATATATATATATATATATATATATATATATATATATATATATATATATATATCATGTTCTTTCCAACATTCTAGGCTTGCCAAAGGATAAAATGAAAAGGAAAGGTGAAGATCACCTTGACTCTTGCATAAGGTAGAAGATAATAATAAGAGATAGGCCCTTCGTAGAGGGAAGAAGAGGTTGCCATGCGCTTTTATGGTTGGATGCACAAAATCTTAATGCAAAAGAACGCCACTTTATGTTGCCCCTTGTATGTGGAACTTTATTATGCAGTCCATCACTTTTATTACTTCCACAACAAGTTCGTACAAAGCTTATTTCTCTGCACCAATAAGTCATGCATATTTAGGGAGCAATTTTTATTGCTTGCACCGATGACAACTTACTTGAAGGATCTTACTCAATCCATAGGTAGATATGGTGGAGTCTCATGGCTAAACTGGTTTAAGGGTATTTGGAAGCACAAGTAGTATCTCTACTTGGTGCTGAGAATTTGGCTAGCATGAGGGGGAAAGGCAAGCTCAACATGTTAGAGGATCCATGACAACATACTTTATCTCAGATATAAGAAAACATAACTCATCACGTTGTCTTCCTTGCCCAACATCAACTCTTTAGCATGTCATATTTTAATGAGTGCTCCCAATCATAAAAGATGTCAATGATAATATATCTATATGTGAAACCTCTCTTTCCTTATTACTTCCTATTAATTGCAACGATGACCAAAACTATATTTGCCAACTCCCAACAACTTTTAATCATCATACTCTTTCTATGTGAAGTCATTACTCTCAATAAGATCAATATGAACTCTTTGTTTCTTTTTATTCTTTTTTTTATTCACCCAAGATCATGGAAAAACAATCAAGCCCTTGACTCAACACTAATCTTTATTATATATAGCTCACGGACTCGATTACATAGAGGGATCATAAAGCAAAACTTCAAAACTAGATCATGCCATGACTTTATTCTACTAAATCAAGATACTACTAATAGGATCGAGCTAAGAAAAACGGTGAAGATAGGAGTTGTGATGGTGATACGATACAGGGGCACCTCCCCAAAGCTTGGCAGTTGCCAAGGGGAGTGCCCATACCCATGAGATTATATCTCCTTTGCTGGTGAAGGTGGTGATGATGGCGGTGGATAATCGCACATCGAGCATAGAAGCTCCTCGAACTTGCGGATAATTCCATTGAACCTAGCAATATGATCCTTCAACAAAATATTCTCCTCTGTGAGATACTTGTTCTGTATGCGGGCCAACTCAATCATCTTGAAAGCTTCAATCTTTGTTGGAGTGAAAAGGTTAGGTAAAGGTTGCAGGGTGTCTTCTTCTTTCACCACCGGGGCTTGGGCCTCAATGGCCTTCTTGATCACTTCTGGTTCCTCTCTTTTCAACTCTATCTTCAATAGCCAAGCATCCTTGTCTTCGTTGTTGGAGGAGGGAGAAGTCATGGTGCTCTAAATCTGCAACAGAAACAGCTCGAAATGAAAACAGAGGATATTTGTGTGATACGGTGGTCAAAACCTTCAGGAGAATATATAATGAATTTTTACCGACCAAAATACGTATCGTGCAAGAAAACGGAGTCCGGAGGGCACATGAGGTGCTCACGAGGTAGGGGGGCGCGCCCAGGGGGGTAGGGCGCGCCCTCCACCCTCGTGAAGGCCTCGTGTCCTTCCCGGACTGCCACTTATTTTTCTATTTTTCTAAATATTCCAAAACTGAGAAATATTGCCTTAAAAATTGTTTTGGAGTCGGTTTACTTACCGTACCACATACCTATTCCTTTTCGGAGTCTGAAACGGTCTGGAAAGTGTCCCTTAAGTATTCCTCCGGGGTTACGGTTTCAGTAATATTGGTTTCAACATTTATGGGATTTCCTGAGATATAATGTTTGATCCTTTGACCGTTTACCACCTTCGGATTTGTGCCTTCAAAGTTGTTGGTTTTTATGGCACCGGAACGATAGACCTCCTCGATAACATAGGGTCCTTCCCTTTTAGAGAGAAGTTCTCTTGCAAAAAATCTTAAACGAGAGTTGTATAGCAATACATAATCACCTACATTAAACTCACGCTTTTGTATCCTTTTGTCATGCCATCTTTTAACTTTTTCTTTAAATAACTTATCATTTTCATAAGCTTGGGTTCTCCATTCATCCAGTGAGCTAATATCAAATAACCTCTTCTCACCGGCAAGTTTGAAATCATAGTTGAGCTCTTTAATAGCCCAATATGCCTTATGTTCTAGTTCAAGAGGTAAGTGAAATGCTTTTCCATAAACCATTTTATACGGAGACATACCCATAGGATTCTTATATGCAGTTCTATAGGCCCATAATGCGTCATCAAGTTTCTTGGACCAATTCTTCCTAGTCCTATTAACAGTCTTTTGCAAAATTAATTTGAGCTCTCTATTACTCAATTCTACTTGACCACTAGACTGTGGGTGATAAGGAGATGCAATTCTATGATTATCGTCATATTTAGCAAGCATTTTACGGAAGGCACCATGAATAAAATGTGAACCACCATCAGTCATTAAATATCTAGGGACTCGAAACCTCAGAAAGATAACTTCCTTAAGCATTTTAATAGAGGTGTTATGATCAGCACTACTAGTTGGAATAGCTTCTACCCACTTAGTTACGTAATCAACAGCAACTAAAATATGTGTATATCCATTAGAGGCAGGAAAAGGTCCCATATAATCAAAGCCCCAAACATCAAATGGTTCAATAACAAGTGAATAATTCATAGGCATTTCTTGACGTCTACTAATATTACCAATTCTTTGACATTCATCGCAAGACAAAACGAACTTACGGGCATATTTGAAGAGAGTGGGCCAATAAAACCCGGATTGCAATACCTTATGTGCAGTTCTATCTCCAGCGTGGTGTCCTCCATAAGCTTCGGAGTGACACTTGCGTAGGATCTGTTCCTGTTCATGCTCAGGCACACAACGTCTAATAACACCATCTACTCCTTCTTTATAAAGATGTGGGTCATCCCAAAAGTAATGTCGCAAATCATAAAAGAACTTTTTCTTTTGTTGGTATGTGAAGCTAGGTGGTATAAATTTAGCAACAATATAATTAGCATAATCAGCATACCATGGAGTGCTACGAGAAGTGATTATGACATTTAATTGTTCATCAGGAAAGCTATCATCAATAGGTAGTGGGTCATCAAGAACATTCTCTAACCTAGATAAGTTATCTGCAACGGGGTTCTCAGCTCATTTTCTATCAACAATATGCAAATCAAATTCTTGCAGCAAGAGAACCCATCTAATAAGTCTAGGTTTAGCATCTCTATTTTCCATAAGATATTTAATAGCAGCATGATCAGTGTGAATAGTTACTTTAGAATTAACAATATAGGGTCTGAATTTATCACAAGCAAACACAACTGCTAAAAGTTCCTTTTCGGTAGTAGCATAATTTCTTTGAGCATTGTCTAGAGTCTTACTAGCATAATGGATAACATTTAATTTCTTATCAACTCTTTGCCCTAGAACAGCACCTACAGCATAATCACTAGCATCACACATAATTTCAAAGGGTAAATTCCAGTCAGGTGGCTGAACAACAGGTGCAGAGATTAATGCTTTCTTAAGTATTTCAAATGCTTCTACACAATCATCATCAAAGACAAATGGTACATCTTTTGTAATAAATTAGTCGAGGTCGAGAAATTTTGAGAAGTCCTTAATGAACCTCCTATAAAATCCGGCGTGACCAAGGGAACTTCTTATACCTTTGATGTCCTTGGGACATGGCATCTTTTCAATAGCATCAACCTTGGCTTTATCAACCTCAATACCTCTTTCAGAAACTTTGTGCCCCAAGACAATTCCTTCATTAACCATAAAGTGGCACTTTTCCCAATTTTCAAGACAAGATTAGTTTCTTCACATCTCTGCAAAACTCGATCAAGATTGCTCAAGCAATCATCAAAAGAGGAACAATAGACAGAAAATTCGTCCATGAAAACCTCACAAATCTTTTCACAAAAGTCAGAGAATATAGCCATCATGCATCTTTGAAAGGTAGCGGGTGCATTACATAGACCAAAAGGCATACGTCTATAAGCAAAAGTACCAAAAGGGCATGTAAAAGTAGTCTTTGATTGATCTTTAGCCGACACAGGTATTTGAGAGAAACCAGAACAACCATCTAGAAAGCAATAATGTGTATGTTTGCATAATCTTTCTAGCATTTGATCAATAAAAGGCAAGGGGTAATGATCTTTCTTAGTAGCTTTATTTAATTTGTGGAAATCAATTACCATCCTATAACCTGTGATAATTCTTTGTGGAATCAATTCATCTTTATCATTAGGGACAACAGTAATACCTCCCTTCTTAGGGACACAATGGACAGGACTTACCCACTGACTATCAGCAACGGGGTAAATTATACCTGCCTCCGGAAGCTTGAGTATTTCTTTTCTTACCACTTCTTTCATTTTAGGATTCAAATGTCGTTGAGGATCACGAACCGGTTTGGCATCCGCTTCCAAATTTATTTTATGTTGACATAGAGTGGGACTAATGCCCTTAAAATCAAGAGTATATCCAATAGCGGCACGGTGCTTCTTCAGAGTTTTCAATAATCTTTCTTCTTCATGCTCTGAAAGGTTAGCACTAATAATAACAGGATATATTTTCTTTTCATCAAGATAAGAATATTTAAGATTACCAGGCAACGGTTTAAGCTCAAACACGGGATCACCCTTTGGTGGAGGAGGATCCCGTAGGATTTCAATAGGCAAATTGTGTTGCAGAATAGGTTCCTGTTTAAAGAATACTTCATCTATTTCCCTTCTTTCATTCATGAACATCTCATTTTCATGGTCTAGCAAATAGTGTTCTAAAGGATCACTAGGAGGCACGGCAATAGAAGCAAGACCAATAATTTCATCCTTACTAGGCAATTCTTCCTCACGATGTTGTTTACTATATTTAGAGAAATTAAACTCATGAACCATATCATCCAGGCCAATAGTAAGAACATTCTTTTTGCAATCTATCCTAGCATTAACAGTATTCAAGAAGGGTCTGCCAAATATAATAGGACAAAAGCTATCTTGTGGAGAACCAAGAACAAGCAAATCAGCGGGATATTTAGTTTTCTCACACAAGACTTCAACATCTCTAACAATTCCCACTGGTGAAATAGTATCTCTATTGGCAAGCTTAATTGTGACATCAATTTCTTCTAACTCAATAGGTGCAATGTCATGCATAATTTCTTTATATAAATCAATGGGTATTGCACTAGCACTAGCACCCATATCACATAAGCCATGATAACAATGATCTCCTATTTTAACAGAAATAACAGGCACGCCTACCACAGGTCAATGTTTATCTTTAGCACACGGTTTAGCAATTCTAGCAGTTTCACCACAGAATTGAATAACATGCCCATCAATATTATCAGACAAGAGATCTTTAACAATAGCAATATTGTGTTCTACTTTAACTTGCTCAGGAGGTGTATAAGTTCTAATATTGCTTTTACGAACAACAGTTGAAGCTTTAGCATGATCCTTTATTCTAACAGGGAAGGGTGGTTTCTCAACATAAGAGGTAGGAACAATAGGATCATTATAAGTGACAGTCTTTTCTTCAACTTTAATAGGTGCAACTACTTTTACTTCTATGGGAGGATGATATTTAAACCACTTCTTCTTAGGGAGATCAACATAAGTAGCAAAACATTCACAGAAAGAAGCTACTATCTCAGAGTCAAGTCCATATTTAGTGCTAAACTTACAGAAAATATCGGTATCCATAAAAGATTTAACACAATCAAACTTAGGCGTCATACCTGAGTCCTTTCCTTCGTCGAGGTCCCAATCTTCAGAGTTGCGTTTAATTCTATCCAATAAATTCCATTTAAATTCAATAGTCTTCATCATAAAAGAGCCAGCACAAGAAGTATCGAGCATGGTGTGATTGTTATCAGAAAGCCGAGCATAAAAACTTTGAATAATTACTTCTCTTGAGAGCTCATGATTGGGGCATGAATATAACATTGATTTAAGCCTCCCCCAAGCTTGAGCGATGCTTTCTCCTTCGCGAGGCCAAAAATTATATATATAATTGCGATCACGATGAACAAGATGCATAGGGTAATAATTTTGATGAAATTCCAATTTCAATCTTTTATAGTTCCATGATCTCGTATCATCACATAGCCTATACCATATCAATGCATCTTCCTTCAAAGATAAAGGAAAGACCTTCTTCTTAACAACATCATCGGGTATACCTGCAAGCTTAAATAATCCACAAACTTCATCCACATAGAGTAGATGTTCATCAGGATGCTTTGTTCCATCTCCTGTAAAAGTATTAGCCAGCAGTTTTTCCATCATACCCGAAGGAACTTCAAAAGGAGTTTCATTTTCAATAGGTTCAGTAGGTTGAGGAGCAACTCTTTGCTCTACTGGACGGGGTGAAGATACCCCGTACAAGCCCCTCAGAGAATTACTTTCCATAGTGACAAGTGATAGAAAATTTCAGCACACTAGTTATATAAATTTTTCCTTACCAAAGGCGCTACAGTCCCCGGCAACGGCGCCAGAAAGGAGTCTTGATGACCCACAAGTATAGGGGATCTATCGTAGTCCTTTCGATAAGTAAGAGTGTCGAACCCAACGAGGAGCAGAAGGAAATGATAAGCGGTTTTCAGCAAGGTATTCTCTGCAAGTACTGAAATAAGTGGTAACAGATAGTTTTGCGATAAGGTAAACCGTAACGAGCAATAAGTAACAAAAGTAAATAAGGTGCAGCAAGGTGGCCCAATCCTTTTTGTAACAAAGGACAAGCCGGAACAAACTCTTATCATAGGAAAAGCGCTCCCGAGGACACATGGGAATATCGTCAAGCTAGTTTTCATCACGTTCGTATGATTCGCGTTCGGTACTTTGATAATTTGATATGTGGGTGGACCGGTGCTTGGGTGCTGTTCTTACTTGAACAAGCATCCCACTTATGATTAACCTCTATTGCAAGCATCCGCAACTACAACAAAAGTATTAAGGTAAACCTAACCATAGCATGAAACAAGTGGATCCAAATCAGCCCCTTACCAAGCAACGCATAAACTAGGGTTTAAGCTTCTGTCACTCTAGCAACCCATCATCTACTTATTACTTCCCAATGCCTTCCAAATAATGGTGAAGTGTTATGTAGTCGACGTTCACATAACACCACTAGAGGCTAGACAACATACATTTCATCAAAATATCAAACGAATACCAAATTCACATGACTACTAATAGCGAGACTTCTCCCTTGTCCTCAGGAACAAACGTAACTACTCACAAAGCATATTCATGTTCATAATCAGAGGGGTAATAATATGCATAAAGGATCTGAACATATGATCTTTCACCAAATAAACCAACTAGCCTCAACTACAAGGAGTAATCACCACTAGTGGCAACCTACTAGCACCAATCCCAGACTTGGAGACAAGAATTGGATACAAGAGATGAACTAGGGTTTGGAGATGAGATGGTGCTGGTGAAGATGTTGATGGAGATTGCCCTCTCCCGATGAGAGGAGCGTTGGTGATGATGATGGTGATGATTTCCCCCTCCCGGAGGGAGGTGTCCCCGGCAGAACAGCTCTGCCGGAGCCCTAGATTGGTTCCGCCAAGGTTCCGCCTCGTGGCGGCGGAGTCTCGTCCCGAAAGGTTGCCTCTGGCTTTTTTTCTCATTGATAGACTTCATATAGGAGAAGATGGGCATCGGAGAGCCACCAGGGGGCCCATGAGGTAAGGGGCGCGCCCAAGGGGGGGGGGGCGCGCCCCCCATCCTCATGAGCAGGGTGTGGGCCCCCTGGCCTTCATCGTTGGCGACGATTTTTCTTTACTTATTTTAAGATATTCCATGGAGTTTCAAGACTTTTGGAGTTGCACATAATAGGTCTCCAATATTTGCTCCTTTTCCAGCCCAGAATTCCAGCTGTCGGCATTCTCCCTCTTCATGTATACCTTGTAAAATAAGAGAGAATAGCCATAAGTATTGTGACATAACGTGAAATAACAGCCCATAATGCGATAAATATCGATATAAAAGCATGATGCAAAATGGGCGTATCAACAGACATGTCCGAAGACTATGAAAAGTTTCATGAAATTCCTCCCTTCAAAGTCAAGGCTGACTCAAGCACCCTGTTAAACGATGAAGATTATCCATGGTTACGGCTCAATAAGAAAAGGACACAAGCGAAGAAAAAGTGAAGACTTTCTCTCCACAACTATTATGATGATGCCTTTGATCTAGAATATCCATGTAACACATGAGCTTTCGTCCGAAACCCTTATACTTTGGAAGAGATTGTCCGTTTTGTACACGGAGTGCATCCAGTTTTTGCCGTAACCCTCTCAACTTTTTATCACATGTTATGTGGGTGAAATGATGATACCATGCCAACTTTCAACCTTTTCAGAGTTCATTTGTAGTGCTTTTCATTTTCAGGCTCATATAGCTAAAATATCAATAAATGCATGAAAAATAACAAAGTCGGGAAGGGTTGAAAATTGATGATGTGGCTTTGAATGGTGCATTTTTAACACACAAAAAGTCTAGAGTTCAAATAAGTTCAAAAGTATGAAATCCCTTTGTAACAGACGAGCTTTCGTCCGAAACCCTGATACTCCGCAAGAGATTGTCCGTTTTGTACACGA
Source organism: Aegilops longissima (assembly GCA_021605205.1). Taxonomy (NCBI): domain Eukaryota; kingdom Viridiplantae; phylum Streptophyta; class Magnoliopsida; order Poales; family Poaceae; genus Aegilops; species Aegilops longissima. Next base: position 25,832,858 of record CM038681.1, read on the forward strand.
AGTGCATCCAGTTTTTGTCGTAACCCTCTCAACTTTTAAGCACATGCTATGTGGGTGAAATGATGATACCATGCCAACTTTCAACCTTTTCAGAGTTCATTTGTAGTGCTTTTCATTTTCAGGGTCATATAGCTCAAAAAAATCAGTAAATGCATGAAAAATAACAAATGAAGTAAGAAAGGGTTGAAAATTGATGACGTGGCTTTGAATGGTGCTTTTTGAACACACAAAAGGTCTGGAGTTCAAAAAATGAAATCCCTTTGTAACAAACGAGTTTTTGTCCGAAAACCTGATACTTCGAAAGAGATTGCACATTTTGTACATGAAGTGCATTCAGTTTTTTGCCTTAACTCTCTCAACTTTTTAGCAGATGCTATGTGGGTGAAATGATGATACCATGCCAACTTTCAACCTTTTCAGAGTTCATTTGTAGTGCCTTTCAATTTCAGGCTCATTTAGCGCAAAAAGAATGAACTAATAGCAAAAAGAATGAACTTAAAATAAATAATTAAAATATTATGTTATGATCAACTAAAGCAAAACTATAATATTCTTCAATAGCAAAAACAATCAACTAAAAAGCTTTTATAAAACTCTAATAGCAAAAGGAATCAACTAAAAAGCTTTTATAAACCTCTAGTATTTTTAAACTAAAATTATCTAAAATTTATGCAACTAAAATTATCAAATAATTTTCTGTTCAAAACAGAATGGCAAAAGGAATTTTCATAAAGAATTTTTTGTTAAAACTTTAACAGAAAACTAAAATAACAAAATATGTTCTTGATTAAAACAGAAATTAAAATAACCTAAAAATTACAAAATTTAAAATAATGATAAAACACAATAATATTAAATAGCGGGAAAAGAATCACTCAAAAATATATTTTTATAGTAAATTTATTCACAAACTACTAATTCTAATTTGAAACAATTCAGATTTAAACTATTCAAATTTGAAAAATAATGGCACTAAGAGAAAGTCTATAATTTTTGTGACCTAACAGAAAAAAGAATTAAAAATAAAGCAAAAAAGAAAAGAAAATAAATAATGCAAAAACCAAAACAAAAAACTAGAAAAAATAATAATAAATGCCACCTACTGGGCCACCACGACCTGAATACAACTAGAAACCCCACTGGGCCAGGATTCAGGCCCGCAGCAGGCCCACAGGCAGAGAGACAAGTTTAGGCCAGAAGGGCTGCAATAGTGAGGAGTTCGAATGGGATGGCACATCAGCTCTTATAAACAGGTGCCGGAGCTCCTCAACTAGCGAGGTGGGACTAAACTTCCCACCGCACCGCGCCAATACAAGGCCTTTGGTCCCGGTTGGTAGCACCAAACGGGACGAAAGAAGATTAGTCGAGTTGAGGCACCAATCGGGACCAATGCCCCCTTTAGTCCAGTTGGTGCCACCAACCGGGACCAAAGGTCTCGCTTCCGCCTTTGGGCTGCTGAAAAGAGACCTTTGGTCCCGGTTGGTGGCAGCAACCGGGACTAAAGGTGGGCATTGGTCCCGGTTGGTGCCACGAACCGGGACCAATGGTTTTGCTATATAAGTTAACACTTAGCATTTTTCATTTTCATCTTTGTAGTTGCCCCGCCCCGACGCCGCCGCCAGGCTGCCCGAGCTCGCCTCGTCGACGCCGTCACCGCCCTGCCCTGATCAACCACGCCGCTGTGGCCCCTACCACCGACGCCGCCCCGACGCCACCCGGCCCACCACTACCTGCCCGGTCCGCGTATCCCGGTCCGCGCTGCCCTGCCCTAACGCCGTCGCCAAGGCCGCCCGCGCCGTCACTGCCCCCGTCCGGGCCGCCCCGCGCTACGGTCCGGTCAGCCTCCTCCGTTCATATATGCATTTTTTCATATATGTTGATGATGATATGATGATGTTGATGATATGATGATGTTTTTTTCATATATGTATTAATTTTTTTATTTAAGTTGTTAGTAGATATCGATTTTAGTTTAGTGCATTTTAGGTTAGTTGATTTAGTGCATTTTAGGTTTGTTGTACTGTTAGTGCATTTTTCTTCTTCTCCTCTATTCCTTCTTCTTCTCCTCTTTTTTTCTTCTTCTTCTTCTTCCTCTTCTTAATTTTTATCAGGATCGAGGGTGTCGAGGATCCCCGAAGGGTCGAGGGTCGGGAACTAGGGTAGAGGGTCGAGGGTCGTCGAGGGGTTGAGTGTCGACGGTTGGAGGGTCGTCGAGGGGCCGAGGTTTTGAGGGTCGTCGAGGGGCCGAGGGTTCGAGGGTCGAGGGTCGTCGAGGGTCGAGGGTTCGAGGGTCGTCGAGGGGCCGAGGGTTCTAGGGTCATCGAGGGGCCGAGGGTTCGAGACTGTCGAGGGGTCGAGGGTTTGAGGGTCGTCGAGGGGCCGAGGGTTCGAGGGTCGAGGCTCGGCGAGGGATCGATCGCCGAGGGGTCGAGAGGTTTCCTTGTGTCAAAGTATTGAAGAAATCAATGGCTTCATCATTAGCCGGAAGTAACCGGGGCATGATGGTACGAAGTTCTGCAAAGTTGTTCTGGAATGGAGTCTCGGATAGGATAATTCGCCTTTTGGTACGAATTTCAGAAAAGGCCTTCCAAATAGCGATATTCGGAAGGCTCTTGCTGAACTTTGTACCAAAAAGCGAATTATCCTATCTGGGACTCCGTTCCAAAACAACTTTGGAGAGCTTCGTACCATCATGCGCCTGTTACTTTCGCCTAATGATGAAGACATGGTTTTGTTGAATCCTTTGACACTAGACAAACGTGACATGAGGGGGTCGAGGGTCGGGAACTAGGGTAGAGGGTCGTGGATCGCTGAGCGGTCGAGGGTCGAGGGTCGCCGAGGGGTTGAGGGTCGAGGGTCTTCTAGGGGTGGAGGGTCCAGATTTATCAAGAATGCCCCCATTATGGATGTGCACAAGTTGATCCAATTTTTTCTGATCTCATATATATATATATGTGTGTGTGTGTGTGTGTGTGTGTGTGTGTGTGTGTGTGTGTGTGTGTGTGTGTGTGTGTGTCTACATATATATATATATATATATATATATATATATATATATATATATATATCTATAGGGATTGACTATTCGTCATCCTGGGTGAGGAATAATTATTCTTCACCCCCCTTTATTTTACCATCAATGCATCGTAATTTTACGTTTCGTAAGTTTTGTCTTATTTCTGACGTAAAAAGACACAGACACCGTAAAAAAATATATAATCGTCGTAAAAAATATTTTATGTTATGTAAAATTACAAACGTAAAAACATAGTGTAAAATACACATAAACTGCAAATTTTCTTGTCTTATTCCCTATATTTTTATTTTTATACGAATTTTACGTAGTGAATCAATAAGAATGTAACTATATATATATATATATATATATATATATATATATATATATATATATATATATATATAGGACAAATGTTTCCTACAAGCAGTGGTAGTTACCACCACTTGCGTTTTGTATGTTGTATGTAGTATCCGTCGAAACCAAGAGTATGTACGTAGTATGTAGTACATAATAATGATTAGGTAGTATATATACTAATTTTAGGTAGTATATACCATTTTTGAGTATACTCTTTTTACATACAAATATGTACGTATTTCACAAATATAACAATAATTACGGGCTCATATGCAATTTTTTCATGTAACTTGCTTTGAAATATCTTAGATATAATATACTGAATATATTTAAAATGATAAAGTAGTATATATAGTACCACATGGTAGTATGTGAGACATATGGGGTAACTACCACGGGTGGTAGGATGGATTTTCCTATATATATATATATATATATATATATATATATATATATATATATATATATATATATATATATATATATAAGATGACAGTTTGGATATAAACATACCCGAGAATATCTTTGGTACTAAAAAAATTTACATACTCACAAATTTATTTTGAGGTATGTGCATACTCATGACATTTTTGGGTATATACATTGTGTCTCGTTAGTAGGTACCTGATACCTCGTGCACGTGTCAATGATTTGGAGTACGTACACCATTTAGATATATACATACCAGATTAGGTACATACTCATGATATTTTCGAGGTATCTACATACTCAAGAAATTTTTGGTTATTTTCATTTCGTCTTGTTAGTAGGTATTTAAGATACCCGAGGTATATCCGTAATTTTTATTTGGTATAATACCTTGGGCATGCTTATATTCTTAGTACATATAATACCATGGGTATACATATATTTTCATTAAGTAATATTTATGGTATGTGTATATTTTCATTAGATATAGTAGCCTACGTATGTGTATATTTTATTAGGTATAATACATCAACATAATATTTGGAAAAGGATTGCTGCTAGGAAATCAACATAATATATTTTTTGGAAAGTAATCATTGGCCGTTGAGTGTAGTACTGCATGCAAAAGAAAAATGAAGAGCTACTATTTCATTAATTGCACGTCATGCACTAATAAAATTGACTTGCCATAAATGGGCCTAGGTGTCCAGGCACCTAGGTGCCGTAAACATTCGAGAGGTAAATTGTTTGGGGCACCTAGGTGCCTGGACACCTTGGCCCATTATGGCAAGTGATTTTTATTAGTGCATGGCATGCAATTCATGAAATAATTGCTTTCCATTTTTCATTTGCATGCACTACTATCCTTCACGGTCAATGATTGCTTTCCAAAAAATTAATTAGCTTGGTTTCCTAGCAATAATTCATTTCCAAATATTATGTCTAATGAAAATATGAACATACGCATGCTATTATACACATACGTAGGCTATTATATATAATGAAAATATGAACATACCATAAGTATTATACTTAGTGAAAATATACATATACCCATGGTATTGTATGTACTAAGAATATACACATACGTGAGGTATTATACCAAATAAAAATTATGGATATACCTCGGCTATCACAAAAACCTATTAACATGACATAATGAATATACCCAAAAACATCATGAGTATGTAGATACCTCGACATATCATGAAATGTACGTAGATCTGCTATGTATATACCTAGAAATATTATGAGTATGAGTATGTATATACCTCGACATAAATGGTGTACTTACTCCAAATCACTTATACATGCCCGAGTTATCAATACCTACTGACGAGATGCGATGTATATACCCAGAAATATTATGAGTATGTGGATACCTCAAAATAAATTTGACACGTATGTCATAAGAATTTGTCCTAGGTATCATACTTGTAATTTATGTGCTCAAATTAAATATGATATCCCCTAAGATGATAGTAAATATGATGTACCAAAGAAATGATATACCTGCAATATCATATTTGGTATATATATACTACGAATTTGTCCTAGGTATCATTTTCCAAAATTTTATATACCCAAATTAAATATGATATACTCAAAATAAATATAATACACCTCGAATATGATATACCCCAAGATGGTATACCCATATAAATATAATATATCCAAAATAAATATGATATACCCTCAAGATGATAATTAAAATATGATATACACAGAATTATATACCCAAAATAAATATACTCAATTGTAGCACATCCGGAATTTTGTGAGTATAGACTATCGTTCCAAAATTCTCTAGTACCCACAAAAAAGTCACATACCGAACAAAATTAGTACGTGCATACATGTCGTATCCACAGAAAGGAGTATGGTAGTATGTATATACCTTCAAACGAGTTCCATTCTTTGTACAAGGAAATAAATGAAGAGAATCAATTACATTTATCATCGCGCGTGATATTAATGCACCTAAATCATACATTTATTGACACTTACCAATTACGTCCATAAGCAAATATGGAAGGTGCCTAATATATAGACGACCCTTTGGGACACCTAGGTGCCCAGGCTCCTTACGTCGTAACCATTGGATATATAATATATATATATATATATATATATATATATATATATATATATATATATATATATATATATATATATATATATAAATATATATAACACCCCCTTAAGACCTTATTCTGCACACCCGGGGCTTATTCTGATAACACCCGTCGCCCACCCCGAAGCTACAAACTAACCCCACCCACGCACAAACCAGCACCCCCACCTCCCCTACAAATGAGCAGTACCCACCACCTTCTCCCGATCCCCCACCACCCCACACCGCCGCCCCTACCACCTCCCACCACGCCGACCACCGCATGGCCACCACCTTCCACAGCACGAGCCTCCTCCAGACCACCACCTCCCACCGCGCCGCCGGCCAACAACCACGCAGTGCGCCGGCACCTGATCTGCCATGGGCGGCCTCCCCAAACCACTGTTGTCGCCCCCGATGACCTCCTTCTGTGCTCCGGTGGTCCGATCCATAGCACCCCGCGCTGGTGACCTCATTCCATGGTGTGGTTGCCGGATCCAGAGCCCACCCCTGCCCCATTGACCTCCTTCTGCGCCGCCACTGTCGGATCTAGCGGACCTCCGCTGCTGCCAGATGCAGGTGCCCCAGCCGCCGCACCTTTGCCCCCAGGTGGCTCCGGCCCCCTACCTCATCTGCCCACTTGGATCTCTGCCGCGGGCCACCACCCCCATGGCGGGTCAGAGGGAAGATGAGGGTGCTCCACCACACACGGGAGGGGGCGCACGCGGGACACGGAGGACAGCGTACTGCATCGGCGCACTGGAAGGACTAGGAGGTGCTGCACCTCATATCTCCGGCTAGATCCCATCGCTGGTAAGACAAAATCCCATCATCGTTGGCGACCTCCTGGTGGTGTCGGGTAACACCGCCGCGCTGCTAGGCCCCGTCCCCATCACACCAATGAGCGCAGCAGCCTCAGCCTCAGACGATGGATCCAGGCACCCCCGGTCAGATCGCGCCGCAAGTACCCTCGCAGGTGCCGCCAAGTTCGTGGTTTGCCGCCCCTCTGTCCCCCTCTTCCACCTTCCATCCTCCATCGCTGGAGCAGCATGGCCGTGGGCGTGCAGTGCACTGCGACTCCTCGTGCAGTGCAGATTGGGCATCAGGCAGGATTGCAGTTCGTCGTAGGTGGCTACATGCCACAGTAATAATTTTTAACCATTTCGTATTTCACTCGCTTAGGGTGCAGCTCGTGGGCGCATCGTGAGCAGCTCGCTGGACCGATATGGAGGTTCCCATGGCCTTCCTCTCCCCACTGCATCTCCCTTCCCCGCGACCTAGTGCAAGCATGGCGAGTAGAGCGTCAGGAGACGCATAGTGCTCTTCTGCACTTCCTTGATTTTTGTGCTTTTCTGAAAAGAAAAAAAGTGTAAATGAAGTCCGCTGTGGTTTGCTATTGAGGTTCATTTTACTTATTTTTGCAGGAAATGGTGAAGTGATGCAGTACGGTTGGATGGCCCGTTCCTCAATTTTGTTGTGCTGAAAAACTGCACTTCATTAGTTCTTTGTAAAAACTGCACGTCATCACCAGGATGGTTAGTTTTGTCTTAGTGAAAGTGTACCCCGTACAATTTTGTGCGGTTCGGCCGGTGGAGAGTGCAGATATTGTGTGGGTGAATGGCCGTGTAAAACTATCAGTAGTTGTGTATGCTTTGTAGCTCAATTTGTTCTTCTGCGATGTTCGCTATATAACTTTTCTGTGATCCACTTGGCAAACACAAACAAGAACATCTCAAAGCAGCTCACTTCTTATTAGATGTAATTCACTTGCTCTGTCCTTGCGGTCCTCTTCCATGCCCAACTCTCGACGTGAAGTACACTCCACCTTGTTTCAGAAAATTTGGTTGTCTCGAGGTTCACTTTTTGTAATATTGCGGTTCACCAACGCTCGGCGTGAAGTGCACTTCACCTCGTTTGGGAAAATTTACGTCCCACAAAAAAAATCATGCAGTGCACTTGCCCATCTAATGAAGTGCGGTATTTCGTCTGAAGCAGTGTGTTCTTCTTTCCCCGTCCGAGAAAAAATACGTCTAAACAAAAAGAAACCATGCAGTGCACTTGCCCATCCAATGAAGTGCGGTATTTCGTCTGAAGCAGTGCGTTATTCTTTCCTCGTCCGAGAAAAAATAAGTCTAAACAAAAAAGAAACCATGCAGTGTACTTGCCCATCTGATGCAGTGCGGTATTTGTTCTGAAGCAATGCGTTCTTCTGTCCGATGCAGTAAATATGACGATTTTGGTCTCGCGAAGAACAGTGTCCGCTTTTCGGTAAAATCAAAACTGCTCTTAAACCGTAAGGAATTAGAGAGAGTGTTCTACATGAAAAGTTGCGTCTCGTCGATATCTTTCCAACGGCGTATGATTTGAATTATTACGACCAGCCGTTCGTAAAAATTTCACGAAAAAACAGCCGCTGCCTCTCGAATTTATCCGCACGATTTTCAAAATTAACTAAAAACCGTATGGAATCTCAAAACCATTTCAACATATGAAAGTTGCGCCTTGTCCGTAGCTTTCCAACGGCGTATCATACGTCTCGTTTCAACAAATGGTTCGAACACTGGAGCAAAAACAGTACCGAAAATTTCAAAAAAAAAATTGAAAAACAGAGTTCCGCGATTTAGTAAATTTGAAACTGCTCTTAAACCGTAACGAATTAGAAAACATAATAAATATGAAAAAGATGCGCCTTGACGATATCTTTCCAACGGCGTATCATCTGCTTTATTCCGATGAGCAGTTTAGAAAAAATCACGAAAATACGTTCGCTGCCACTCGTCATCCGCCGCGCCGTTTTTGAAACTGCTCTTAAACCACGAGGAATCTCGAAAAGTGTTCAACATAGCGAAGTTGCGCCTAATCCATAGATTTTCAACGGTATATTATACGCCTCGTTCCGATAAACAATCAAAAAATTAGAGCGTAAACAGTACCGAAAAAACACTGCGTGCAGTTATATATATATATATATATATATATATATATATATATATATATATATATATATATATATATATATATATATATATATATATATATATATATATATATATATATATATATATATTCTATTATATGTCACGTTGTCTGTCAATGTATTGAAGAAATCCATGGCTTCATCATTAGCTGGAAGTAACAGGCGTATGATGCTACGAAGCTCTTCAAAGTTGTTTTGAAACGTAGTTCCTGATAGAATAATTCGCCTTTTGGTACGAATTTCAGTGAAGGCTTTCCAAATAGCGATATTCAGAAGGCTCTTGCTGAACTTTGTACCAAAAAACGAATTATTCAGTCGGGAACTCCGTTCCAAAACAACTTTGAAGAGCTTCGTACCATTATGCGCCTGTCATTTCCGGCTAATGATGAAGTCATGGTTTTCTTGAATTCTTTGACACTAGATAACTTGACATATAAAAGGGTAGATGAGATCAGGAAAAATATGGACCATTTTCTGCACATCCAGAATGGCCCCATTTTGTTAAATCCCTTGTCGGTCCGGACGTCGGACAATAATGAGAGAGGCGGTCCGGCCCAAACCCTAGAAGTGTTGCCGAGGCCACCCAAATTTACCAAGTTAAAAGAGCGTTGTCGTCGAGGCCACCCCAAACCCTAGAAGCGTTGCCGAGGCCAATTTTCTGCACACCCCAAACCCAAATTTACTTTGTAGGTGTTTTCGGGTAGGTTTGCAGGAAAGTAAAGAATGCGTAAATATAAATTAGGGGTTGTTTAGCTAAAGAAACAATAAAGTAAATATGGCGAGTGTGGAAAAGTGGTGGTAGGAGTTGTGGAATTGTCCCTCGGCAACTGACTATGTTACTAGACCGGTAATCACTATTGCAATTCTATTTGAGGGAGAGGCATAAGCTAACATACTTTCTCTACTTGGATCATATGCACTTATGATTGGAACTCTAGCAAGCATCCGCAACTACTAAAGATTCATTAAGTAAAACCCAACCATAGCATTAAAGTATCAAGCCCCCTTTATCCCATACGCAAACAACCTACTTACTCGGTCCATGCTTCATCACTCACGCCACCCACCATAAGCAAATCATAAACATATTGCAAACCCTAGAGCGGGAATCCCTCATGCTTGCGCGACACGGAGGGCACAATAGGACAGCACCAATAATAAGACATGCAATTCCAACCAATCATAGCAATTCATCAATCACCGATAGGACAATAGAAATCTACTCAGACATCATAGGATGGCAACACATCATTGGAAAATAATATGAAGCATAAAGCACCATGTTCAAGTAGAGGGTATAGCGGGTTGCGGGAGAGTGGACCGCTGTAGATAGAGGGTGGAAGGTGATGGAGATGTTGGTGAAGATGACGGTGGTGTTGGTGAAGATCGCGGTGATGATGATGGCCCCCGGCAGCGCTCCGGCGCCACCGGAAGCAAGAGGGAGAGAGGCCCCCTTCTTCTTCTTCTTCTTCCTTGCCCTCCTCCCTAGATGGGAGAAGGGTTTCCCCTCTGTTCCTTGGCTCCCATGGCTTGGGAGGGGCGAGAGCCCCTCCGAGATTGTATCTATCTCTCAGTTTCTGCGTTACGCTACGCTCTGTTTCACCGTTTCGCGTATATATGGAGATCCGTAACTCCGATTGGCCTGAAACCTTCGCCGTGATTTTTTTCCGAATATTAGCTTTCTTGCGGCAAAAGAAGAGCATCAACCGCCTTACGGTGGGCTCACGAGGGTAGGGGCGCGCCCAGGGGGGTCAGGCGCGCCCCCCTACCTCGTGACCACCTCGGGCACCGTCTCGCGTGGATTTTTCTTCCGGAATTTTCCATATTTTCCAAAAATAAGCTCTGTCCCGTTTTAATCCCGTTTGGACTCCGTTTGATATGGATATTCTGCGAAACATAAAACATGCAACAGACAGGAACTGGCACTGGGCACTGGATCAATATGTTAGCCCCAAAATAATATAAAAAGTTGCCAAAAAGTATATGAAAGTGAATAATATTGGCATGGAACAATCAAAAATTATAGATATGACGGAGACGTATCACAGTACAGCCAGAGGCGGGAGGCAATAAAGATTCGGTCCATCTCTCAAGCCTCTAGAGAAGTTACCATACGATATGACCGAGGAGGAAAACGCGAAGATCTGTAAAGCCCATGTGAAGGACTTCTTTGAAACGCAAAGAGCTAAGAAACATCCACCTCCGAAGGAGAAGATAGATAAGATCAAAGTTCAACGCACTTTAGATGCCCTGAAGCGACCACCACCGTCTCCGCCACAAAGTAACTATGATCACATTATTGAATGGTCATATAAGGAAGCATCCCGGTCGGAAAGTACTTGCAGTGATCAAAGGTTAGCAGAATGAAGAAGTGGGAAAAAAGTCCCCAGCTCGGCGAACAAGCGAACCAATAGTGCCCCCCGCTCAAGGTGTCTAGCAATATCGTCGCTAATCATCCGGGGATGTTGCCCGGTACCAATCCTGGAGATTACCTGCCTGACGATGCACATTTTGATACAATGGAGGTGGATGAATTCAAATACCGGCACGGGAAGCCTCTCATCAAACCTGGTCATCCTCCTCTAACAACGATGATGCGAAGATTCCATGATTGTTACATGGACACCAGCAGCAAGTCTCGGAAGGATACTTTGATGCTGAGAGTTAAAGAGGAGCACGACCCCGTTGGAATTGATATGTTGTCTGTTCCATTTGAGGAGTTCTTCCAGTTTTTCAATCAAAAGGCCCTCGATAAAATAATCGTCACTTGCTACTGTCTGTAAGTACTACTTCCGTAAATAAGTTCCTATATATAGCTCAGCTCTTTCATTGCATGTATATATAATTATCCTCGCTATATTATGCAGATTGAAGATCGCCGAATGCAAGAAAAGACAAGTCGATGATATTGGGTTCATTAACACAAATCCCATAGATGAATGGATGGTTAAATATGATGCCAAACAAACCGAGGCCAACTTGCTATGATCGTTGCTTCAAAATCAAAACAAAGGTAAAATACTCTTTCCTTACAACTTCAAGTGAGTTTTACTGTCTTGTGCATATTCGGTTTCCCTAATTACTCGAGGTTATAGTAATGTAATTGATGAGTTATGCATGCGTGCGCAGCTTCCACTTTATTCTGCTAGAGAATAAGCTTGAGCAGGGACTAGTAACCGTCATAGACTCGAGACGAAAAGATCCCGAGGAGTATGCGGCCATCACTAAAATGCTCGAGAAGTAAGTTCAATCGATCATTAACGCACCATATCGGCAACTTTGTTCATTTCCTGATATCAAGTAATTGTTTTCTTTGTCTGGCAGGGTTTGGAAAAAGTTCAACGCACAAGCTCCGGGACAGCCGGGGGAGCTGCGATTTACACACCCGAAAGTAAGTACTACTGGCTAGTTCCGTGCTACGTCTTGAGCTTGCGTTGGTTTTCCCCGAAGATGAGAGGATGATGCAGCACAGTAGCGTAAGTATTTCCCTCAGTTTTTGAGAACCAAGGTATCAATCCAGTAGGAGGCCACGCACAAGTCCCTCGTACCTGCACAAAACGATAGCTACTCGCAACCAACGCGATTAGGGGTTGTCAATCCCTTCACAGTCACTTACGAGAGTGATATCTGATAGAGATAATACTTTTGGTATTTTTGGTATATAGATGCAAAGTGAAAACAAACCAAGTATAGAAGTGATGGAGATTGATATGATGAGAATAGACCCGGGGACCATAGGTTTCACTAGTGGCTTCTCTCAAGAGCATAAGCATTCTACGGTGGGTGAACAAATTACTGTTGAGCAATTGACAGAATTGAGCATAGTTATGAGTATATCTAGGTATGATCATGTATATAGGCATCACGTCCGAGACAAGTAAACCGAAACGATTCTGCATCTACTACTATTATTCCACTCATCGACCGCTATCCAGCATGCATCTAGAGCATTAAGTTAAAAACAGAGTAACGCCTTAAGCAAGATGACATGATAACTACCCCATCTTGTTATCCTCGATGGCAACAATACAATACGTGCCTTGCAACCCTTTCTGTCACTGGGTAAGGACACCGCAAGATTGAACCCAAAGCCATGCACTTCTCCCATTGCAAGAACTACCAATCTAGTTGGCCAAACCAAACGGATAATTCGAAGAGACTTGCAAAGGTAACTCAATCATACATAAAATAATTTAGATAAGATTCAAATATTGTTCATATATAAGCTGGATCATAAACCCATAATTCATCGTTCTCAACAAACACACCGCAAAAATAAGATTACATCGAATAGATCTCCACGAGAGAGGGGGAGAACATTGTATTGAGATCCAAAAGAGAGAAGAAGCCATCTAGCTACTAGCTATGGACCCGAAGGTCTAAAGTAAACTACTCACACTTCATCGGAGAGGCTATGGTGTTGATGTAGAAGCCCTCCGTGGTGGATGCCCCCTCCGGCAGAGCTCCGGAACAGGCCCCAAGATGGGATCTCGTGGATACAGGAAGTTGCGGCGGTGGAATTAGGTGTTTGGCTCATGTTCTGATCGTTTGGGGGTACGTAGGTATATATAGGAGGAAGGAGTAAGTCGGTGGAGCAACAGGGGGCCCATGAGGCAGGGGAGCCTGCCCTGGGGGGCGCCCCCCACCCTCGTGACCGCCTCCGTTGTTCCTTGGCGTAGGGTCCAAGTCTCCTGGATCACGTTCGGTGAGAAAATCACGTTTCTGAAGGTTTCATTCCGTTTGGACTTCGTTTGATATTCTGTTACTTCGAAACACTGAAAATGGCAAAAAAAATAGCAATTCTGGGCTGGGACTCCGGTTAATAGGTTAGTCCCAAAAATAATATAAAAGTGGAAAATAAAGCCCAATATAGTCCAAAACAGTAGATAAAGTAGCATGGAGCAATAAAAAATTATAGATACGTTGGAGACGTATCAGGCATCCCCAAGCTTAATTCCTGCTCGTCCTCGAGTAGGTAATTGATAAAAAGAGAATTTTTGATCCGGAGTGATACTTTGGCATAATTTCAATGTAAATCTTCTTAATCATGGTATGAATATTCAGATCCGAAAGATTCAAGACAAAAGTTCATATTGACATAAAAATAATAATACTTCAAGCATACTAACTAAGCAATTATGTCTTCTCAAAATAACATGGCCAAAGAAAGTTATCCCTACAAAATCATATGGTCTGGCTATGCTCCATCTTCCCCACACAAAATATTTAAATCATGCACAACCCCAATGACAAGCCAAGCAATTGTTTCATACTTTAACATTTTCAAAACTTTTTCAATCTTCACGCAATACATGAGCGTGAGCCATGGATATAGCACTATATGTGGAATAGAATGGTGGTTGTGGAGAAGACAAAAAGAGGGAAGGTAGTCTCACATCAACTAGGCGTATCCACGGGCTATGGAGATGCCCATCAATAGATATCAATTTGAGTGAGTAGGGATTGCCATGAAATGGATGCACTAGAGCTATAAGTATATGAAAGCTCAACAAAAGAAATTAAGTGGGTGTGCATCCAACTCTCTTGCTCCCGAAGACCTAGGGCATTTGAGGAAGCCCATCATTGGAATATACAAGCCAAGTTCTATAATGAAAAATTCCCACTAGTATATGAAAGTGACAAAATGAGAGACTCTCTATCATCAAGATCAAGGTGCTACTTTGAAGCACAAGTGTGGTAAAAGGATAGTAACATTGTCCCTTCTCTCTCTTTCTCTCATTTTTTTTATTTGGGCCTTTTCTCTTTGTTTTATGGCCTCTTTTTTTATATTTTTTTATTTTTCGTCCGGAGTCTCATCCCGACTTGTGGGGGAATCATAGTCTCCATCATCCTTTCCTAACTTGGGACAATGCTCTAATAATGATGATCATCACACTTTTATTTTTCTTACAACTCAACAATTACAACTCGATACTTAGAACAAAATATTACTCTATATGAATGCCTCCGGCGGTGTTCCGGGATATGCAATGAAACATGACTGACATGTATGAAAGAATTATGAATGGTGGATTTGCCACAAATACGATGTCAACTACATGATCATGCTAGCAATATGACAATGATGGAGCGTGTCATAATAAACGGAACGGTGGAAAGTTGCATGGCAATATATCTCGGAATGGCTATGGAAATGCCATGATAGGTAGGTATGGTGGCTGTTTTGAGGAAGGTATATGGTGGGTGTATGATACCGGCGAAAAGTGTGCGGTATTAGAGAGGCTAGCAATGGTGGAAGGATGGGAAAAAGTGTGTATAATCCATGGACTC
Source organism: Aegilops longissima (assembly GCA_021605205.1). Classification (NCBI taxonomy): domain Eukaryota; kingdom Viridiplantae; phylum Streptophyta; class Magnoliopsida; order Poales; family Poaceae; genus Aegilops; species Aegilops longissima. The sequence continues at coordinate 25,848,044 of CM038681.1, forward strand.
AACATATGTCATAAAGAACTCATATACATATTGCAAAAATCTAGAAGTTATCAAAGCAAAGTATTACGCATGCTCCTAGGGGGATAGATTGGTAGGAAAAGACCATCGCTCGTCCCCGACCGCCACTCATAAGGAAGACAATCAATAAATAAATCATGCTCCGAGTTCATCACATAACGGTTCACCATACGTGCATGCTACGGGAATCACAAACTTCAACACAAGTATTCTTTAAATTCACAACTACTAAACTAGCATGACTCTAATATCACTATCTCAATATCTCAAAACAATTATCAAGCATCAAACTTATCTTAGTATTCAACGCACTCAAAAGAAAGTTCCACATATCTTGAATACCAAGTATATTAACATTAAGCAAATTACCATGCAATTAACGACTCTCAAAATAATCTAAGTGAAGCATGAGAGATCAAGTTTCTTTAAAACAAATCCACCACCATGCTCTAAAAGATATAAGTGAAGCACTAGAGCAAAAATTATCACGCTCAAAAGATATAAGTGAAGCACATAGAGTATTCTATCAAATTCCAATTCATGTATGGCTCTTTCAAAAGGAGTGTACAGCAAAGATGATTGTGGTAAACTAACAAGCAAATACACAAATAATACAAGACGCTCCAAGCAAAACACTTATCATGTGGTGAATAAAAATATAGCTCCAAGTAAATTACCGATGGAAGTGGACGAAAGAGGGGATGCCTTCCGGGGCATCCCCAAGCTTTGACTTTTTTGTGTCCTTGGATTATCTTGGGGGTGCCATGGGCATCCCCAAGCTTAGGCTCTTGCCACTCCTTGTTCCATTATCCATCAAAAGAATTCACCCAAAACTTGAAAACTTCACAACACAAAACTCAATAGAAATCTCGTGAGCTCCGTTAGAGGAAGAAAACAAAAGACTACTTTAAGGTACTGTAATGAACTCATTCTTTATTTATATTGGTGTTAAACCTACTGTATTCCAACTTCTCTATGGATCATAAACTATTTTACTAGCCATAGATTCATCAAAATAAGCAAACAACACACGCAAAACAGAATCTGTCAAAAACAGAACAGTCTGTAGTAATCTGTAACTAACGCAAACTTATGGAACTCCAAAAATTCTACCAAAATTAGACGACCTGGAAATTTTGTTTATTGATCAGCAGAACTTGGAATCAGTATTTTATCACGTTCTGGTGATTTTTAACAATTCAGGCACAGAGCGCAAAGTTTCTGGAAATTACAGCAAGATCAAATAACTATCATCCAAGAAGATCCTGTTGGAAATATGCCCTAGAGGCAATAATAAATTGGTTATTATTATATTTCCTTGTTCATGATAATCGTTTATTATCCATGCTATAATTGTATTGATAGGAAACTCAGATACATGTGTGGATACATAGACAACACCATGTCCCTAGTAAGCCTCTAGTTGACTAGCTCGTTGATCAAAAGATGGTTACGGTTTCCTGACGATGGACATTGGATGTCGTTGATAACGGGATCACATGATTTGGAGAATGATGTGATGGACAAGACCCAATCCTAAGCCTAGCACAAAGATCGTGTAGTTCGTATGCTAAAGCTTTTCTAATGTCAAGTATCATTTCCTTAGACCATGAGATTGTGCAACTCCCGGATGCCGTAGGAATGCTTTGGGTGTACCAAACGTCACAACGTAACTGGGTGGCTATAAAGGTGCACTACAGGTATCTCCAAAAGTGTCTGTTGGGTTGGCACGAATCGAGACTGGGATTTGTCACTCCGTATAATGGAGAGGTATCTCTGGGCCCACTCGGTAGGACATCATCATAATGTGCACAATGTGACCAAGGGGTTGATCACGGGATGATGTGTTACGGAATGAGTAAAGAGACTTGCGGGTAACGAGATTGAACAAGGTATCGGCATACCGACGATCGAATCTCGGGCAAGTACAATACCGCTAGACAAAGGGAATTGTATACAGGATTGATTGAGTCCTTGACATCGTGGTTCATCCGATGAGATCATCTTCAAACATGTGGGAGCCAACATGGGTATCCAGATCCCGCTGTTGGTTATTGACCGGAGAACGTCTCGGTCATGTCTGCATGGTTCCCGAACCCGTAGGGTCTACACACTTAAGGTTCGATGACGCTAGGGTTATAGGGAATAGATATACGTGGTTACCGAATGTTGTTCGGAGTCCCGGATGAGATCCCGGACGTCACGAGGAGTTCCGGAATGGTCCGGAGGTAAAGATCTATATATGGGAAGTCCTATTTTGGCCACCGGAAAATGTTCGGGATTTTTCGGTATTGTACCAGGAAGGTTCTAGAAGGTTCCGGAGTGGGGCCCACCTGCATGGGGGGGCACATGAACGTGGGTAGTGGGGGCAAGGCCCCACACCCCTGGTCAAGGCGCACCAAGATCCCCCCTTAGAAGGAATAAGATCATATCCCGAAGGGATAAGATCAAGATCCCTAAAAAGGGGGGATAACAATCGGTGGGGAAAGGAAAGGATGAGATTTCTTTCCTCCCACCTTTGCCAACGCCCCAATGGACTAGGAGGGCAAGAAATAATCCCCCTCCACCCCTATATATAGTGGGGAGGCGCATGGAAGCTGCACCCTTGCCCCTGGCGCATCCCTCCCCCTCTCCCAAGTCCACCTCCTCTCCTGCGGTGCTTGGCGAAGCCCTGCAGGATTGCCACGCTCCTCCATCACCACCACACCGTCGTGCTGCTGCTGGATGGAGTCTCCCCCAACCTCTCCCTCTCTCCTTGCTGGATAAAGGCATGGGAGACGTCACCGGGCTGTACGTGTGTTGAATGCGGAGGTGCCGTCCGTTCGGCACTAGGATCTCCGGTGATTTGGATCATGACGAGTACGACTCCTTCAACCCCGTTCTCTTGAACGCTTCCGCTTAGCCATCTACAAGGGTATGTAGATGCACTCTCCTTCCCCTCGTTGCTAGTTTCTCCATAGATAGATCTTGGTGACACGTAGGAAAATTTTGAATTTCTGCTACGTTCCCCAACAGTGGCATCATGAGCTAGGTCTATTGCGTAGATTCTTTGCATGAGTAGAACACAAAGTAGTTGTGGGCGTTGATTTTGTTCAATATGCTTACCGTTACTAGTCCAATCTTGTTTCAACGGTATTTTGGGATGAAGCGGCCCGGACCGACCTTACACGTACACTTACGTGAGACAGGTTCCACCGACTGACATGCACTTGGTGCATAAGGTGGCTAGCGGGTGCCAGTCTCTCCCACTTTAGTCGGATCGGATTTGATGAAAAGGGTTCTTATGAAGGGTAAATAGCAATTGACATATCACGTTGTGGCTTTTGCGTAGGTAAGAAACGTTCTTGCTAGAAACCCATAGCAGCCACGTAAAACATGCAAACAACAATTAGAGGACATCTAACTTGTTTTTGCAGGGTATGCTATGTGATGTGATATGGCCAAAAAGGAATGTGATGAATGATATGTGATGTATGAGATTGATCATGTTCTTGTAATAGGAATCATGACTTGCATGTCGATGAGTATGACAACCGGCAGGAGCCATAGGAGTTGTCTTTATTTATTGTATGACCTGCGTGTCATTGAACAACACCATGTAATTACTTTACTTTATTGCTAACCGTTGGCCACAGTAGTAGAAGTAATAGTTGGCGAGACAACTTCATGAAGACACGATGATGGAGATCATGGTGTCATGCCGGTGACGATGATGATCATGGAGCCCCGAAGATGGAGATCAAAAGGAGCAAAATGATATTGGCCATATCATGTCACTATTTGATTGCATGTGATGTTTATCATGTTTATGCATCTTTTTTGCTTAGAACGACGGTAGTAAATAAGATGACCCTCATTAAAATTTCAAGAAAGTGTTCCCCTAACTGTGCACCGCTATGAAAGTTCGTCGTTTGAAGCACCACGTGATGATCGGGTGTGATAGATTCTTACGCTTCACATACAACGGTGTAAGCCAGATTTACACACGAAACACTTAGGTTGACTTGACGAGCCTAGCATGTACAGACATGGCCTCGGAACACAAGAGACCGAAAGGTCGAGCATGATTCGTATGGTAGATACGATCAACATGAAGATGTTCACCGATGATGACTAGTCCGTCTCACGTGATGATCAGACACGGTCTAGTTGACTCGGATCATGTAATCACTTAGATGACTAGAGGGATGTCTATCTGAGTGGGAGTTCATAAGATGAACTTAATTATCCTGAACATAGTCAAAAACCCTTTGCAAATTATGTCATAGCTCGCGCTTTAGTTCTACTGTTTTAGATATGTTCCTAGAGAAAATATAGTTGAAAGTTGACAGTAGCAATTATGCGGACAGTAGAAGGATTATGTCCTTAATGCACCGCTCGGTGTGCTGAACCTCGAACGTCGTCTGTGGATGTTGCGAACATCTGACATACACGTCTTGATAACTACGTGATAGTTCAGTTAAGCGGTTTAGAGTTGAGGCACCAAAGACGATTTCAAAATGTCGCGGAACATATGAGATGTTTCGAGGGCTGAAATTGGGATTTGAAGCTCGTGCCCACGTCAAGAGGTATAAGACCTCCAACGATTTTCTTAGCCTGCAAACTAAGGGAGAAAAGCTCAATTGTTGAGCTTGTGCTCAGATTGTCTGAGTGCAACAATCACTTGAATCGAGTGGGAGTTGATCTTCCTGATGAGATAGTGATGTTTCTCCAAAGTTATTGCCACCAAGCTGCTAGAAGCTTCGTGATGAACTATAACATATCAGGGATAGATATGATGATCCTTGAGCTATTCGCAATGTTCGACACCGCGAATGTAGAAATCAAGAAGGAGCATCAATTGTTGATGGTTAGTGAAACCACTAGTTTCAAGAAGGGCAAGGGCAAGAAGGGGTATTTCATGAAACGGCAAATCAATTGCTGCTCTAGTGAAGATACCCAGGGTTGAACCCAAACCCGAGACTAAGTGCTTCTATAATGAGAGGAACGGACACTAAAGCAGGATTACCTTAGATACTTGGTAGATGAGAAGGCTGGCAAGGTCGATAGAAGTATATTGGATATACATTATGTTAATGTGTACTTTACTAGTACTCCTAGCAGCACCAGGGTATTAGATACCGGTTCGGTTGCTAAGTGTTAGTAACTCGAAATAAAAGCTACGGAATAAACGGAGACTAGCTAAAGGTGAGCTGACGATATTTGTTGGTAGTGTTTCCAAAGGTTGATGTGATCAAGCATCGCCTGCTCCCTCTACCATCGAGATTTGTGTTAAACCTAAATAATTGTTATTTGGTGTTTGCATTGAGCATAGACATGATTGGATTATGTCTATCGCGATACGGTTATTCATTTAAGGAGAATAATGGTTACTCTATTTATTTGAATAAAACCTTCAATGGTCTTGCACCTAAAAGAATGGTTTATTGAATCTCGATCGTAGTGATACACATTTTCATGCCAAAAGATATAAGATAGTAATGATAGTACCACTTACTTGTGGCACTACCATGTAAGTCATATTGGTGTAAAACGCATGAAGAAGCTCCATGTTGATGGATCTTTGGACTCACTCGTTTTTGAAAAGTTTGATACATGCGAACCATTTCTATTGGTGTATACGCATGAAGGAACTCCATGCAGATGGATCGTTTGGACTCACTTGATTTTGAATCACTTGAGACATGCAAATCATACCACATGGGCAAGATGACTAAAAAGCCTCGTTTTCAGTAAGATGGAACAAGATAGCAACTTGTTGGAAGTAACACATTTTGATGTGTAGTCCAATGAGTCTTGAGGCATCAAATGAATATCGTTACGTTCTTACTTCACGAATTTATTCGAGTAGATGTTGAGTATATTTACTTGATGAAACACAAATCTGAATTATTGAATGGTTCAAGTAATTTCAGAGTGAAGTTAAAGATCATCGTGACAAGAGGATAAAATGTCTATGATATGATCATAGAGATGAGTATCTGAGTTACGAGCTTTGGCACGCAATTAAGACATTGTGGAAATTGTTTCACAATAAATACCACCTAGAACACCATAGTGTGATGGTGTGTCCGAACATCATAGTTGCACCCTATTGAATATGGTGCGTACCATGATGTCTCTTATCGAATTACCACTAACGTTCATGGGTTAGGCATTAGAGACAACCGCACTCACTTTAATAGGGCACCACGTAATTCCGTTCAGACGACACCGTTTGAACTATGGTTTGGAGAAACCTAAGTGGTCGTTTCTTAAAAGTTTGGGGCTGCGATGCTTATGTGAAAAAGTTTCAGGTTGATGAGCTCAGACCCAAAGCGGATAAAAATGCATCTTCATAGGCCACCCAAAACAGTTTGGTACTATTGGGGAACGTAGCAGAAATTCAAAATTTTCCTACGTGTCACCAAGATATATCTATGTAGAAACTAGCAACAAGGGGAAGGAGAGTGCATCTACATACCCTTGTAGATGCATAATGATGGCGTTCAAAAACGGGGTTGAAGAAGTCGTATCCGTCATGATCCAAATCACGGAGATCCTAGTGCGAGCAGACGGCACCTCCGCGTTCTACACACGTACAGCCGGTGGCGTCTCCATGCCTTGATCCAGCAAGGATAGAGGAGAGGTTGGGAAGACTCCATCCAGCAGCAGCCTGACGGTGTGGTGGTGATGGAGGCGTGGCAATCCTGCATGAGGCTTCGCCAAGCACCGCGGAGAGGAGGAGGACTTGGGAGAGGGAGGGCTGCGCCGAGGGCAAGGGTGCAGCTCCCATCGCCTCCCACTATATATAGGGGTGGAGGGATTATTTCTTGCCCTCCAAGTCCATTGGGGCGTTGGCAAAGGTGGAGAAAGAAATCCCATCCTTTCCTTTCCCCACCGATTGTTATCCCCCTTTTTAGGGATCTTGATCTTATCCCTTGGGATATGATCTTATTCCTTCTAAGGGGGATCTTGGTGCTTTATGACCAGGGGTGTGGGGCCTTGCCCCACTACCCACGTTCATGTGGGCCCCCCATGCATGTGGGCCCCACTCCGAAACCTTCTAGAACCTTCCGGTACAATCTGAAAAAATCCGAACATTTTCCGGTGGTCAAATAGGACTTCCATATATAAATCTTTACCTCCGGACCATTCAGGGCTCCTCGTGATGTCAGGGAACTCATCGGGACTCGAACAACATTCGGTAACCCGTATATCTATTCCTATAACCCTAAGCGTCATCGAACCTTAAGTGTGTAGACCCTACGGGTTCGGGAACCATCTGAACATGACCGAGGCGTTCTCCGGTCAATAACCAACAGCGGGATCTGGATACCCATGTTGGCTCCCACATGTTCCACGATGATCTCATCGGATGATCCACGATGTCAAGGACTCAATCGATCCGTATACAATTCCCTTTGTCTAGCGGTATTGTACTTGCCGAGATTCGATCGTCGGTATACGATACCTTGTTCAATCTCGTTACGGCAAGTCTATTTACTCGTTCCATAACACATCATCCGTGATCAACCCCTTGGTCACATTGTGCACATATGATGATGTCCTACAGTGGGCCGGAGATACCTCTTCGTTTACATAGGTGACAAATCCGGTCTCGATTAAATTGCCAACCCATGAGACACTTTCGGATAAACCTGTAGTGCACCTTTATAGCCACCCGATTCGTTGTGGCGTTTGGTACACCAAAGCATTCCTATGGTATCCGGGGTTGCACAATCTCATGGTCTAAGGAAAAGATACTTAACATTAGAAAAGCTTTGCATCTGAACTACGATCTTTGTGCTAGGCTTAGGATTGGGTCTTGTCCATCACATCATTCTCCAAATGATGTGATCCGATTATCAACGACATCCAATGTCCATGGTCAGGAAACCGTAACCATCTGTTGATCCACGAGCTAGTCAACTAGAGGCTTACTAGGGACATGGTGTTGTCTATGTATCCACACATGTATCTCAGTTTCCTATCAATACAATTATAGCATGGATAATAAATGATTATCATGAACAAGGAAATATAATAATAACCAATTTATTATTGCCTCTAGGGGTGTACCTGTTGGAAATATGCCCTAGATAATAATAAATTGGTTATTATTATATTTCCTTGTTCATGATAATCGTTTATTATCCATGCTACAATTGTATTGATAGGAAACTCAGATACATGTGTGGATACATAGACAACACCATGTCCCTAGTAAGCCTCTAGTTGACTAGCTCGTTGATCAACAGATGGTTACGGTTTCCTAACTATGGACATTGGATGTCGTTGATAATCGGATCACATCATTTGGAGAATGATGTGATGGATGACCCAATCCTAAGCCTAGCACAAAGATCGTAGTTTGTATGCTAAAGCTTTTCTAATGTCAAGTATCATTTCCTTAGACCATGAGATTGTGCAACTCCCGGATGCCGAGGAATGCTTTTGGTGTACCAAACGTCACAACGTGAATCGGGTGGCTATAAAGGTGCACTACAGGTATCTCTAAAAGTGTATGTTGGGTTGGCACTAATCGAGATCGATTTGCCACCCGTAATCTGAGAGGTATCTCTGGCCCACTCGTAGGACATCATCATAATGTGCACAATGTGACCAAGGGGTTGATCATGGATGATGTGTTACTAAACAAGTAAAGAGACTTATGGGTAACGAGATTGAACAAGGTATCGCATACCAACGATCAATCTCGGCAAGTACAATACCGCTAGACAAAGGGAATTGTCTACGGATTGATTGAGTCCTTGACATCGTGGTTCATCCAATGAGATCATCGTCGAACATGTGGGAGCCAACATGGGAATCCAGATCCCGCTTTTGGTTATTGACCGAGAACGCCTCTTGGCCATGTTCTGATGGTTCCCGAACCCGTAGGGTCTACACACTTAAGGTTCAAGGCGACGCTTAGGGTTATAGGGAATAGATATACGTGGTTACTGAATGTTGTTCGGAGTCCCGGATGAGATCCCGGACGTCACGAGGAGTTCCGGAATGGTCCGGAGGTAAAGATTTATATATGGGAAGTCCTATTTTGTCCACCAGAAATTGTTCGGGCTTTTTCGGTATTGTACCAGGAAGGTTCTAGAAGGTTCCGGAGTGGGGCCCACCTGCATGGGGGGGCACATGAACGTGGGTAGTGGGGGCAAGGCCCCACACCCCTGGTCATAGACTCAAGATCCCCTTAGAAGGAATAAGATCATATCCCAAGGGATAAGATCAAGATCCCTAAAAGGGGGGATAATAATCGGTGGGGAAAGGAAAGGATGGGATTTCTTCCTCCCACCTTGCCAACACCCCAATGGACTTGGAGGGCAAGAAATAATCCCTCCACCCCTATATAGAGTGGGAGGCGCATGGGAGCTGCACCTTGCCCTCGGGCGCAGCCCTCCTCCCTCCCAAGTCCTCCTCCTCTCCCACGGTGCTTGGCGGCCCCAGGATTGTCACGCCTCCATCACCACCACACCGTCGTGGTTGCTGCTGGATGGAGTCTTCCCAACCTCTCCTCTCTCCTTGCTGGATCAAGGCATGGGAGACGCCACCGGCTGTACGTGTGTTGAACGCGGAGGTGCCGTCTGTTCGGCACTAGGATCTCCGATGATTTGGATCACGACGAGTACGACTCCTTCAACCCCGTTCTCTTGAACGCTTCCACTTAGCGATCTACAAGGGTATGTAGATGCACTCACCTTCCCCTCGTTGCTAGTTTCTCCATAGATAGATCTTGATGACACGTAGGAAAATTTTGAATTTCTGCTACGTTCCCCAACAGATCCAATAGGTTTAACTTGGCACAAACACTAATTAAAAGATAAAACCACATATAAACAGAGGCTAGATGGATCATTTATTCCTAAACAGAAGCAAAAACAAAAAACTAAAATAAAATTGGGTTGCCTCCCAACAAGCGCTATCGTTTAACGCCCCTAGCTAGGCATAAAAGCGAGGATAGATCTAGGTATTTCCATCTTTGGTAGGCAATCTATAAGTGGCTCTCATAATAGATTCATATGGTAATTTTATTTTCTTTCTAGGAAAGTGTTCCATGCCTTTCTTTAATGGAAATTGGAATCTAATATTCCCTTCCTTCATATCAATAATTGCACCAATCGTTCTAAGGAAAGGTCTACCAAGAATAATAGGACATGAAGGATTGCAATCTATATCAAGAACGATAAAATCTACGGGCACATAATTCCTGTTTGCAACAATAAGAACATCATTAATTCTTCCCATAGGCTTTTAATAGTGGAATCCATAGATGCAAGTTTAGAGAGCAATCATCAAAGTCACGGAAATCTAGCAAATCACACAAAGTTTTGGGAATAGTAGAGACACTAGCACCCAAATCACACAAAGCATGAAACGCATAATCTTTAATTTTAATTTTGATAGTAGGTTACCACTCATCATAGAGTTTCCTAGGGATAGAAACTTTCAACTCAAGTTTTTCTTCATAAGATTGCATCAAGGCATCAACAATGTGTTCGGTAAAGGCCTTATTTTGGCTATAAGCATGAGGAGAATTTAGCACGGATTGCAACAAGGAAATACAATCAATTAAAGAGCAATTTTCATAATTACATTCCTTGAGATCCAATATAGTGGGTTTAGCAACATCTAGATTTTTATTTCTTTCAATCCCACTTTTATCAATTTCATCATCAAGATCTAAAAACTCTGAATTCTTAGAATGCCTTCTAGGTAAAGGAAGATCATATTCAGTTTCATCAAGATTCATATTGCAAAACAAAGACTTAATAGGGGACACATCAATAACTTTTAGATCTTCATCTTGATTTTCATAGGTATTTGGTTTAGCAACCATCTTATTGACTAAGGTAGCTTGCATATCCGAAATTTCAGCGTTCATCTTTTCAAGATGAGCAATTTGGGCTCTTATACCATCAAATTCTTTAGATATATCATCAAGCTCTTTATTCATATAACTCATAAAACTCTTTTGTTCCTTAAGCTCATTTCTAAAGAAATTATTATGCTCAAATTGCAAAACCATAAACTTCCTGACATTGTTTTCGATCTCCTCTAGCCTTTTGATGTGAAGATCACCAAATTTAGGTAGGGCCATCGCGACAAACAAACAATCCAAAACACGAGCAAACAAACGGACGAGGAAAAGGCAAAGGGAAAAAGAGGAGGAGATTGGGAAAGAGAGGGCGAAAAAAAAACGGCAAGGGTGAAGTGGGGGAGAGGAAAACGAGAGGCAAATGGCAAATAATGTAATGCGAGAGATGGGGACTGTGATGGGTACTTGGTGTGTTGACTTTTGCGTAGACTCCCTGGCAACGGCGCCACAAATCCTTCTTGCTATGTCTTTAGCTTGCGTTGGTTTTCCCCGAAGAGGAGAGGATGATGCAGCACAGTAGTGTAAGTATTTCCCTCAGTTTTTGAGAACCAAGGTATCAATCCAGTAGGAGGCCACGAACAAGTCCCTCGTACCTGCACAAAATGATATCTACTCGCAACCAACGCGATTAGGGGTTGTCAATCCCTTCACGGTCACTTATGAGACTGAGATCTGATAGAGATAATATTTTTGGTATTTTTGGTATATAGATGCAAAGTGAAAACAAAGCAACTATAAAAGTGATGGAGATTGATATGATGAGAATAGACCCGGGGGCCATAGGTTTCACTAGTGGCTTCTCTCAAGAGCATAAGCATTCTACGGTGGGTGAACAAATTACTGTTGAGCAATTGACAGAATTGAGCATAGTTATGAGTATATCTAGGTATGATCATGTATATAGGCATCACGTCCGAGACAAGTAGACCGAAACGATTCTGCATCTACTACTATTACTCCACTCATCGACCGCTATCCAGCATGCATCTAGAGTATTAAGTTAAAAACAGAGTAACGCCTTAAGCAAGATGACATGATGTAGAGGAATAAATTCATGCAATATGATAAATACCCCATCTTGTTATCCTCAATGGCAACAATACAATACGTGCCTTGCAACCCTTTCTGTCACTGGGTAAGGACACCGCAAGATTGAACCCAAAGCCATGCACTTCTCCCATTGCAAGAACTACCAATCTAGTTGGCCAAACCAAATGGATAATTCGAAGAGACTTGCAAACATAACTCAATCATACATAAAAGAATTCATAGAAGATTCAAATATTGTTCATAGATAAGCTGGATCATAAACCCACAATTCATCGGACTCAACAAACACACCGCAAAAAGAAGATTACATCAAATAGATCTCCACGAGAGAGGGGGGGAACATTGTATTGAGATCCAAAAAGAGAGAAGAAGCCATCTAGCTACTAGCTATGGACCCGAAGGTCTGAAGTAAACTACTCACACTTCATCGGAGAGGCTATGGTGTTGATGTAGAAGCCCTCCGTGGTGGATGCTCCCTCCTGTGGAGCTCCGGAACAGGCCCCAAGATGGGGTCTCGTGGACACAGGAAGTTGCGGCGGTGGAATTAGGTGTTTGGCTCATGTTCTGATCGTTTGGGGGTACGTTGGTATATATAGGAGGAAGGAGTACGTCGGTGGAGCAACAGGGGGCCCACGAGGCAGGGGGCGCGTCCTAGGGGGGGCGTGCCCCCCACCCTCGTGACCGCCTCCGTTGTTCCTTGGTGTAGGGTCTCTCCTGGATCACGTTCGGTGAGAAAATCACGTTTCCGAAGGTTTCATTCCGTTTGGACTCCGTTTGATATTCTGTTTCTTCGAAACACTGAAAAAGGCAAAAAAACAGCAATTCTGGGTTGGGCCTCCGGTTAATAGGTTAGTCCCAAAAATAATATAAAAGTGGAAAATAAAGCCCAATATAGTCCAAAACAGTAGATAAAGTAGCATGGAGCAATCAAAAATTATAGATACATTGGAGACGTAAACCTCCCATTGATTCTAGCTAGTTTCATCAATACCATTTAGCATGCTTGCTTATAAGTTTGATTGACCTCTATTTCTTGTAAAGTGGTTGTGGCAGGAACCCAGGAATAATTACTATGGATACTACGTTTGCGAGTTCATCCGCCACACGACCTGTGAGCGGGGCTACTCTAAAAACAATATGAAGTGCGTAAGCAATAATATTCACAATTTTATTTTATTACCATCATTTGTGTTGAGTTTCATTCATATATATGTATTGACCCCCTTCTTAAAATTAGATGTTTCAGATGCGGGATGAACTCCTACCACAAGATCGCATACGAGCAATTCAAGAGGAATTGGCGGGATTCTTTCCTGACCACGTCATAAATAAAGACAGAGAATACCATGTGAAACTTGAGTTCAGATGTTAGGGGATTTTAAGAGATCTTATATTGTATATATGTAACCAGTAGCGTTGGATAGATATACGAAAATTTGTTGTTCAACCAATCTTTCACAGAAGGAGAGGTCGATCACTTCTCTCTGTATATGTTCATGACGATCTTCTGTACTTAATGGTTTCCTTCATTTGCTTACTAGCTTGCATGTCGAGACCTCTCTATATGTATAGTACGTAGCGTCGACCAAGCATGGAGATAAAAGATGACACTTCTCTCTATTAGCTAGCTAACACAATATATGAAACCCCTACATTAACCCTACAAAACCCCCACCCCCCTTTCAAAAAAAAGCCCAGCACCTGAACTGCTGATGCGTGGATGCCTTTTAGTCCCGGTTGGTGCTACCAACCGGGACAAATGGCCCTCCTACCTGGGCAAGCCGCATCGGCCACGTGGAGCCCCATCTGTCCCGGTTCGTATAAGAACCAGGACTAAATGTATTGGGTTTTAGTACCGACCCTTTAGTCCCGGTTCCTGAATCAGGACAAATGGGCCTTATGAATCGGGACAAATGGGTCTTTTTCTACTAGTGAGAGAGGAATTATGACAGCTGAGCACACACGCGGCTGAAGCTCTGAGCTTCGGCCACGGGCATCCATTGTGCACAGGAGGGTGCAGAGGTGGGTTTGGCCACGTCCAACGGTCGAGGGGGTCATAGAGAGGTTCTATGGACATGAACTTTCAGGTAGAGGTGCACTGGAGCTTGCAGGAGCCCAACAATGCCATTAGGTGCACTGTTTGGAGCTTACCTAGTCATGCCAGTGAGAGAGAGAGAGAGAGAGAGAGAGAGTTGTCTAGGAGCTTGCTACGGCTGTGGGGGTGATGGGTGTCGTCGACCTGTGGTGCGCTAGGTGGCAATACAAGCCTGAGGGAGAGAGAGAAATAGAGAGAAGAGCTGTTGTACAAAAAGTTAGGCAGGTCCATTTGGAGTTTTTAGGAATTAAATTGAGTTCTAGAATTTTCTATAGATTATGTTCATTGGAACACCAAGCTCTGGTAAAAATTTGAGTAGATTCTGAGTTTGTTTCACACAAGTTTCAAAACAAGTTCCCGCATGAAGTGGGAAAGTAGAAGAATTTCGTATCAAATGGATTAACTAGATGCTCTGGTTTTGTATGGTGTATATTTGACAACATTGACACCTTCATGACTATTTGGGAATAGTTGGAGAAAATTCCCTGTGTAAAAGTTTCAATCCCTAGAAATGGGCAGGACTGAAAATTGTAGATCTAGAAAGATTTTTGAAAACGGCCATGGGTTGAAACTCCTATATATGGAGAAAATATGTCTCTTGGGTCTCTCTAAATTTTCTCAAATATTTTTGAAACATGAAATATTTTTCTCTATTAAAGACCATTTCTGGACTTAAGAAAAATCCTTTAAATAAAATACTTGTATACCTTTAAAAAAATATTTTTGTGGTTTCGGATGTCCTATAACTAATAGGATCAAAACATACCTTCTCAAAGTTTTTGTTCACTCAAATTAGTGACATGTAGTTCAAGTCATGACCCAAGGGTTATTGAAAACCAAGATTTGGAAAATAGTTTTGGGCCAAAATATTTTGTCAGATAAATATTTTTAGTACCTAAACTAATGTCATGATCAGTGGTAGAAAGTTGGAATTTGGTATTAGAGCGCAATGATCATAGGATTTTTTTTCCTAAGGTTTAGAGCACTTCAAACAAGCAAAAGATCCAACTCAAATTCAACAAGAGAAAAGATAATTTTCAAACAAGAAGCAAAATTCCAATTCAGACACAGTTAAGGATCCAAACAACACTATTAGCTCTAGTTTTCTAGGAGGAAAATTTTCAAGGTGTTACACCTGGCCCACCAAAAATCCCTGTTCCACACAAGCATTCGCGCCCGAGGCTAGCTGCCCACGTTCATATCGGCCCAGAGTAGACGCGATGGCTCACTGGAGCTAACATTGAAGCGGCTTGCCGGCAGAGAGCACCGCCACCTGCTCACCCGCTGTGCATGTATTATGTCTGCATTAAGCAGGCGGGTGTGCCGAGGAACCTACTCCGGTGCCTCGAGTGCCACTTGTTCATTCTGGCGCCGACTGGCATTAAGCACCTCTCCAGCTGGCTCCTCACATCCTCCCACTGTATAAGCATGTCCAGGCGTCGGCCAAGAACTGCTACCCACCTTCGCTCTATTCCATCTCCTCCATGTACAACACCTGCCATGGCCTCGGCGAATAGAAGGAGTTCTCCAGCATTACAGTTGTGTGGTTCGTCTGGTGAGCCAGTCTGATACAGTTTGGCATGCCAACACCATCGCCATTGTCACCCCCTCCTGGCACATCCAGGATGGACAACGCCGTCTCCTGGCAAATTTGCCGCTTGCAATGGCGGCAACTCATCAGGCAGGTGGGGAAAGAAGCCATGTCGGTAGGTTACACAATCGGTGTCTTGCCAGTGAGCGGAGGCGTTAGACCACAGCGGCTGTCTTCCCCTGCCCAAAACCAACTCTGATTGTGCTTCACGGAGGCGGAGGGAGGCTAGTCTTCCCCTCTCACTGAACCATATCCCTCTAGGGCTCCTGACACTTTGATGAGTGGGCTGCCCGACATGAGGAAGACATGTCGTGGGAATGGAGATCTCTCACGGCTGGTCGTAGACTAGTTTTGCCGTAGCCTGGTATAATTTAGTTAAAATATACCCAAAATATGAATGTTTTCATCCGATTTGAATGAAAATCATCAGCTTTGCATGTTTCCGTGTAAATATTTCGTCGGCCTTGTACGTTCTGCTGCTTTTGAATCAGATGTAGTGAACAGCTCCACGTGCATGCGTGTGTAAAAAGTAACCTATTTTTGAGGGAGTGTAAAAGGTAACTTGTGTGGTCAACACACCCTATCATATACTCCCTCCGTTCCACAATGTAGTACGCCCGCATTTCTCGAGATCTAAATTTGATCCTACAATTAATCAACGAGACCAACTACAGCGAGAGCAAAAATTATACTGCTGAATTCATATAAAAATATGAATTCATTGCTATAATTTTTCTTAGTATAATTTTTCTCCCGCCGCAGTCGGTCTCGTTGGTTAAACTTATGGTCAAAGTTAGATCTCAAAAACGGACACACACTACGTTGTGGAATGGAGGGAATATGAGTTTTCTTTTGAGAATACCAAATCCTGCGTGATGCGTCTGCCAAATCAGACGGGACCTCCTATTGGGCGCATAATGCGCTGCGAATGAAGCGAGTGTGCACCCCTCCGCTACCCTACGCCCCCATCTGGGCCGACCAATGTGCGAGCCGGGACGCCGCCTTTTCTTTTTCCTTATTTCCATTTTTTTTATAAAACGGGATATGAAGAAGATCTATATTTCAGAAAAAGGTGCTTATTTTGAATAAAATAATCATGGAATCAAAACTACTCATGATTTAAAAAAAGTTCAGGAATTTAAAAAATGTTCACGGTTTAAGAGGATGTTCATCAATTTGCAAAAAAAAAGTTCACGAATTTAAAAAATGTTCATGATTCCAAAAAATGTTCATGAATTGGAAAAATATTCAGGAGTTTGTAAAATATGATCACGAATTTAAAACATGTTCATCATTTCAGAAACATTGGTAATGAATTCAAAAAACTGTTCATGATTCGAAAAAATGTTCATGATTTCAAAAAATGCCCGCAAATTCAAAAACATGTTCATGGTTTAAGAGAATGTTAGCAAATTTCTAAAAAATGTTCAAGCATTTAATAAAATCACGATTTCAAAAAATAATCGTGATTTTAAAAGCATTCACGGTTTCAAAATAATGTTCATCATTTAATAGAATGTTCACGAATTTGTAAAAAAATGCGATTTTGAAAAAAAAATTGCATTTAAAAAATGTTCATCATGTCTCAAAAGGTCCATGATTTTAAAACATATTAACGAATTTAAAAGATTTTTGCAAATTGAGAAGACAAAAAAACGATAACAGGAAAAACAGAAAAGAAAAGAAATAAAAAAGGAATAAAAAAGAAAAGAAAGGAAACCCCAATAGAGAAAAAATAAAGTAAAAACAGTAAACTCCAGTTCACGGAAGGTTCTGAACCTTCCCACAAAACCGGTTGTGGGTGAAACCCAAAAATAGGCGGCCTATAGAAACAGCAGTGCGCGAGGGGGTACGCGCTACATCGCTTGCCACCGACCTACGCTTGCTAAATGGGCCAGTGCGACAAGTGGGCCTGAAAGTACAAGGTTGGCCTCTAAAGAAAGCAAAGCAGACAGATTTACTTGCTTGTCTAAAAAAAGACAGATTTACTTGCTTTTTGCTAAGAAAAACAGATTTACCCCCTGTTTTCCTTCTCTGCAATTTTCAAAATCTCGCCATGAAGCAATGCAAAAGTGTGTGGGTTAGCAAAATGTTTTGGGTTTGAAAAAATTCTGATGATGTTTGAGGCAGGGCAGTTATTGGCAGCTCCGTCGGTCGGGGGCTGCTGGTCAGGACAAATCTGAGGCCGTTGGTCGCTCACATGGGTTGCCTGGATGAAGGGCAAATGCCCTCGCAATGTTTGTGGGCGGAGCGTGTGTCTTGGGTGCAAAGAGGCAGCCATGGCCACGTGGGTGGCATGCTGGTTGATGTTCAGCGTAGCGTGTCGGTGGTGCAATAGGGACTCTAGGGTCTGGCGGTACCCTGGTTTGGCAGAGGGGTGTGTGCACCAGAGTGCATAACTTGCCCAGTTTTCCAGGCCAATTAGGACAGCGGCCACATCCGTCGTTTCCTTCATGAAGGCTCTATTGCGGTTGCTTCCTCCCCTTCATGTTGCTCCGGATGAAAACTTGATCTTTGGGATCGGGCGATGGTGCCACTCCAGTGTTTGTGCCTCTATCGTTGCTTTATATATATATACCAGGGCGAATGCCTTTTTGGTATATTACAATTACATGATTTTGGACTATGACAAACCTTTGAACCTACATCATAGTTCGTGGCAATGTCGAACTAGAAGAAAGAAAAAATGCCTAACTGAACAAAGGAGGAAGAGAAAGAAAGTAAGGTCATCTAGATCACCAAACGAACCTTATCATATGGTCATGGACACGCTTGGACGATGTGGACAGCCCGTTCATCGAACAGTGTCCATCAAATTCGAACTATGGGCTATGATTGATAGTGGGCAATGCAGACCTAGAGCAGAAAATATGAGTAATAGACATGGGTTGTGGAGAGACGTGTTCAAACTAAAAGTGGATTGGGCCTACGTTCGGGCTTCATGAGAGCTTGGGAGCAACTAATTGGGGGTTACCCTTGGCTGGGTGTTCGGATGGGCAGTTTCTAGTGTTGCCATGTGTCACATTAGATGCTTCCCTTTTAGAGTATAGATTCAACTGTTTTTCGGGGGTACATTTTTTCTTGTTTTCCTTTTTCCCTTTTTGGGTTTTTTTACGTTTCCTTTTTTATATGTCAGGGGCGTCGGGTCACATGGGAGCACACGTACTCCTTCCGTTTCTCTACTACCTAAAAATTACGTAAGGTTTCGTCTCCCCCCTTACGTCGACCCACCATTCGTCCTTCGTCGATCTCCCTCTCCTCGCGAGCGCTTGCTTTCGCGATTTTTTTTTTCTAAAAAAACAAAACAACGCACGCATGTCAGCCCAGTATTCTGTCCCATCCTGGCCCAACCTTTCGCTCGCTCCCTTGCGACACGAGAATGCCCTAGCGGCGCTACCCTCGCCTGCCGCCACCACCGGAGACATCGCCCACCGCCTCCTTCCTCCCCTACCGCTGCATGATCCAATGGCAAGGAGGACGGCCGTCCTACGGTCCAGCCACGGTCGCCGCCTATTCTACATATGTCGAGGTGAAGATGCCCATCTTCACCCTAAAAAACCCCCTCCTTCCCCATACCTCCGTGTCATCTGATGCCAACGAGGACGACTTCCTTTGATCCAGCCGCGGTTGCACAGAATATCGACGAATCCGCCCGGCCTCGCCCCAGCCGCCGCCAGTTGAGGCTATTTTCCATACGCCAAGGTGAGCATCCATGTCCGATGGTGCGAATTTAAGCTGGTCCCATGAGCACTTCTTTCCCCGTCGTGCAATCTTCATTGGTTCGGAAAGATGGGGGCTGCCTGTTTAACTAATTCAATCTGCCATTGATCATGTTAATTCTTATTATATTCAGTTATATTGCAAACAACATGAACATGCTGTTCCTTTTTCCAATCAGAATACTTCTGTGTGGAGAGCTCGGGCATCAGTGGATGTGCCAAAGCAGAGCACGGCGGGCTGATTTGCGAAAGTGAGCTTCACATACCTGTGCGCGTTATTCAAGTAAGACAATCCAAAGCACTGAACCTGTGTTATCCAAGTAATAATTAACTGTCTCATGGTAGCAGTATTTTTCTTATGAAAATACTTTTGCAGATCCGGTTATAGTGAACCAACGTCTATCGTGGACACATGGATCTGTATGACTATCCTATTTTTAGCTCCCGATCAACAAGATAATGCATAGTTCCTAATTCTTTGCTATCAAAGTGCTAACAGTAGAACCAGTGGGAATTTCTGGTGTTGTCAAATTACTGAACTTGTGTTATTAAATTACTAAATTCTCGTCTCACAGTAGCAGTAATTTTCGTAAAATGCAAAATTCATTCCCAGTGCCCTCTGAAGCTGTTAAACCAAATTAGCAACACAATTGCCTGGTCACTGCTTCCGGGTCTTATATTATAACCTATGCAGGGTGGATTTGCAAAGCTCATTAATCCAATGCATTATTTAAGGTTATCCTTACGATGCAGTCTATCCCAATAACAAGCTACGTTGCTTACAGCTCTGTTAATCTTAGTATGCATCGAACTAACCTGTTAGCCCACAGCTTGTGGGTTCACCTTGCCCATCCACAGCTCCGACCCCTGCGACGACCTTTTTCCGTCGGCCATCCACACGGCCCACTTCCTCACAGATCTGCGCCTCTGCACTCCTGGCTGCGGCCGGCGCCTGCTCAACATCGCTTGCCGACGCCATGTGTCCTTACGGTTCTCTCAGGTATTCCGTGTCGCCCACCTCTTCAATCCCTGAAATCTGTTCAGATGGTTCTCTCAGGTATTCCGTGTCGCCCACCTCTTCAATCCCTAAAATCTGTTCAGATCTAGACTTTTAATCGCCGATATTCTGGTGAAGATTGAGATCTGAGAGGATGAGGAACGAAAGGGGTGAGATTTTACCATTTGATAGGCTGTAATAGGAACTCCATCCTCTTCTATTGCATCGTCATCCTCAGGCGGCCTCCCCTTTCACCCCTCTGCTCTATCGCACATGTCGCCGACCAGCGATTCCTCGCGCATGTCCGATCCCAGGAAATGGAACACACTTTTCCTGTTCCACGGACCAGCATTGTACAGGATGGCCTAGCCACGGCTCAGCTAGCGACACACTGGCGGAAGTGGCGATCAGCCCAGCGGACGGATAACGTCCGTCCCGATGCTGTCCCACTGTTCGAAACAATGCGTACGTATAGATGCGAACTGCCGATTAAAAAAGCAGCCGTATTGTGCATACAAAATGGGAAGGACCAGATCCCGATGCCATACTCATTGGCTCAGATACATAGAGCATATGTGCTCGAGTGCACAAACTCCACATCCGTGCTATAGACCAAAGTCAGAATATTGCTAAGCTAATTCTTTTCATAAGCTATATGGAGAGAAAAACATGAAGTTGATCAGTTGTGTGAAGATGGAAGGAAGCCAAGGGAATATACTATGTTCAACGATGACCTTGGAGAGTGCATGTTGCCCTACGTAGACTTTCCTGAAAAGTTGCTATTCAATGTTTTTTTGTTTGTTTTGTACAGTTAACCATGACTATGTTCAACAGAAGCCAAGGGAATTATGTATAGATGCGATGAACTAAATTATGTATCTCTTTCGCAAACAAAAAAAAAACTAAATTATGTATCTTCTTTGCCCTTGAATTGGATAAGGGTGTGGCTAGGTCTCAGTCGAGTGAGATTTAACCAAGTCTCAGTCAAGTGACATAACAAGCAATGGAGAAAAAGAAGATACTGAAAATAAAATTTTGCACAGATCTCAATGTAATTCTTATGAATATAGCATCGACTGAGACTTGACAAAATTTCAGTCGGCTGAGACTTAGCAAGACTGATTGGATAATTAATTACCGTGTTTCATCTTTTGAGTCAGATATGCGCAAGGAGTTGAATAATGTTTTTTTAATCATAATATGTCCACCGAAAATGCATAAGAAAGTAGATATGAAGGACTATTTTATTAGTACTTTGATGCCATTTGATTGTAACACTAAACTAGGTTTTGTGGTTCTTGAGTGAAAGTATAGTTCATGGTGGAACAAGGTGCCCCAGATTAATTAGGAAATGAGAAAGATGCATTTTGGTTATCATATTATTTTGTTCTCCGTAGCAATGCATGTGCATTTAACTATATACAATCTATATATGTCTATTTCAACTAATACATGTTTTATACTGTACCAATAGGAGGGTAAAGAGATCTTGGTTGATTTATTTTTGAAAGCATGACCTAATTATATCACCCATGGACACATGAGTGCTGTTCTCCCGTTGCAACGCACGGGCAATTACCTAGTCCAAATATAAGTCTGTTTAGAGATTTCAATAAAGACTACATACGGATGTATATAGGCATCTCTTAGAGTATAGATTCACTAATTTTGCTTTGTATGTAGTCCGCGTTGAAATATCTAAAAAAGACTTACATTTAGAATCGAATAGAGTATGCTTCTTCCTAAAAAAAATACTAAGATAGCAGATTCAGAGTGCTACAGACAGTTAAACACAGTCTATTGTACGGGGTGTTTTTACCTCTGTCTATAGTTGAGGTGGGGTGTCGTTACAGACAACCGTTGTCTAGCTAGCGCCTGTCGTTGCAATTAACTCGCAGAGTTAACTAGGAGTAAGGAGCGCTGCTGAGTAACATCACAATTAGTAGCGCATGTACGGGCGAGATGTGCAAAACCAGCCTAGCTAGCTATAGCTGCAAAGTCGATCCATTGATCGGTTCGTCGAACATTGAAAGGGAAATCGACTTGGGTACGGTCGAGGGTCATCAGTCGCATTGAACGAGAAATCGATTGAAGACGACGACGACGACGACGGAGCCTGCAGGATGCCGACGTCTCGTGCGGCGTGGACCATGCACGCACGCACGCCCGTTGCAACCATGCTCGCTGGCGATGTTCCCATATGTGGCATGCGGACGTACACGAATGCAATCGTACGTGACCGCCTGTGTGACCACTGACCAACACGGCCAGCCAACATCAACACACAGATATGTAAACGTCTCGTCCTGATCTGCCGACGATGATGATGATATAGGGTGAGTGTCTGGTTCTGGGTGGTCAGACGGTACGTAGAGCTAGCACTGCCTAGTGCGCCGTACACTGGCACATGTAACAGATAGCAAGCCAGCCAGTTAGCTGCGACGACGCCACGATAGACGACCTTCTGAGCCATACAAAGACTCGACCAATCGCCGAGTCGTGCGTTGGCGTCGAGTTGATCTTTCTGTATAAATGTTGTGGCTACAGTACACGTAGCAGTAACGCACAACCGTATACAGTGTTCTGGAAGCAATGTAAGAGCATCTACAACCGTACCTCTCAAATTCGCCTCATGCAGGCTACCCGGTCGCTATCCGGTCACGGTTTTTTTGATCCAGACGGGTCTCTCAAATGGTCCTCAAACGCCCGGGTTGACTGGCACCCCCCATATCCAGCCCAAATATGGGGCGGATATGAGGTCGCCAGGGCACGCCCGTCACGTTGGACCCGACAACCCGACCCCACCCCAAATTGCACCAAATCCCCCCTGTTCCCCGAGCTGTCAGATCCATTTACTCTCTCCTTTGTTCTTCCTTCTCCGCGCCGGCCAGCTCATAGCTCTGCCGCCGCGCCCGCTCCGCAGCCGTTCCCAGGCTCTCCGCCGCCAGCTCCGGAAGATCGCTCCCGTCCTCGCCGCGGGGGGACGTTGTCGCCGGCCTGGAGACCACCGTGGTACGTCCGACAACTCTCCGGCTGCGCCTTGTGCTTGATGTGTTTGACACATTGACCGACGGAATTGTTGTGATTTTGTTAGGTAAATGATGGATTCCGATGCTTCGTTGAACGAGGAGGCTTGACCAAATGATTCAAGATGATTTCTTTGATTCGTCACATTCGGACGAAGAAGTGGACATTATCATGCATACTCATGAGTATGCAAGAGGAAATGGACCGGCAAGTGAAGCATATTCTCAACTTCAACGGATCAATCAAAGGGAGAAGAGTGATCAACCGGGACAGAGTGTCCGGAGCAAAGCTACTGCATAATGACTACTTTGCTCCCACACCTACTTTCCGGGATGATCCATGGTTTCGTCGCCATTTTCGCATGCGGAAACCATTGTTTTGTGCATTGTGGAGGGAGTGGAGGCACACAACAACTACTTCAAGTTGAGAAGAGATTGTTGTAGCCAACTCTCTTTCTCGGCCAAGCAGAAGTGCACAGCTGCTTTGAGGATGCTTGCACTTGGTACTGCTGCAGACGCCGTTGGTGAGATGGTCGGGATGAGGGAGAGCACGTGCGTCAAGACTACTGTCAAATTTGCTCGCGCCGTGGTTGAGGTGTTTGGACCAGAGTATCTCAGAGAACCAAATGCGCAGGGCACATGGAGAAGTTGTTGGCCATTGGAGAGGCAAGGGGGTTTTCATCGGATCAATTGATTGCATGCATGGACAATGGAAAAACTGCCCAAAGGTCTGCGGGGAATGATCAAGGTCACACCAGAGAGGCCACCATTATACTAGAAATGGTGGCATCACATGACTTATGGATTTGGCATGCTTTCTTTGGAATGCTCGGTTCTCACAACGACATCAACGATCTTCGGTGTTCAGGAGGCTTTGCAATGGGGAATCACCGTCGTGCAACTACACCGTCAACGCCCGGGACTACAACATGGGGTACTTTCTTGCCGATGGTATCTATCCTCAGTGGGCGGCGTTTGTGAAGATCATATCCGAGCCGTGTGGCAATAAACAAAGCCGCTTTGCAACAATGCAGGAAGCGGCTAGGTAGGACGTGGAGAGGGCATTTGGTGTGCTTCAAGCTCGTTGGGGAATTGTGCAGAGCGCTGCAATGATGTGGGAATCAGAAACATTGTGGCAGTTGATGACATGTTGTGTTATTCTGCACAATACGATTGTCGAGGATGAGGATGATGGTCTAGTCCAAACCCATGATTTCGAAGCACCCGGAGAACATGTTGAAATTCCAGAAGATCAAGATGTGGCTCAGGTTATGAACTTTCTGTAGATGCATCGGAATCTTCGAAATCAGAAGGTGCACACACAGCTATTCAATGATCTTGTGGAGCACAAGTGGATCCACAATGGCAATCAAGGAGGCAATGCTTGACTTTGGCGCTTCAAATAAATTTTATATAAACGGTATGTATGCTTGATACCAACAATTGCAATTTACGTGTGACATTGTGTTGCATGATCGACGTGTATGTATTTGTATGGATTCGAGAGTCCGGGTTTGAGATATGTAAATGCACGGAAGGAAATATGAGGGCCGGTCCGGATGCCCACGGGCGTGCCCGGACGTGTCTGCGGGCGTTTGAGGGGTCAAATTTACCAAATCCGGCTGTAAATGCTATAACACACGTGTACGTCGACCGGTACATGGTCCTCTGCGCATGGTAACGGCCTAATGGTGGATGAATTCAGAGCATGTCGACCTAGCTAGGGCGCTCAAAATCCATGTCCCGATCCAGCATGTCGACCAAGAGAATACTGTACTTATCAGTCAACTTGATTACTTGATTACTTACCAGAGCGCGAGCACCTGCGCACAGCGTGCAACTGCAGTCGCACTAGTACTCCTCTCGTGTAGGGGGCAACACAATGTATCCGGACGTACGTACGAACAGGTTCCACTTAGGCAACCGCTAGGCGCCAGCGCGCCGGCCGAACGTTTCGGCCGGTCCAGCGCCAGCCGTTCGATCTGACTAACACGGAGGCTATAGAACCGCTCGATATCTGCTTGTGATCAGGCGAGCTCGCATGGACTGGGTCATCGTCTTCCTCACCCTTGTGAATCCCCCACTCCTCCTTCCCCGCCCGACTCACTATCCACCCACCTGCGCGCCGCCGCACCTCCTCCCCTGCTGCCGCCTCGCCGTCGTCGCCACCCTCGCCATTGGTCGCCGCCCTCACCTATGTCGCCTTCGTCGTTTCTCATCTCCATGGATGCAGCAACGTGCGCCCATGGTTGCAGCCTTGTAATCCGGTGGCACCGCTCGCAACCCTAGTGCACGACGACCACACTCCGGTGCCGACTGTTCGCCGGACGCAGCACCCCGACGGCGAGCTCACAAAAGAAGCTGCATCTCTCCTCGAGTTGCTACCGGTAGTAACAAAATTTTCCACCTGTCGAAGCAAAAACAAGTACCGGTTGAAGCTTTTCGCACATACGATTCAAGCTTTCTCTGTCAAACGGTTGCAACTTTTTAAATTCTGCAGAGTCTGGTTGTAGCTAATCCATGAACAGATGTAGCAAAAATGTCGCCGCCGTCGTCGCACGTCACATCTAAGCTGTGAAGCATGTAGCAAATAATGACGCCAGTAGTAACAAAAAACCGACAATAGTTGCAGCAAAATATCATCGCCGCTGACCCGAGTCGCAGCTAATTGATCTGTACATGGTTGTAGCAAAAAAGCTCACCGGTGGTAGCTTCAACCATAGCCGGTTGCAGCAAAAAAAAATTGTCGCCGCCGTCGAGGTTGCATCATCATCATGAAGGATGTAGCAAATGCCATCGCCGGTGGTAGCAATTGCAAACATCGGTAGTAGCAAAAACTTATGCGGTTGCAGTAATTCTATGTCGCCGCCGTCGCGGGTCATGCCCTCGCCGTATTTTCTTGTAGCAAATTCTGCCATGGGTCACAGCTCCTTCATCGCCTGGTTCCAGCACCTCACACCAACCGTAGCAACACTCCCCGACTTCAGTTGAATCGGTTTCACGCCGGGCCGCGCACCAGTGTCGTCCGAGCTCATCGTTTGTAGCGGTCATGGTTGCACTTGCACGCAGACGTTTTCCGCCCTGCACTGCAAAGGAATGGACCATGGATGCACAAGTGTGTGTGCCTAGGGATGGAGCAGTTTGGGGGAGGGGTCCTCTAGCGGTGAGCGGAGCTAGGGCCGACGAGGGCCATGGTGGAAGAGCGTGAGCAGCTGCTTGCGGTGAGGAAGACGAAGGCACGTGATGGGGAGACGAGGAAAGTTCCTGGATGGATAATAAAGTGATTGTGGGCCCGTAAGAAAAGGATTGGTTGGCTATGCGCAAGAGTGGGCGACGCCAGGCTGGCGTGCGACGGATCCGCGTGCGACCGGCCGAGCGCTTCGGCCGGCCGGCACACCGGCTCTAAACATTTTCCTTCCACTTAAGGAGTAGTACTACTACCACTAATGGCAAGAGAGACCGTGGCAGTTGGATCGAGCACGCCCCACAATCTGTGGGAGCAGCGGCAGTTGCCGGTTTGCATATTTCTGCGCACAGCGCACCCGCTCAACATGTGGCCAGAATGTGTGGTCTCGTTTGTGGCAGCGTATGCGCTTCTGTATGCGCCACACAAATCAAATTAAGCAAGGAGGATTAACATTCAAAAAAAATTAAGCAAGGAGGATTAACATTCAAAAAAAATTAAGCAAGAGGGCACGCATCTCGCTGCCTAGGGGAACGGCGCAGTTGCCTCGCGTACTTGCTCGATCTACTAGTAGTTGTTTTTGTCCTTTTATTACCCTCATCTTTACTTTTTCCCGCTCTAGATGTGTTCTTAGTTGCCTGAAAATTCAAATTGCATTAGTAGATTTCGCATGAGAAGAAAGAAACTCAGCTCATGTTTTTTTTTTCTCGTTTTTTATTACCTTCAGGTTAGACGGAGCACCAGCTTGAGGCGGGGACGCCGCCAGTGGCGGAACTAGCATTAGATTACGCCTAGGGCTATATTAGCTTGAGTGATGCACTTCAGTGATTTTATATATTTTATAAGAAGGAATTACAAAGGCTAATGTAGCTAGGCCTAGGGCTATAGCCCCAACTGCCCTAGGCCTGTCTCCGCCACTAGACGCCGCGATTCCCAGCAAGGGAGAAATCAGGTCCATTCTTTGAGGAAGAAGTTAAACAGTGTTGACTGAACTCGTTTGTCCAGAAATGAAAAGGCAAATAGGCTAAAGGGAAATTTGGCAAACTTACATGATAATGGACAAAACCTCTAATGTGTGATAATGGACATAACCTCTAATTCGAGAGGTATGTAACAACAACGAACTCACTGTTCCCTCAGGCATACACCTTGGGGATCATGTAGCCTTCACATATATCCTCCTTTGTTGGCCCTATAGTATTCAATTCGGAGCGCAGAATTACGTAAAAAATATCATGACCACTAAATTGATCATAGTTGTTTTAATTTTGAAAAAAATAGTAAAAAGGAGTAATGTTTTTTTTTCGAGAATGACCGGGGCGGGGAGGGAGGGGGCATTGTGCCCCACCGGTTGTTATATTACTCGTACGACTTTGCAATACAGTGTTTTTCATCAAAAAGATTAAAAAAACACGATGAGAAGTGGAAAAAAAAACAAAGCAATCTGTTAACAAGCTAGGAGACCGAAAGAATATATGCCACGAGTGAAAGTTATTTCTATTATATAGAAACTAAAAATGTGTGCCACGAGTGCACGTTATCACAAGTGAATATATTTAAGATTTTTTGTATAATTTAAAAGTACTCATAATTATGCTAAATTAAAAAAACATACATCTGACTATATTTCTGTTTTATGGAAACTAAGAATATATGCCAGAAAGTTATCACAACTGAATATTAGTAAAATGTTTGTTCTCATAATTTTTATAACTTAAATATAACTCATGAGGTATTCTTTTTACATTTATTAAACAATTCATAATTTTATATTTACTAAATGTTTTAATATTATCTAAATATAAATAAGTATCTTTTAGAAAATTAAATGAACATTTTTCAAATAAGTTATTTTATTTCTACGTATAATATTTATAACAAAAGTATAACAAATAAATATTAATTTATTTTTATTACTTTGATTATAATTTACAAATTTCTTGAAAAAAAAACTAACATGTTCAAACGGGTTGTACGGACTGCAACCCATGTAAAACCCTAACGTGCCCCAACACAAGGTATTAAGGGTCATTATTGTTGGTTGACAAGAAAATTTTAATAGCGAAGTGGCTGGCAGTCTGTCAGGTGGGTCTCACGTCATGTGTGCATGCTAATCAAAATACGATGTCATATCGGCACATTATAAGTCTATGCATAAGATTATCACCGTATTTGCAAGCTCATGCCAAGTTTTAGAACCAATTCGATCTATTTTTCAAGTTTAGTCACTAAAGTGAACATCGATGTTAAGTTTAGCCACCACCGGTAATATTACGTCAGAAATAAAAAGGAAAGAGGTAATATTATCCGTAGTTATAGAACTTGCGTCGCATGTTCAGTTTAATGCTAGAACTTTGAAAATACGGTTTTGTAGTCATCTAACTTAACTCGAGCGTGCATATACGGTCATAGTAAGTGTATGTAAGTGTATCCATGTATATGGACCCACATGTTAGTGAGTGATGCAGCTGGACATGACGTATTTTTATGGAGAACTACTGGGATGTATTTTTGCACAAAACCCCGTTATATTTTTTATTTACATAAATAATCCGACCACAATACAGGCATTATATGCGAAAATTTACAAAAAAAAAATTCTCTAGGACTCAAACGCACAACCAACTGGTTTAACACGGAACACTCTAGCCACTAAAGGCTGCATGTGAATACATCTCACATCTATAACAAACTGTATGTAATTAAGGTACACGCATGTGGAGCTTAAATATTTTATAAACCTGAGTATTATATAAACTAGTGTGTTATATAAATGTGTGTATTACATATTTGGTTTTTAAAATTATTATTCAAAAAATTATTTTATACACAAACATTTCAATAATTACATGCACATTTTATAGTTCAATGTTTGTATAATTAAAATATTCTTAATTTGAATTTTAACTGTTAACATGGGCATTCAATCATGGTTAATATTTAATTTATATATATACATGTTTTGAATAAAATTCAAGAGTAAAATTATACACAAGTGAATGTTCATAAATATTTAATAAATGTTTGTATTCACCATTTTGTATAATTTTAATATAAGCCATAAGTGTATATCTTTTGGATTCATTAAACATGTTTATTTAACAAAACATGATGTATGTATTAACTGAACATATTTCATATAATACATATGTTTATATTTAAATGTTTTATTCACTAACCATGGTTTGTATGGATAGTATTTTTAACAGTCAGATATTGGAACATAATTTTATTAGTTATGTTTTACAAATATAATGAATGTATTTATTACTTTTTTACTAAATATTCCTCCGTCCCAAAATAAGTGTCTTATCCTTAGTACAACTTCATACTAAATCTAGTACAAAGTTGAGACACTTATTTTGGGATGGAGAGGGTATTTTATATATGATACACATGTTTGTATTTAAATGTTTTTATTTACTAATCATCATCTGTATGTAAGATATATTTTTACACACAAAATATTTGAACATAAATTTAGTACTTACGTTTTACAAATATATTAAAATAATAGCGCATGCAAAATGGTCCGCAATATAGGCAATCCATTTGAGCTCCATATTTTTTTCTCAAAAAATAATAATAATCAAGCTCCACACGCGTTCCCTTTAAATCCATATAAGTTTGTTATCAGTGCATAGACATACAGACCTGTGCGGTGTAGTGGCTTTACCATGCCGTTTTAAAACAGTTCGTCGTATTTTTGTTCTCAACTTTCGGGCATATAATGGCAGTAGTGTGGTTGGATTTTCCTATAAATAAAAATCTCAAGGATTTTTGTGCAAATATTTGTCGTGCTGGGAAACTACAAAAATATGAGTGTATTTTTTTTGCGAAAATGTCGAGGTGATTTGTGCAAATATGTGTCGCGCCGGGCAACTACAAAAATATAAGGGTGTTTTTTGTCGCCCCTAGTGCCATCACTCACTAACAAAATGGGAGCATACACATGAATACGCCTGCAAAAGCGTATTGTGACCGTATCTGCACGCTTGAGTCAAGTTAGATAACCATAAAACTATATTTTTAAAATTCTAGCATCAAAATGAATGTTCAACGCAAGTTTTATGACCCCGGATGATATTACCTCAAAAGGAAACTGACTCCATAGAGGTTCCATAGGACATATACTGTGGTCAAAGAAGTGCTAGCTCAATTATGTTGCAACTTGCAAAATCAAGGGGCCGTCCGTTCGAAGGAAGCGATCGAGTAGTCGCGCGCGTTGAACAGAAGAGGACTATCTTGATCGGGGAAGACGACGACGCTGACTTTGCCACCGGCCGGCAACTGGGCGTGATATTTCTGTATGCGGCAATACTTACGTTTTTTAGAAAAAGAGGATGACCCCGGCTTCTGTATCTGGGTGATGCATATGGTCATTTTATTAATTATTCTCACAAGATTTGATAAAGTAATACAGCAGTAAGACTAAAGTCGCCGTCTATGCAACAAACTGCTGTTCCACCTATCCAGTTGATGAAGGGGCGCAGATAGCCTGGGCCTAATACCAAACAGACATCGCAGCCAAACCTAACAACTAAGACCTGAGGTCCCATCGAAGACGCCTGCCGGGCATGGGTCTCACCGGTCCGGCGTGCACTCAGAGGCCGCCGTCGCCAACTGCCACCGCTCCATCTTCAGAACTGTACTGATGCATCAACCTTGCTCGGTCCAGCTATCGTCGACGCCACTACGGCGCCCAACGGCACCTCCTCCCTGCGCGCAAACAGCTGAGCACGTCGCGGTCGCCACTGGTACACCTCAGCACTATGCAACCAAGTACCACCAGCCGACACAACTTGAAGTCTTTGAAAGATCTGTCGTGCGTAGCACCTACCGACCAGACATGACAAAGCGTAGCACCATTCGGTCAGGCATGATTTGACATCTCCCTCCAAAGCTCCACAGCTTGAGCACGTCGCGGCAATGCTCACGTACACGTGAGTGCAATTTTCACTAGTACTTCCACTTGCCAGCCAACTAAAAACATTAACATACCTGTGGTACATCCGGCAGCAGAACAGCTAGGTAGCTTCCCGTTGATTATAGCTAGCGATAGTCGTTGATTATAGGTAGCTAGTCTCTCGAAAAAAGAAAAATTATAGCTAGCGATAGTCGTTGCAACTTGCAGAGTAACTTCCTAGAGCACCCGCAAAAAACTTCTTGTCGCACGGCACGTACGAGCAAGAGATGCAAAACCAGCCTAGCTAGCTGCAAAGTCGATCGATTCGTCGATATCCACTCCATCTGCATCAATATATAAAATATAAGACGTTTTTATAGGTTATTCTACATGGCTAGCAGAACATTAAAGCGAGTTTGACTTGGGCACGATCGAGTATCATCCATCAGTCGCATTGAACGAGAAACCGATGGAATACGACGATGATGGAGCGTGCAGGACGCCGACGTGTCGATTTGTGCGGCGTGGACCATGCACGCACGCACGCCATTGCAACCATGCTCGTCTGCGATATTTCCATATGTGGCATGCGCACGTACACGAGTGCAATCGTACGTGAGTGTGTGTGTGACCACTGACCAACACTGCCAGCCAACATCAACACACATATAGATAAAACGTGTCGTCCTGATCTACCAACGATCATGATGTGGGTGGCCGGTGAGACGGCAGCGCTAGCACTGCCTGGTGCGTACACTGGCACCTGTACCGATAGCAAGCCAGCTAGCGCTGCCACGATCGACGTCACGACCTTCTAAGCCATACATAGTATCGACCAATCGTGATACGTATAGCGTTGATCTTTCTACTCTACCTGCATGCATGTTCTGGCTACAGTACACGTTGTAGTAACGTACAATCATATACACAGTGTTTTCGAAGCAATGTAACGCACGTCGGCGGGTACGTACGTGGTCGTCTGCTCATGGTCATCGACTAATGGTGGATAGATTCAGAGCATGTGGACCTAGCAAGCGCGCTCAAAATCCATGTCCCGATCGAGCATGTCGACCAAGAGAAGACTGTAGTTATTAGTCAACTTGATTACTCAATTATTTAACCGAGTGTGACTAGGTCTCTGTCTATCGAGACTTGATTAAATCTCAGTCAAATGATATACTGCATAAGAAGAAGAAACCTTGTATGAATCTCCATACAAGATCAAAAAACTATAGAATCGACTGAGACATAACAAAGTCTCAGTCTGAGAATTAGCAATCCCGTATTTAACCAAGTAAGTCCTGAGTGCCAGCACCTGTACACAGCATGCTCTTGCAGTTGTGCTGGTCCTCCAATCGTGTAGGTGGCAACATAATGTATCTGGACGTACGTACGAACAGGTTTCACTTCAGGAGTAGTACTACTACCACCAGTGGTAAGAGAGACCGTGACAGTTGGACCAGCGTCAAGTTGATGATTTGCATGTGCTGCGCACAGCGTACCGGCTCAACGACATGTGGCCACAATGTGTGGTCTCAATTGTGGCAGCATATGTGCTTTTGTATGCGCCACATAAATCAAATTAAGGATGGAGGCTCAGTTTTTCGGGAGTAAAATGCATATATGGTCCTTAAACTTGGTGGCAATGTCCACAATTGTCCTTAAACTCAGAAACTGCTTCAATACGATCCCGGAACTTGAGAATACTGCTCCAATACGGTCCTTAAACTTGGCAAATTGGTCCTGCGGTACGTCTCATATACGTTTCATATATGATTTGAAGTTTTTATTATGCAGAAAACCACCTTAAATTTTGATTAGTTACATAAAAAAATTAGAAAATCTATATGTCGTTGGTAGCTTAGCCCGCACAAGATATACACCCGGACATATACACTGCTGGGCGGATAATAAAGAGCTAGACTGTATATATTGCGTTACAATACACCTCTTCAAGCGATTTTTTTATATATGGCGCTCCTATAGGCCCGCAGAAGTTTCATTTTATTCTTTTTAAGTTCATGTTTTTTATATTATTTTTCCCATTTTGAAAAAAAATGAAAGAAAAAAAATGTTGCCATAGAACTTAAAGAAAGTGTTAGTGCATTTAAAAAATGTTCAACATGTTTTTCAAACGTTTCAAGTGTATTAAACATTTGTAAAGATATTTTTGAAAAATGTTCACGTGTATTACAAAAATTCAAACATGTTTAAAAATGTCATCATGCATTCAAAAAGTTGACTACGTGTATTTCAAAAAGTGTACAGCTTGTATTAAGAAATATTGTGTAAATTAATGAATCTTCATTCAGGACCACAAGAACGCACAATTATTGTATATTTTCATTGTATTCTTAAAATAGAAAATTATTAAAAATGACAGTGTTGTATTTTGAAAATTGTTCAACGTGTATTAAAA
This sequence comes from Aegilops longissima, assembly GCA_021605205.1. NCBI lineage: Eukaryota > Viridiplantae > Streptophyta > Magnoliopsida > Poales > Poaceae > Aegilops > Aegilops longissima. Next base: position 25,881,922 of record CM038681.1, read on the forward strand.
ACTATTGTGTCATAATAATAAATCCTAGAAACGTCATAAAAATATTAAACATGCTTCTAGAAATGTAGGAATTATTTTCACAACACTTTTAATACATGTTGATTTTTCAAATACACGTTGAGAATTTATTTTATGCGTGATTTAACATTTTCCAAAAACACGTTAGCAATTTTTTAATACACCTAAAACATGTTTAAAAGTTTTAATACACATAAACCATATTCTAAAAACATGTTGAACAATTTTTAAATGCACGAGCACTTTGTTTAAGTTTTATGGCATCCTTTTTTCTTTCATTTCTTTTTCCAAATGGGAAAACTAATATCAACAAAAACATCAACTTGTAAGTAGTATAAAATTAAACTTCTGCCGGCCTATAGGAGCGCCATATATAAAAATAAAACCCCCTAAAAATATATATATAAATTGCTTGAAGAGGTACATATGAGCGCCATATATATATTCTAGCTAATTAATTTATGCCAACGGGATGTGCATCATTAACGGGAAGAAGAAAAGAAACTAACACTCGTGGGATGCTGATCGAAAGGTGGACGGATCATTTGTTCTGCTATAAAATACAGATGGTCAAAGCCAACAGTTTTGTTGCTCGCATACACCTAAGAGAGATGAAATGCGACAAGTAGCAGCGTATGTCCTGGTGGTCAGCTTGGGCTAATCAACCCGGCCGGGACCAGGAAGTCTTTGGTTTGATCCTCCGTTTTAGATTTAGTTTTTATTTCCCATATTGACATGTAGAACCTGCATTTTAACTTTAGTTTTTTATATTGTAATTAAATAAAATCTGCATCTCTTTTCTTATATAAAAAAACAGACACTTTTCTAAAGAAAGAAACTACGTGGCGTACACAAAACGTATGTGAGATGTACTGCAGGACCGATTTGCCAAGTTTAAGGACCATACTTAAGCAATATTTTCATTTTCTGGGATCGTATTGAAGCAGTTTCTGAGTTTGAGGACCATTGTGGACAGTGCCTCCAAGTTTAAGGACCATACATGCATTTTACTCGTTTTTCGGAGGTACTCATAAAGGTAGGATGTGCGTGCGTGCGTTTATAGGATGAGTGTATGCGTGCGTATATAAGCGCTTGCGTCTGTACTGTGTTCAAGAAAAATTAAGCAAGAAGGACACGGCACCGTTGCCTCACATACTTGCCCGATCTATTAGTTGTTTTTGGCATATTACTTCACTCATCTTTACTTTTTCCCGCACTCGACGTGTTTTCAGCAGTTGCCTGAAAATTCAAATTGCATTAGTAGATTTTGGATGAGAAGAGAGAAACCCCGAGCCGGAGAGGGGGAGGCAAAGACAGGACCTCGCAGGAACCGGCAACATGATAGCCAGAGGGAAGTAAAGGCATCTCCAACGCCGACCCTCAAACGGCCACATGCGTTTGGATCATGTTGTTCGGATCGTCGAAGCCATCAACGTAGGCATGTATCGGTCCGTAGCGCGGTCTGAATGTACATTCTCCTATAAACCGGGGATAAACGTGGGGTGCTTTGCAGGCGCCAGGACCGCTCCCAAGCCCGTTTGTGACCACATTGGCCCACCCAAAACCCCTACCCACCCCTACAGTGCTTTTCATTCCACGCCCCGCGCTGCTTGCCGCGCCGCATTCATGTCGGGCCAGAGCATGCAGCGCCCGGCATTGATGTCGTGATTTGACCGAACGGGCAGGCGGTGCAAGCGGACGCGACCTCTCGGCCGCTCCGCCACATTGAAGAAGGCTAACCGCCCCTCAGCCTGGCCTGGTCGCGGCTAGTTAAGCTGCGCTCCTACGCCGTACAAATCCTCACCCCTCCCTCCTCCAGAGAGCACCACGCCATCCTCCTCCCCATCACCGAGCACTTCCTCCTCTTCGAGCTCTTTCTCCTTTCCGAGCCCAACAGCAATGCCGAAGTCCCGGTTCTCCTCATCGGCAGGCCGCACCGGTGGGAGTTAGTCGTTAGGCGGATCAAGGTGTCGCGGCCCTCGCTCACCTTGACCATCCGCATCCACGATGGCAGTCTCCTCCGGTGATGAGGAGGACCAGCCGCAGTAGCGGCCCCGTCTCCTCTCGGAGGCGGCTCTGACGAACGAAGAATTCGTCCGTCAGATGGAGATCATGACGGAGCGTTCGCTTCGTCAGATGGGTCCGGCACCACCATCGTTGGCGTGTGTTGGAGGAGCCACCATCCTGCCACGGGTCCGCGTTAAGCGGGAGCCGGCATCCCCAGTCCGACAGGTGAAGGATAAGCCGACGTCCCCGCCGTGCAACCGCGACATCGACATCGGCAGTCATATGAAGCAGTAGAAGGTGTCGTAGCAAGCGCGCTCAAAATCCATGTCCCGATCGAGTATGTCGACAAAGAGGAGACTGTAGTTATTAGTCAACTTGATTGCTTGATTACTTATACTCCCTTCGTCCAAAAAACTTGTCCTAAGTTTATCCCTCAAAGGGATGTATCTACCACTAATTTGATGTTAAATACATTCATTTAAGGGACAAGCTTATTCGGATGGAGGGTGTATGTCCCTTGCCATATGTGCATAATAATCAAAATGTGATGCCACATCAGCATATTAGACGTCTATGGATAAGATTATCACCGTATTTGCCAGCTCATGCCAACTTTTAGAACCAGTTCAACGTATTTTCCTAGTTTAGTCACTAAAGTGAATATTGATGGCAAGTTTAGGCACCACGGATGATATTACCTCAGAAATACTCCATCGAGGTCCCATCCGAGAGGTTATGTCCATAAAGGTCCCATGGGACATATACTGTGCTCAAAGAAGTGCTAGCTAAATTATGTTGCAACTTGCAAAATCAAGGGGCCGTCCGATTGAAGGAAGTAATTGAGTAGTCGCGCTCGCTCGCATTGAACAGGGTTTCTGCTCCCCCCCTGGGCTGAACGCGAGTGGGAAAAACACAAGGACGGTCCAGATGCGTCGATGGCGGTTCGTAATGAGGGGCACGATGGTCATTTCAGGTGGGTGTATAACGCGCGTAGACCAGTCGTAGAGCCATGTATGAGCCCGGGCCGGCCCGTGTACTATTGTACGCCGGGCGTGTACGTGTATTATACGCTGGCGGTTGCGTTTCCCCGCGGTCGTGCGTGTGCACGTGTTCGTGGGTAGTTTCCAGAAAAAGCCCCCTAGTATAAGAGGAGGGGAACGGGCATCGGCCGCATCGCCCACCCCATTTCCCCCATATCGCCTCCCTCTCCCTCCTCTCTGCTCTGCCTCATCGTCTCCCTCACCGGCCACCCCACCTGCTCGCTCACCACCGCCGCCTCCCTCTCTTCTCCTGCTTGCTTCTGGCTCGGATGGAGCAAGGCCGCCGCTGGCCGCCGTCATGGGCGGAGATCTGCAGAAGACGGGCGCGAGACCGTGGCGATGCCGTGCAGACCCTCGTCGGCGGCGCTGGTGCAGGAGCCGCTGCATCCCCACGCTGGATCGGTCGCCGCGGCGGCGGATCTGGAGGAGAAGAAGGTGGCGTGGCGGACTCCGCCGTGGCGGACTCAGCCGTGCCGGTGCTTGGCGTGACGGCGCCAAGCGCCCGTCGATGGACTGCGGAGGCGGCGGCGAGCACGTGGACCTGCAGTAATCCTTGCCAGAGTCCCTCCGTTCTGTCATTACCCCATTAAGCAGAGTTTTGGGTGTTAGTGTTTTTGAAGTTGCTAGTTGCTGCATCCCTTCGATAGTTAGGGTTTATAGATGTTTGATTGATTTATAGTGAAGGTTAAGTTTCGATTCGTGATTGGATCATCCAAGAGATCAAGTAGTTAGGGTTTTTTAATGAGATGTTAAGTTGGGGATTTTTTGTATTGGATTCAATTAGAGCCACAGATATGTTGTATCTGTGATTGAATCACATGCAGTAGATGTACTAGTTAGGGTTTCTTAATTAGATGTTTAGTTTATTCTGTGATCGAATCATCCAGTAGACCAAGTAGTTAGGGTTTTCTAACGAGATGTTAAGTTGGGGATTTTTTGTATTGGATTCAATTAGAGCCACAGATATGTTGTATCTGTGATTGAATCACATCCAGTAGATGCACTAGTTAGGGTTTCTTAATTAGATGTTTAGTTGATTCTGTGATTGAACATTGTGTAGATCAAGTAGTTAGGGTTTTTTAATGAGATGTTAAGTTGGGGATTTTTTGTATTGGATTCAATTAGAGCCACAGATTTGTTGTATCTGTGATTGAATCACATCTAGTAGATGTACTAGTTAGGGTTTCTTAATTAGATGTTTAGTTAGGGTTTATTTGTATTGGATTCATTTATAGCCTCTGATATGTAGAATGTGTGAATAAATCACATCCAGTAGATGTAGTAGTTAGGGTTTTTTAATTACATGTTTAGTTGGGAATTTTTTGTACTGGATTCAATTAGAGCCACTGATAAGTAGAATTTGTGATTGAATCACATCCAGTAGATGTAGTAGTTATTGTTTTTAATGTTTATTTGTATTGGATTCAATTATAGACAGATATATACAGAATCTGTGATTGAATCATCTAGTAGATGTAGTAGTTAGGGTTTTTAATTACATGTTTACTTAGGGTTTTCTTGTATTGGATTCATTTATAGCCAGTTATATGTAGGATGTATGATTGAATAATCCAGTAGATGTAGTAGTTATGTTTTTTAATTAGTTGGTTAGTTTAGGTTATTTGTATTATTCATTTATAGACAGTTATATAGATTTTGTGATTGAATGATGTAGTAGATGTACTAGTTAGTGTTTCTTAATTAGATGTTTAGTTAGGTTTCTATTGTATTGGATTCATTTACAGGCAGAGATAAATGTAATTAAATGGTGTGACTGAATGATGTAGTAGAAGTAAGAGTTATGATATTTTAATTAGATGTATTAGTTAGTGTTATTTGTAGTGGATTCATTTATATCCAATGATATATGTACGTAAATTTTGTGATTCAATGTTCCAGTGGATCTAGGAGTTAGTGTTTTTTAATTAGATGCTGGAGTTAAGGTATTTTAATTAGATGTAGGAGTTAGGCTTCACCATTTCACTTATTCTGATTTATGAGTGATCATTGAGAACTGCGCTGAACTAAATATTTATTAAGATTTACAAATGAAATGAAAACCTGACATGTTTGTGAAGTTATATATAAAGGTCCTATTTGCATTGTCTGTCAAAAACTGCTATATCATGGGTTAATAAGAGAGGAATGATATTCATTTATACCTTCATATGCATGTTCAAAAGCAAAAACTGAAATTCTATGTCCATATGAATGAACTTGTATTTTCATAAGCTAATTGTTTAGTATGTATATAGCTTCATATATAGTGTATGAAATATAGTCAGGAGCTTTCCATCATTATGCAAAATCAACTTGTTTGGCATGACATTATTTGAAGTGCAATTATATTCCTTGTAAATGACTTGCTTGGTTGACAATATAGCAGAAGGAGGATCTTGTTGGCCAGAAGAGGAAGTGGGACTCATCTGGCTACTACCCTTATGACAGTGATGAGGATGAGCCGTACGAGGTAAGGCCTAGCTTAAATGTTATTTGTGCATTGACTTAGTGTTGGATGTTTATAGTATTTGAATGCATAATGTATTAATGTCAGTCATTAATGTGTGCAGTATGAATCTGGAGATGATGTGGTCGAGGGGAATGTCGACTCCTTTGAAGAGAAGGAGGTGCTGAAGATCAGGGCCCAAGGAGCTGCTAGGTACTACAACTGGAGGTCTAACAAGTACCGGTGCCCCTACTGCACCACGGCCAAGCCCAGGTCTGGGTTGCTGGAGCATCTGATGGAGCATTGTCGGGCTACATCCATCACCAGTCATGACTACAAGATCAGGGCTCAGCATTCTGCCCTCCACAAGGTCCTGAAACCCTGATGTGTAGTTGCCCGTTGTCGTATGATGTAGGAAGGCTCAGTCCTTTTGGTGAACTTTGTGTGGTATTCTGATGGTGGAAACTTGTGGTGGTAATTTAGTATGAACTTTATCTAAGTGCAGTACTGTGATGTGCGGTCGAAACATATCTAATATGGTAGTGGTCTGCATCAGCAAGTGTGATGTGTGGATGCTGATATCTATGGCAGTAGTATATATTTCTATCTATATTTGTGTCCCTTAAATTTGCCATTATGGTTCCTTAGATGTATGATTTGCTTCAATGTAGCTGCTGCAATGATCAGACATGCCGCATCAGTGTTGCTTCACTGATCAGGCATGCTGCAAACACTTCCCATGCTGCGGCCATGTGGAACATGCTGTGGCAATGGTGCAATAAATTCCCAGGCTGTGGCCATGTGCAACATGCTCTGCCCATAAGCAAAATTGACCAATTGTAAAACTTTGGGTTAAGTAAATTAATGTTTTTTAGTGCAGTAAGTGGAAATTGTTCGTCGACACATATGACATCTTCCCTTCATTTGAGTAAGCAAAAATAGCAAATACTCCACCATATGATCAAATATTCCAATAACTAAGCACATATTCCTTCATTTCATAAAATTCAAAAAATTGTGACCCAAATGTTCTTGAAAAAATGTGATTTTTCCCACCACCTCCAAATCACACAAACTTTCTTGAACATGGCGACCCACATGTGCCAATCATGGCTATGAAAGAAAATTTGGAAAAAGAATTTTTTACAATGCCCCCCTAGGTATAGACCGATGTTTTGACCAGTCAGTCTAGAGGGCATTATAAATTAATAAAAAATTCAAAAAAATATAAAACCTTTGGAACCCACCTTTGTTTGTGCAATAGATCATGTGTGCAAAAGTTGAGGTCATTTGGAGGTGGTCGAAAAAATGACCGCATTCCGGAGGGGCCATTCGGTCTAACTTAAGCCAGTTTTTGAAAAAATGTGATTTTTCCCACCATCTCCAAATCACACAAACTTTCTTGAACATGGTGACCCACATGTGCCAATCATGGCTATGAAAGAAAATTTGGAAAAATAATTTTTTACAATGCCCCCTGAGGTATAGACCGATGTTTTGACCAGTCAGTCTAGAGGGCATTATAAATTAATAAAAAATTCAAAAAAATATATAACCTTTGGAGCCCACCTTTGTTTGTGCAATAGATTATGTGTGAAAAAGTTGAGGTCATTTGGAGGTGGTCGAAAAAATTCAAACAATTTCAAAAAAATTTATTAGATTACTTGAAGGTCAAAACATTAACTTGTCATGTATTACAAAAAAAATTGTGTATTGAATGCAAGTGAGCATGTGTATAATTTAGTGTGTGATTTGAAGATCAATACACATGGCAATATGCCAAAAAAAGTGCCCACCTACAAGAGCAGGAGAATTCATACTCCACAGCCTGCATACGACTAGGAACCCTGCTGTGCATGGGCCAGGATGCAGGCCCGTGGTGCAGAATATCTCTGCTACTAGTAGGCCCCACGGGGCAGAGGGTACGAGAGTTAGGCAATGTACTGCCTGCAATTGATAGGAGCTTGTGAGGGGAGTCGCAGCCGGGTATATAAACCCGTGCGGCGCTCTCTCGCTTGGCGAGGTGGGACTAAACTCCCACCACCCAACGGCTATGCGCTGCGATGTGCCCTGCGCGGCTCCGCCTTGGGCCCAATTCGGGCGGGCTGGCCCAGGGCAGCCTTACCCGCGCGCTGATATGTTTTCTATTTTCTTTGTTTCTTTTCTTGTTTATATTTCTAATATTTAAAATCAAATCTCTTTTTTCTATATTATTTGTAAAAGTGTTTACTAAAATTTAAAAAATAAGCCAAATTCTGTTGTGTGTTTCATTTCATTTGTTCGTTCTCTTTTGTATATTGATAATATTTACGAAATATAAACTAAAATGGTGTGTTCTATTTTAATTGTTAATTCTAATATTTCTTATCTTTATTATTTTTGAAATATTTTTAGTTTGTAAGATAAAATGTTCTGTTTTATTTCACTTCTTCATTCTAATATTTGTTCTCTTCTTTATATTCGAAATATTTCCAAAATGTAAGATAATATGTTATGTTCTATTGCACTTTTTCATTATTTCAATTCTTCATTCCAAATTATAAATTTTATTTTCTGTTTGATACTTGAAATATTATTAAATCAAATGGAGTTGGGACAGTCGCATGCATACCTTCACATGCACCATGTACCAGGAGCAGGTTTATCTTCTCGGTCTCACCAATTCAGACCAAACTGTATGCACACCCTAGGATGACCATGGCAAGCATGCATGACGAGTATCGTTCATTTCCAAAACTCGATGCTTTTTCTAGGGTTTTTCCGGCGACAAAACCCTACAACACTGCCCCCACGTGACGCAACGTGTGTTTTGTGTCTGAACTCGTGCACACCTTGCCTGGGGGGGCGGCAAATTGGCCATGCTCACATGCTCCCAAAAGTTGGGGTCATCTCATGCATGCCCCCACATGCACTATGTACATGCAGGACCATTCGGGTCTGCCGGAGATCAGGTCTGAAATTGGTTTTCCTTGACGGTCCCACCAAATGGTCCCAAACTTCATGCATACCCTACGATGACCATCGCATGCATGCATGCGTGACAAGTATTGTTCATTTGCGACACTCGATGCATTTTCTAGGGTTTTCCGACTACAAAACCCTACAACACTACCCCCACGTGACGCAACGTGCGTTTTGTGTCCGAATTCGTGCACACCTTGCCTGGGGGACCACATTGGCCAAGCCCACAACCTCCCAAAAGTTGGGGTCATCTCATGCATGCTTCCACATGCACCATGTACAAGCAGGACCATTCGGGTCTGCCGGAGGTCAGGTCTGAAATTGGTATTCGTTGACGGTCCCACCAAATGATCCCAAACTTCATGCATACCCTACGATGACCATGGCTTGCATGCGTGACAAGTATCGTTCATATGCGACACTCGATGCAATTTCTAGGGTTTTCTGGCGACAAAACCCTACAACACTGCCCCCACGTGACGCAACGTGCGTTTTGTGTCCGAATTCGTGCACACCTTGCCTGGGGGACCACATTGGCCAAGCCCACATGCTCCCAAAAGTTGGGGTCATCTCATGCATGCTTCCACATGCACCATGTACAAGCAGGACCATTCGGGTCTACCGGAGGGCAGGTCTGAAAGTGGTTTATGCGTAACCTTTTTTTCCTTTTTAAAGAGTGGCATTCTATATCCAATATCTCGATCGAAGTACCTTTGAAGCAAAAACTCTATGTCCAATAACTCGATGCATGTATAATATTGTAGAAATGATAGAGATACTATAAATATTGTTGAACATATACAAGTATAGAATAACTAATACGTGTCACAAAGAGTTTTTTTAGGGATGAACCAATGATATTTATTTTGAGGGAAGAAGCAATGCATGGTAGGTGGGCCGGCCCAGACCGCAAATAAGTGTCGGATCCATATTGTGGAGCCCACAACGATGCGCTTTCCATGCACGTCGATCACACGCACGTCGATCACGGGAGTAGTTGCCGTTCTGTTACACAATTCTGGGATCGTGCTAATCCATATGTTCCTAATCCCTACGATTGAGGAGCACGTTCAGCCTCGCTTCAACATAGGAAAATATAGATCGCGAGATTGGCCACAGGGAAGTTACGACGACCTAGGCGTCGACCTCGTATATAATCTCCTCCTCCTCGCACATGTCGTCGACTAGATCGACTCCTGCCGTCGAGGCGTCGACAGCTCCGTCCGCCGCATCCCTTCCGCACGTGCAGGCCGACCTCGACGAACTACGTCGAGAACGCATCGCCGACTTCTTTCATATTCGTCGACAGATCAAGTAAATTGTCCTCTTTCCCTCGCGCCTTCAAAGCAAGCTACTTCCTCCGTCTCGTTGCTTTGATGGACTTAGGTTTACCACATAATTTCAACTAGTATGAACTGGACTAGATGCGTTCTGACCAGATGGCGTAGATGAAACGTTTCTTTGGTTCTTTCATAGCATGGTAGAATAAGATGTTGTTTCTCGAGAAGCATGACGCAATACATTTTTGTCACAAGCTCCAATTATATTTTTGTCACACGATCCAATTATAATATTGTGCACATAGAACATTAAAGAGTTATTAACATTAGATGTTGATGAACCTCAAATAGGTACCATTGCTATAAACTCTAGTTTATTTACAGCTGAACAATTTGTCACCCTGTTAGTAAGACAACCACACGAATAAGCAACAGTTTACCATATTAATTTTATTGATTATATAATTTATATGATACTCAAAGAACTTGATCAGATGCAAGTAAATTCAATTACCAATTGTAGTTATTTTTTTATTGCCTCATGTCAGCACACACTTGGCTGCATGTTGCAGTATACATGGTGATAGTTTTGTATTTCCATTAGTGTTACTTTTGCATTAGTGTTAGCTACTGCCAGAAAGTTTTATATTTTTGCATTCCTATTGTTATTTTTGCTTTAGTGCTAGCTAATGTCACGAAGTTATATATTTTCTTTCAACAGGTTGGACGAGCTGAATGGAGAAATAGTATGCGCAGTGGAGAAATGGTGCAAGCTTGTTGCAGATCTATCGAGCGGTCAACGCGCTAGAGTGGCTGATACATCAATGCGCAGCATGCTGCAGATACCATCTATTAAGATGCGTACCCTGCTGATTAGGTATACGATTGAGAATTTTCAGGCCAGCACGGGCAGATTCATTATACAAGAGCAGGTTGGGGAGGTGACTCTCGATGCGGTCGACGTCGAGTGCATCTTTAACCTCGAGAACCAAGGACTGTCCGCTTCGGACATTCTGCCTGAAGATGGCGAGGACATGAAGGAGCGGGTGCCGCCACAATTTCTCAGTAAGACATCATAAAACATAGTGATAGATAATCTCATTGAGGACATAATTAAAAGTAAAGCCACCGACGACGATTTCCTTCGCAAAGTAGTGCTGGTCCTGTTAGGAACAATTATTGCTCCCATGTCGAGCAAGATTGTGCCAAAGCAGTACTACGCTTTGGTCTATGATGTGAAACGTATTTCAAAGATTAACTGGAATGCCTTCACCATGCGTGTTCTCCTTGATTGCCTTCGCATAGTGAAGAAAGGCAAACACCTGCGCCAATGGCCGAAAGGCAATTTGGCTCTCTTGCAGGTACACATATCAGACCTGTTGCATAATGTCAATTATCATATCATTGCAATTTTATGTGATGTATTTTACTAACTCTAAATCCTTATATTTTTTGTAGTACTTGTACTGGGAGAAGGTGCAACCGGTCCAAGGCGAATGCGCCTATAATCCCAACTTGTCCATACAACCTCTTATGAGGAACTGGACAGAAGGTGCAGCCACTAGGAGAGATAGGTTCGACTTTGATAATGGGCGCGACCGTGGTAACGTAAGGGTAAGTCATTGTGTTTCGTCTTTCTTAAATGTTTTGTAACTTAATACTATTTATTTTTTATTCATCACATGTACTTCAATATCGCATGTAGATCGAAAATAATATCACCCAGGAGTATAGGGCTCAGGAGCCCGACATCCCAAATAATGCGCCTACCATGAAGCCAAAAACCAAGCCTGCAACTGGAAACGCAAAGAAGTCGACGACAGCCGCATTGTCGGAAGATTTGATGGAGCTTGTAATGAAGCGGTGCATGGACTTCATACACACCGAGATGAGGCAAATCCCTGATATAGTTGCTGAGGTGTCACACCCAAACTTTATAGTTTAGAGTATGTTTGCTGTTTTAAACCATGCTACCATTACTAAGTTTATATTTCTATTGCAGAGGTTGTTGGAGAAGTTGAACAAAGCAGGTGTCATGTACAAGCCGGCTGCTGCCGTGCCATCCGCGGAGAATGATGTATGCGGGGCTACACCGGAAAACCCTTGGGTGGTTGGTACTTCTACTGTAGCACCTTCATCGGACATAGACATTTGTCCATCTTCTGTCAGCAAGTTCATGGCTAAGGCGAATGGAAAAAAGGGTGCAACAATCGATAAGGATGACGAGGTTATGTCCGGTAAGCAGAAGCGGACCGTTCCCAAGAAATTTGAACCCCTTCGCGACTTGACAAGCCCGCAGCGCATTTCCAGCCGTGGTCGAGAGCCTCGGTACTATTACTGCTACTAGAGGTATCGTAACTAACATTCTTAATTTTTTTATTTACAACCAATGCATATGATCACCATTATTGACGTTCATATTATTTCATGCAGCTCTATTTTCGAACGATAATGTGCCGGAGGTTGTGGCAGATGAGTTGACGCCGGAAATAATTGATGCTGCTGTTTCATTTGTCGAGTTAGCTGCTAGCACTGAGAAGAACAAGAAAAAAAAAATTTACTACAGTGAAGGCCGTGGCATAACTCTGTCTTCCGAAAGGATTCTACCGGTACTATGCCATAGATGGCTGTCGGACGATGTAAGTACTACTTGCATGTCCTATTTTTAAAATGCTCGAAAATCTATGTCTCAACTCTCAGCATGTAATGCGCTGATATTCTATGCAGGTTATTGATGCTTATATGGGACATTTGGAGCTGCGTGTTGGTCATGATCGTTACCTCTGTCCAGCGTGGAGGTCCAAATTCCTTGTAGATCGTGCTATCGCAAATGACGATCCATTGCCATCTAGCTGCAACATGGATAGTGCTCTGACCAAAGCCGGGGCAGTTAATACAGTCACGAAAGAGTATACTGTGCGTGATAAGGTACGTAATGTTTGTGATTCATCACTACAGGATAGTTCATCAAGTATTTATTTTGCTACGTAATGGTTTTTTGCACTGTAGACGTATATCGCGTTGAATATCGACAATAGCCACTGGATGACCGTGGTCATGCACATGATCAAGAAAGAATTCCAAGTTCTCGATTCACTCTATCCTCTGGACCTGACTGAGAGGACTGTTAAAGCACTGGTAATGTAACCAACATTTGTACCATTGCTCTTACATATTGTTTATGATTGTTCTTTAACACTATCATCTTTATAGCGAATGGCTATAGCACAGGATATGCGTCAGGAAAATCTTATTACACCAGGGAAATATCCGGACGTAAGTAAGTGGCCTATCAAGGAGTATGACATACCCCAGCAAGAGGATGGGTGAGTTAATAGGACATCATGCACAATCAAACAACAACACACATTTTTGTATTGCCCACCGCTAATGTCTGCATATGTACCAGGAACTCTTGTGGCCTTTTTGTCACAGAATGTCTAGAACATTGGGACGGGGACAAAATCACCCGCAAATTCACACAGGTATGCTGTTATTTTCGTTTGTAGACTAGCTACTATGGTGGTGTAGCAACTTCGGTTCATGTAACCATTATGTCATTTTTTGCAGGCCACCGTTGACACAAGGAGAAGACGTTTCGTCACAGAGTTGATTATGTCACCTTCAAACACGATGGAGTGTGTGAAGAACAAAACTCGCGAAATCGCAAGCAAAAGGCGCGCCTGAAGAATCCATGCGGCATGCAAGATTGAAGTTTTAGTGGTTTGGGTTTAGTCCGGTCGAAGGTTTCGCCGGCATGATTATCTTAGGGGTTCTATCATTTTATGTAATAAACATGGCACATGCATGTGTATGTGTCTGTCAGACAATTTTCTCGTACAAGACAATTCGGTCATAAAATTCGCTCGGATAAGAAAATTTGGTTGTACCAATAAAGTTTTGGCTTCACTTATCAATTGTTCTTGCTTAATATTTTTCTCCTTCTCCAATTTTTTATAATTGTGTTTTTCACGGCTTCACTTATCAACTGTTCTTGCTTAATATTTTTCTCCTTCTCCAATTTTTTTATAATATTCTATTTTTCTCTTCAACTGCTCTCGTAAGTTTCATATTAAAAATTTCACAATCTTAACTTTTTATTAAACTCTACCAAGCTTAGCATTCTGCCTTAGCTATCTGCATGTCATCATCTTGCATAATCCCCCAGTAATTCCCCCTCTTCACATTATTATGAAAAGTAGTCATGGTAGATAAGTAAATATATCAAGCCAAAAAGTAATATTACACTCATCAAAATTAGTCATGTCAGCTCGTTGGCTCTATCGTGTGTTATCAGGCATCATGTTTTCCTAGTTTGTTTTACAAACCCGTCGTTTTTTTATTATATTTATAATTAACTTTTTCTGTACTCACCATAATGCCAGGCACGGCCCATCTAACCACGTGAGGGGCCCCACAGGTGGGGCTATATTCCCGGCAGCGCTACACCAGCCCATTTTGCCAGGTTCACATCGATCTTTCCCCTTTTCTCGTTTCCCTTTCCAAATCCCTAGACCTCCCTCTCTATTTGCGCCTCCAAATCTCGACGGCGAAAGCATGACAGCGAGCTGGGCATCGGGCGGCGGCGGCTGCGGCTGCGGCGAGAAGAGCGGTGGCGACCGCAAGTTAGGTCGAACCCTGGGTCCTGCAAGCAGGTGGGCCGGATTCAGTGGCACAGGAGGCAGCGGCGGCAGATCTAGTGGAACAGGGGACGGGGGTTTCGTGGGCGGCGGCGGGCCGGGAGAACCCACGGCTAGGATTTCTTCAGTGCTACACTTTGGTGGCAAAAAGGTAATTTCTTTACCGTTGTTCTTTACATCCCAGCATTATCGCCCATAATTCATCACATGTGGCCATGACAAGCTCCATCTATGTGGTCATCAGGAAACTCCTAGTGCCCGTGTCTGCATAGATGCAGACAATTTTGGCAGCGCACTTGGGGGATGTGTGTTTGAGGTTAGTGTACTGAGCATGATCTTCAAACTAGTACCGCTATTGCGGTCAAGCTGCAAAAAAGTTCAGTGTTTAACGCTTGCAGCGACAAGTTCAGTTATAAAATGACTTGAATTGCTCATGATTTATTTAGGATGATATCACTTCTGAGTATGTTGAATGGGTTGATGGGGAGTGGGATAGCAAAGCAAAGTCAGTCATAAAGTATCTTGCCATGAAGAACAAGAAACTGGAGACTAAGATTACCGAATATGAAGCTGAAATTAAAAGGAATGAGAAAGAAAAGAGGGCAATGGTTAAGATGCACGAGGAGATATTGCTCTATAGGGATAGGATTTTAGGCTTTGGAGGTCTTCTGTATCTTGGCCTGCTTGCCATTATGATTGCTGTCATAGTTAGCAAGTAGATTGTTCATAAAGTTATTGACATCATTGTAATTGACATGATGAAATGATGCTGAATTATTTGCTATTCAGTTTATGGGCAAAGTGTAACAGAGATTGCAGCATAAATAACACGGGGCCACATGTTCTATATTTGGCAGACAATGCACTTTTGGCATGTTCTATATTTGGCAGACAATGCACTTTTGGCATGTCCTGTATTTCACAGACAATGCACTTTTGGCATGTTCTATATTTGGTATGTGATGCACATGGGCACATCACCTAGCAACACTACTGATTTATGTAGCAGACTAGTACATTGTCTTGTTGCAACATAGGAGCAACATCTAGCAGCTTCCATGCAACACTGAAGCAAAGCAACAATACATATTCAATATTCAGAAATTTAACTGAACTTGGCACTTAGGGTGAGCAGTAGATATTCAGTTCTTCAGCCACAAAGAACCCGATCAAACCGTACCGATTGCATTACTTATATGCTTACATATAAAAGCATACCTAACCAACATCAAACCCCAAATAATGTTAACTTATAGGCTGAAACATATAACAGCATACCTAACTTAAGATAACCAGCAGCTTCATCCTCCTTCAGCAACTGTTCCCATCTTCACTTCTTCAGAAATTTGAGGCGGCGTGAGCGGCGCACCCAACACGGAGAAGCCTTCTTCTTGACCACCGCCGGCGCCACCTGATCCTGAGCCACCTCCTCTTCTTCCATCTTCACTATGTCAGGGTGCAGGGTAAGGAGCTCGACGTCGATGGGCATTGTTTTGCCACCCTCGACGGCAACCGGCGCTACCATCTGCACGGCGTCCTCCTCGCCCTCCTCAGGGTCATCAGGGATGAGCAGTACCTCGTCCACGTCGTCCTCCACGACGTCAGAGCCCAACGGCAGGACTGGCTTCGGCACGTGGCGGACCTGGTAGTCCGGGCTCATGGACGCAGGGATAGCGAGCTCGACGTCGATGCGCTCCGCCATCGACGCGATGCGTGCTGGATCTGGCCGCAGCGTCATGGTGGTGGAGCGGTACATCCACCACCTTGCACGCTGAACAGGGGAGTCGCTCAGCGTGGCCTCTCGCATTGCCCAGACGAGGAGGAGAGCAGGCGGGACGCCGCAGCCGTAGGGGAAGGCGCGCTTCTTCTCGGCGTCGGTGAGGACTTTGACGAGGCCACGCGCGTGGTTGACCAAAATCTCCGCGCTGGGGAACCAGCCGCACACCTCCGCCAACTGGGCGCGCCAGCCCTCGTCATCGCCGGCGAGCTTCATCATCGCTCTCTGCCAGCCGAGGCTTTTCTCCATGGAGGCGGCTGCAGCGGTCGCCGGTGGGGGTTTTATCGATCTACTGTAGGTGGGGATAAGGGGAGTTCGAACCGGCGCGCGAGGTAGGTGGGTGAATGTGTGGTGGGGAGTGGTAAGTTAGGTGATTTAATGGCAGTTAGGACGTGGGGAGGGGAAATGTACAATATTCTTTCTAATTTATAGCTAATTTATTTAGGTCGGATTTTGTTGTTTATTTAGAGATGTAAAAATTTGACACTCCTACTAAACAAAGTGTCGATCGAGTTGCTACAACTAGATGATGCCCCGCGCGTTGCTGCGGGAACCGTGTTAAAACCAATCCATAAATTAATGCTTAAAACCAATGAAATTAAATGTAAGAGTTTTACATGTTAAAAATGATAAAACTTAAAAGAAGTGTGTGTGGCAAAATGATGTATAAAAGAGAGAAAAAATCCCCACAAATAGAAGACATGATTGATGAAGTGGCGTTGTTTGAGTTGATAGGTTAATGCAAAAAATGCATGCATGCGTTGGGAAAATAAGACAGGCATGACCAATGAGGTGGCATAATTTACATTAATGCAAAAAGTAACTTATGAGCACACGCATGATTCCGTGATGCCACACAATTTTGATCGGAAGGCTGTAAATAATTGAGGTGATGTGGAAGCACGCATGTGTAGACAAATCTAGTAGTGGGGGCTAGCTATTTAGGTATAGAAGATATATATAGGATCCAAACACGATGTTAAACGTCGAACTAAAATTGATGCCATAATGTGAAAAGGATATACTGCCATGTTCACTCGATTTATCCGTAAAAAATTGAAGCAAGTGTTCTACACTTCTTCCTTCTCCATTGTTCTGCACATCATAGAAGACAAGATAAGTTAATGAATGATAATTTTTTCAATAATCCAGAATGCATACAAACACTTACTTCTGATTTAGTTTGCATTTCTTGCTACGTTTAGTGTGTCCTTGCAATTTGCAAGCGCCGCACCGGGTTTTCAACTCATCAAAAGAGAGTGGTCTACCATTTTTCGAGACAGGGCGGTTCTCATCTACCTTTGTTGCACCTTTGCTGGACACTTTCATAGGATCTTTAACTGCGACCATGTTGCCTTCCATCGTCTACATATTCAACTGCACACTTACTGAAGTCATTTATATTGTTGCTCAAATTTTCCTGTAGCAGATCATACTCATGACTCTTAGCTATCACAGCCTTCAAACTATCCTGTAACTGATCCCACAAAGCTGGGTGTTTGCATGCCGCATGCATAGCTTCTGAAGCTAACACACTGACCTGGCTATATTTCATTCTTTCCTCTGCCCCAGTCCAACCATATCCCAACAGATCGCTTGTGCGCCTCGCGGGCAGTCCCAACCTTGCTTGTTTCGTGAACCGAACAAGAACTAAACACTTTGGCATTTCAGATATGTTCAAGTACTTCAGTACGTGGAATATGTGTTTGCAAGGTAGACCCTTTCGAATCATTCTTCTGCAGCTGCACCGTATAGGTTCTGCGGAATTTACTGCTGTATACTCCACCCAAAAATGGCTATTCCGGTTATTCTTCCAGGCCACGATGTACTGCTGTGATCCGTCTCCCAGCTTAATTTCTACAATCTCCATGCCATCAATTTTTCTAAGATCATCTTGCAACATATAGAAGTTTGTTGAAGTGAAGACGTGAGAAGCAGCTATCTCAAGTTCCCTCGAGCTAGTAACTGGCACCGGTAAACTCTGTGAGGCCGTGCAGTCATCTCGCGCCTCGTTTTCACGGATATGTACAACGGCGTTCTCATAATGCAAAATCATATCCACCAGGGTCATTTCACCGTCTAGGTGGAGGTGAAGGCATGAGTTTAGGCTTTCACTCCGCTGGTTGCTTTTCATGCCAAGCCAAAACCCCTCTGTCAGATAAGCCGCGGCCCACAGTCTCCTCTTCTTATACATCCGTCTCAACCATGTTACTATTTTTTCCGACTGCCATCTTTTGGTAAACGCGTGCCATCTCTCCTCAAACGTGGCCGTGGACGTGCTGTAGTACAGAAGGGTTCGGAACTCCTTCAAGGACTTGGGACTGAGGTGAATCTTCATATTTTTTCTATATGCCACGTACATATACGGTGCCACACGTCTGGCAAGACTTCGCGAATTGCCTTGATCATCGCAGCGTCGGCGTCTGTGATTACACTCTTCAGCATCTTTTGACACATGGACCTCAAAAAAGTCTGCAGCAGCCACACGTATGTCTGTTCGGTCTCGTCCGAAACTATGGCACAACCAAAAACAGTGGTCTTCCGGTGATTGTTAAGGGCAACAAAAGGTATGAATGGCATACCATAGCGGTTCATCTTGTACGTGTTGTCAAATACAAGCACGTCGCCAAAGTCCTCATTGTCATGACGAGACTGGGAGTCACACCAGAACATCCTATTCAAGTGTCCTTCCTTATCTAGGATGTACTCGAAAAGAAGCTAGGATCCTCTGCTTCCTCATCGCCATGATGCCTATGGATGTGGCAGCATCACCTTTTGAAAGCAGCTTCCTCTTCTCCCTGGCATAAAGGTTGTATATTTCACGCCTGGTAAAACCAACACCGCCATACCATACATGTTGGCTGATGAGGGAATCCATCATGTCGTGAATTCTAATCCCTGCAGCTCCCATGGACATTATCTCATGCTTCTGAAACTCTTTGATTTTTCTGTGGGACCAAAGAAAAGGTACCTCGTCCGGTCCTGCCAACATATGGCTATGCTTGTCCTCAAAACTTGCAACATACCAAACCCCACGCTTTTGGTCAAGCTTGACAGTCAGGTGTGCTTCGCAAAAGCAGCGTGTCTCGGCTCTGAGCCGACGGCTGTGCCCTTCCTCGGTTAGCAACTTGCTGTCACGTTTCCCTTGTCTGGAACAAACAAACCTCCTATAACGCATAAGATGTGCCTCGGTTTTGGTATACCTGACCTTATTCTTCCTAATGCTGAAACCATTAGCTTTAGCATAGCTGTTGTAGAAATCAAACGCAGCATCCTGAGTCATAAAAGTCATGTCCATTATCTGCATGAACATATCCCTCTTATCATCTGCACTGGCAGTATCTTGGACATTCATTCATCACCCCACCATCATCTGTCACCTACACAATCAAAAGATAGCCATGAAAACTGTTTTGTATGGTTTAACATTACTTTCATAGAACATTGATTACACAAATACCTCACTCATGGTGACCAACGAATGCGAATCCCCAGAATCAGGTGCATCTGATGATTCGTCGTTAAGGCCTGTCTCCGCGTCGGATTCACCGTAATAGTCGTATGCATTATGACATTCGGAAATGAACTGAAAAGTACAACACAAATACATAATTACTTATCATATAATATTCCAGAATGAATTCAATTTGCATGCCAATAAATTTTTTCACTTACGTACCTGACTATTGTAATCTTCATTTGAGAGCTCCGAATTGTTTTCCTGACCATCATCATGCTCATCCATCTACAAATTTTCAACACAAAAATATAATGTTGTACGATGGCACCAAAAAATTACAACATGGTAATGCCACTCACATTAAAATCTTCCCATTCGTTCCCATTCTCTTAATGATTTCCAAGATCTGAATTTTCATCATCTGACCAATCTTCAATCCATTCTTTCATCAGTTCTCCAAACTCCATGTCTACTATCATATCAGTTAACTCCTCGTCCGCCATTTCCTACAACAAATGATGAAAACATTTTCAATGATGAAATATCAACACATAGCTAACCATCACGGATGTTCTGTAAACAACCCCAACCGAGGCCGTTCAGATCTGCCAAACCAAGCCAGGAAGATGGCCACGGTGTTGGGGAACGTTGCAGAAAATTAAAATTTTTCCTACGGTTTCACCAAGATCCATCTATGAGTTCATCTAAGCAACGAGTCATGGGAGATGCATCTACATACCACTTTGTAGATCGCGAGCGGAAGCGTTCAAAAGAACGGGGTTGAGGTAGTTGTACACGTCGTGATCCAATCACCGGAGATCCTAGCGCCGAACGGACGGCACCTCCGCGTTCAACACACGTACGGTCAGCGTGACGTCTCCTCCTTCTTGATCCAGCAAGGGGGAAGGAGAGGTTGATGAAGATCCAGCAGCACGACAGCGTGGTGGTGGATGCAGCAGGGATCCGGCAGGGCTTTGCCAAGCGTCTGCGGGAGGAGGAGATGTAGCAAGGGGGAAGGGAGGTTCCAAGATGCGGGGTCTTGCTGCCCTTCCTCCCCTCCACTATATATAGGGGCTAGGGGGGCGCATGCCCCCTTGGAGATCCCATCTAGATGGGGGGGCGGCGGCCCCCGGGGCAACGGCCCCCTTAGGGTTTCCAACCAGGGGGGGCGCATGCCCCCTCGGGGGGGCAACGGCCCCCTAGGGTTTCCAACCGGGGGGGCGCATGCCCCCTCGGGGGGCAACGGTCCCCTAGGGTTTCCAACCCTAGGCGCCTTGGGCCCTTGGGTGGGGCGCACCAGCCCACCAGGACTGGTTCCCACGCCACTTCAGCCCATGGGGCCCTCCGGGATAGGTGGCCCCACCGGTGGACCCTCGACCCTTCCGGTGGTCCCAGACAATACCGTGACCCCAAAACTTTCCCGGTGGCCGAAACTGGAATTCCTATATATAAATCTTTACCTCCGGACCATTCCGGAACTCCTCGTGACGTCCGGGATCTCATCCGGGACTCCGAACAACTTTCGGTTACTGCATACTAATATCTCTACAACCCTAGCGCCACCGAACCTTATGTGTAGACCCTACGGTTCGGAGATATGCGAACATGACCGAGATGCCTCTCCGGTCAATAACCAACAGCGGGATCTGGATACCCATGTTGGCTCCCACATACTCCTCGATGATCTCATCGGATGAACCACGATGTCGAGGATTCAATCAAACACCGTATACAATTCCCTTTGTCAATCGGTACGTTACTTGCCCGAGACTCGATCGTCGGTATCCCAATACCTTGTTCAGTCTCGTTACCGGCAAGTCACTTTACTCATCAGTAATGCATGATCCCGTGACTAACCACTTAGTCACTTTGAGCTCATTATGATGATGCATTACCGAGTGGGCCCAGAGATACCTCTCCGTCATACGGAGTGACAAATCCCATCTCGATCCGTGTCAACCCAATGACACTTTCGGAGATACCGTAGTGCACCTTTATAGTCACCCGCCACGCCAGACGTTTGGTACACCCAAAGCACTCTTACGGTATCCGGAGTTACACGATCTCATGGTCTAAGGAAGAGATACTTGACATTGGAAAAGCTCTAGCAAAACGAACTACACGATCTTGTGCTATGCTTAGGATTGTCTTGTCCATCACATCATTCTCCTAATGATGTGATCCCGTTGTCAATGACATCTAATGTCCATAGTCGAAACCATGACTATCTGTTGACCAACGAGCTAGTCAACTAGAGGCTCACTAGGGACATGTTATGGTCTATGTATTCACACGTGTATCACGATTTCCGGATAATACAGTTATAGCATGAATAAAAGACAATCATCACGAACAAAGAAATATAATAATAACACTTTTATTATTGCCTCTAGGGCATATTTCCAACAGTCTTCCACTTGCACTAGAGTCAATAATCTAGTCACATTGTGATGAATCGAACACCCATAGAGTTCTGGTGTTGATCATGTTTGCTCGCGAGAGAGGTTTAGTCAACGGATCTGCGACATTCAGATCCGTATGTACTTTGCAAATTTCTATGTCTCCATCCTGAACGTTTTCACGGATGGAGTTGAAGCGACGCTTGATGTGCCTGGTCTTCTTGTGAAACCTGGGCTCCTTGGCAAGTGCAATAGCTCCAGTGTTGTCACAGAAGAGTTTGATCGGCCCCAACGCATTGGGTATGACTCCTAGGTCGGTGATGAACTCCTTCACCCAAATTGCTTCATGCGCTGCCTCCGAGGCTGCCATGTACTCCGCTTCACATGTAGATCCCGCCACGACGCTCGCTTGCAGCTGCACCAGCTTCTCGCTCCACCATTCAACATATACACGTATCCGGTTTGTGACTTAGAGTCATCCAGATCTGTGTCGAAGCTAGCGTCGACGTAACCCGTTACGACGAGCTCTTCGTCACCTCCATAAACGAGAAACATGTCCTTTGTCCTTTTCAGGTACTTCAGGATATTCTTGACCGCTGTCCAGTGTTCCTTGCCGGGATTACTTTGGTACCTTCCTACCAAACTTACGGCAAGGTTTACATCAGGTCTGGTACACAGCATGGCATACATAATAGATCCTATGGCTGAGGCATAGGGGATGACACTCATCTCTTCTTTATCTTTTGCCGTGGTCGGGCATTGAGCTGAGCTCAATCTCACACCTTGCAATACAGGCAAGAACCCCTTCTTGGACTGATCCATTTTGAACTTCTTCAAAATCTTATCAAGGTATGTGCTTTGTGAAAGACCTATGAGGCGTCTCGATCTATCTCTATAGATCTTGATGCCTAATATATAAGCAGCTTCTCCAAGGTCCTTCATTGAAAAACACTTATTCAAGTAGGCCTTAATGCTGTCCAAGAATTCTATATCATTTCCCATCAGAAGTATGTCATCTACATATAATATGAGAAATGCTACAGAGCTCCCACTCACTTTCTTGTAAACGCAGGCTTCTCCATAAGTCTGCATAAACCCAAACGCTTTGATCATCTCATCAAAGCGAATGTTCCAACTCCGAGATGCTTGCACCAGCCCATAAATGGATCGTTGGAGCTTGCATACTTTGTTAGCGTTCTTAGGATCGACAAAACCCTCCGGCTGCATCATATACAGCTCTTCCTTAAGATATCCGTTAAGGAACGCTGTTTTGACGTCCATCTGCCATATCTCATAATCATAGTATGCGGCAATTGCTAACATGATTCAGACGGACTTAAGCTTCGCTACGGGAGAGTAAGTCTCATCGTAGTCAATCCCTTGAACTTGCCGATAACCCTTAGCGACAAGTCGAGCTTTATAGATGGTGACATTACCATCCGCGTCCGTCTTCCTCTTAAAGATCCATTTGTTTTCTATCGCTCGCCGATCATCGGGCAAGTCAGTCAAAGTCCACACTTTGTTTTCATACATGGATTCTATATCGGACTTCATGGCTTCTAGCCATTTGTTGGAATCTGGGCCCGCCATCGCTTCTTCATAGTTGGAAGGTTCATTGTTGTCTAACAACATGATTTCCAAGACAGGGTTGTCGTACCACTCTGGTGCGGAACGTGTCCTAGTGGACCTACGAGGTTCAGTAGCAACTTGATCCAAGTACCTTGATCATCATCATGAATTTCCTCTTGGTTGGTGTAGGCATCACAGAACATTTTCCTGAGCTGCACTACTATCCTGTTCAAGAGGTAGTACTTCATCGAGTTCTACTTTCCTCCCACTTACTTCTTTCGAGAGAAACTCTTTTCCGAAAGGATCCGTTCTTGGCAACAAAGATCTTGCCCTCGGATCTTAAGTAGAAGGTATACCCTACGGTTTCCTTAGGGTATCCTATGAAGACGATTTTTCCGACTTGGGTTCGAGCTTTTCAGGTTGAAGTTTCTTGACATAAGCATCGCATCCCCAAACTTTTAGAAACGACAGCTTAGGTTTCTTCCCAAACCATAATTCATACGGTGTCGCCTCAACGGACTTAGACGGTGCCCTATTTAAAGTGAATGTAGCTGTCTCTAGAGCGTATCCCCAAAATGATAGCGGTAAATCAGTAAGAGACATCATAGACCGCACCATATCCAATAGAGTGCGATTCGACGTTCGGACACACCGTTCGCTGAGGTGTTCCAGCGGCGTTAGTTGTGAAACGATTCCACATTTTCTTAAGTGTGTACCAAATTCGTGACTTAAATATTCTCCTCCACGATCCGATCGTAAGAATTTTATCTTTCGGTCACGTTGATTCTCTACTTCATTCTGAAATTCCTTGAACTTTTCAAAGGTCTCAGACTTGTGTTTCATCAAGTAGACATACCCATATCTACTCAAGTCATCTGTGAGAGTGAGAACATAACGATATCCTCCATGAGCCTCAACGCTCATTGGACCGCACACATCGGTATGTATGATTTCCAACAAGTTGGTTGCTCGCCCATTGTTCCGAGAATGGAGTCTTGGTCACCTTGCCCATGAGGCATGGTTCGCATGTGTCAAATGATTCATAGTCAAGAGACTCCAAAAGTCCATCAGCATGGAGCTTCTTCATGCGCTTGACACCAATGTGACCAAGGCGGCAGTGCCACAAGTATGTGGGACTATCGTTATCAACTTTACATCTTTTGGTATTCACGCTATGAACATGTGTAATACTACGCTCGAGATTCATTAAGAATAAACCATTGACCATCGGAGCATGACCATAAAACATATCTCTCATATAAATAGAACAACCATTATTCTCGGATTTAAATGAGTAGCCATCTCGCATTAAACGAGATCCAGATACAATATTCATGCTCAAACTTGGCACCAAATAACAATTATTAAGGTTTATAACTAATCCCGTGGGTAAATGAAGAGGTAGCGTGCCGACGGCGA
This sequence comes from Aegilops longissima, assembly GCA_021605205.1. NCBI lineage: Eukaryota > Viridiplantae > Streptophyta > Magnoliopsida > Poales > Poaceae > Aegilops > Aegilops longissima. The sequence continues at coordinate 25,906,938 of CM038681.1, forward strand.
TCACATCGACTCTGGAACCATTCCCGACGCGCATCGTCACCTCGTCCTTCGCCAGTCTCCGCTTATTCCGCAGCTCCTGCTGTGAGTTACAAATATGAGCAATGGCACCGGTATCAAATACCCAGGAGTTACTACGAGTACTGGTAAGGTACACATCAATTACATGTATATCAAATATACCTTTGGTGTTGCCGGCCTTCTTGTCCGCTAAGTATTTGGGGCAGTTCCGCTTCCAGTGACCCTTCCCCTTGCAATAAAAGCACTCAGTCTCGGGCTTGGGTCCATTCTTTGACTTCTTCCCGGCAACTTGCTTACCGGGCGCGGCAACCTCCTTGCCGTCCTTCTTGAAGTTCTTCTTGCCCTTGCCCTTCTTAAACTTAGTGGTCTTATTGACCATCAACACTTGATGTTCTTTCTTGAGTTCAACCTCGGCTGACTTCAGCATAGAGAATACTTCAGAATGGTCTTTACCATCCCCTGCATATTGTAGTTCATCACAAAGCTCTTGTAGCTTGGTGGAAGCGATCGGAGGATTCTGTCAATGACCGCCTCATCGGGGAGGTTAATATTCAGCTGGGTCATACGGTTGTGCAACCTGCATATCTTGAGAATGTGCTCACTGACAGAACTATTTTCCTCCATCTTACAACTGTAGAACTTGTCGGAGATGTCATATCTCTCGACCCGGGCGTGAGCTTGGAAAACAAGTTTCAGGTCCTCGAACATCTCATATGCTCCGTGATGCTCAAAACGCTTTTGGAGCCCCGGTTCTAAGCTGTAAAGCATGCCGCACTGAACGAGGGAGTAATCATCAGCATGAGACTGCCAAGCATTCATAATGTCTTGGTTCTCTGGGACGGGAGCGTCACCTAGCGGTCCTTCTAGGACATATTGTTTCCTGGCAGCTATGAGGATGATCTCAAGTTCGGACCCAGTCCGTGTAGTTGCTGCCGTCATCTTTCAGCTTGGTTTTCTCTAGGAATGCGTTGAAGTTCAAGTTGACATGAGCGTTGGCCATTTGATCTACAAGACATATCATTCAAAAGTTTTAGACTAAGTTCATGATAATTAAGTTCATCTAATCAAATTATTACAATGAACTCCCACTCAGATTAGACATCCTCTAGTCATCTAAGTGATACACGATCCGAGTCGACTAGGCCGTGTCCGATCATCACGTGAGACGGACTAGTCATCGTCGGTGAACATTCTCATGTTGATCGTATCTTCTATACGACTCGTGTTCGACCTTTCGGTCTCCGTGTTCCGAGGCCATGTCTGTACATGCTAGGCTCGTCAAGTTAACCCTAAGTGTTTTGCGTGTGTAAATCTGTCTTACACCCGTTGTATGTGAACGTAAGAATCCATCACACCCGATCATCACGTGGTGCTTAGAAGCGACGAACTTTAGCAACGGTGCACAGTTAGGGGAGAACACTTCTTGAAATTGCTGTAAGGGATCATCTTATTTACTACCGTCGTTCTATGTAAACAAGATGTGTAAACATAATAAACATCACATGCAATTATATAGTAGTGACATGATATGGCCAATATCATAAAACTCCATTGATCTCCATCTTCGGGGCTCCATGATCATCTTGTCACCGGCATGACACCATGATCTCCATCATCATGATCTCCATCATTGTGCCTCCATGAAGTTGTCACGCCAATGACTACTTCTACTTCTATGGCTAACGCGTTTAGCAATAAATTAAAGTAAATTACATGGCGTTCTTGAATGACACGCAGGTCATACAAAAATAAAGACAACTCCTATGGCTCCTGCCGGTTGTCATACTCATCGACATGCAAGTCGTGATTCCTATTACAAGAACATGATCTCATACATCACAATATGTCATTCATCATTCATCACAACTTGGCCATATCACATCACATGTCAATTGCTGCAAAAACAAGTTAGACGTCCTCTAATTGTTGTTGCATCTTTTACGTGGCTGCAATTGGGTTCTAGCAAGAACGTTTTCTTACCTACGAATAACCACAACGTGATCTTGTCAACTTCTATTTACCCTTCATAAGGACCCTTTTCATCGAATCCGCTCCAACTAAAGTAGGAGAGACAGACACCCGCCAGCCACCTTATGCAACTAGTGCATGTTAGTCGGTGGAACCGGTCTCACGTAAGCGCGTGTAAGGTTGGTCCGGCCGCTTCATCCCACAATACCGCGAAGCAAGATAAGATTAGTAGCGGCAAGTAAGTTGACAAGATCCACGCCCACAACTAAATTGTGTTCTACTCGTGCAAAGAGAACTACGATAGACCTAGCTCATGATGCCACTGTTGGGGAACGTTGCGAAAATTAAAATTTTTCCTACGGTTTCACCAAGATCCATCTATGAGTTCATCTAAGCAACGAGTCATGGGAGATGCATCTACATACCACTTTGTAGATCGCGAGCGAAGCGCTCAAAAGAACGGGGTTGAGGTAGTTGTACACGGCGTGATCCAATCACCGGAGATCCTAGCGCCGAACGGACGGCACCTCCGCGTTCAACACACGTACGGTCAGCGTGACGTCTCCTCCTTCTTGATCCAGCAAGGGGGAAGGAGAGGTTGATGAAGATCCAGCAGCACGACAGCGTGGTGGTGGATGCAGCAGGGATCCGGCAGGGCTTTGCCAAGCGTCTGCGGGAGGAGGAGATGTAGCAAGGGGGAAGGGAGGTGCCAAGATGCGGGGTCTTGCTGCCCTTCCTCCCCTCCACTATATATAGGGGCTAGGGGGGCGCATGCCCCCTTGGAGATCCCATCTAGATGGGGGAGCGGCGGCCCCCGGGGCAACGGCCCCCTTAGGGTTTCCAACCAGGGGGGGCGCATGCCCCCTCGGGGGGGCAACGGCCCCCTAGGGTTTCCATCCAGGGGGGGGGGGCGCATGCCCCCTCGGGGGGCAACGGTCCCCTAGGGTTTCCAACCCTAGGCGCCTTGGGCCCTTGGGTGGGGCGCACCAGCCCACCAGGGACTGGTTCCCACGCCACTTCAGCCCATGGGGCCCTCCGGGATAGGTGGCCCCACCGGTGGACCCCGGGACCCTTCCGGTGGTCCCAGACAATACCGTGACCCCAAAACTTTCCGGTGGCAAACTGGAATTCCTATATATAAATCTTTACCTCCGGACCATTCCGAACTCCTCGTGACGTCCGGGATCTCATCCGGACTCAACAACTTTCGGGTTACTGCATACTAATATCTCTACAACCCTAGCGCCACCGAACCTTATGTGTAGACCCTACGGGTTCGGAGATATGCGAACATGACCGAGATGCCTCTCCGGTCAATAACCAACAGCGGATCTGGATACCCATGTTGGCTCCCACATACTCTCGATGATCTCATCGGATGAACCACGATGTCGAGGATTCAATCAAACACGTATACAATTCCCTTTGTCAATCGGTGCGTTACTTGCCCGAGACTCGATCGTCGGTATCCCAATACCTTGTTCAGTCTCGTTACGGCAAGTCACTTTACTCGCATCGTAATGCATGATCCCGTGACTAACCACTTAGTCACTTTGAGCTCATTATGATGATGCATTACCGAGTGGGCCCAGAGATACCTCTCCGTCATACGGAGTGACAAATCCAGCCTCGATCCGTGTCAACCCAATGACACTTTCGGAGATACCTGTAGTGCACCTTTATAGTCACCCGATTACGTTGTGACGCTTGGTACACCCAAAGCACTCTTACGGTATCCGGAGTTACACGATCTCATGGTCTAAGGAAGAGATACTTGACATTGGAAAAGCTCTAGCAAAATGAACTACACGATCTTGTGCTATGCTTAGGATTGGGTCTTGTCCATCACATCATTCTCCTAATGATGTGATCCCGTTGTCAATGACATCCAATGTCCATAGTCAGGAAACCATGACTATCTGTTGACCAACGAGCTAGTCAACTAGAGGCTCACTAGGGACATGTTATGGTCTATGTATTCACACGTGTATCACGATTTCCGGATAATACAGTTATAGCATGAATAAAAGACAATCATCATGAACAAAGAAATATAATAATAACACTTTTATTATTGCCTCTAGGGCATATTTCCAACACACGGCACCCGTCGTGATCACTTTCAATCGCGAGGAGCAGCACTGCAAAACCTAGCTAGATCTGTGATTACCTCTGCCGCCAGATACCTAGGTTAGCCACCACATCAAATAATGATAGTCCTGGTGGACACAGCCGACGACAACCGACGCTACGTGAATCCTACACTGAATAAACCCAGATCACGAGGAGCAACACTAACGGAACAAGATCCACGATTGCATGCACCGCCGGGTAGGTAGGTTACCCTCCCCGCTAGGCTAATCACTATATCTGACGGCGGCAGTTCGTTCGATGTTGCCACGAGCGAGACTAGAGGGGTGCGGGGGGATGCAGGATGCGGTACCTGTGAGCGCTGGAGATTCAAGATGTTGCCGCGCCCGCTGTCCGACGAGATCGCCGGCGATTTAGATAGCCTGCGCGCCTACCGAGATCTACCGCGTGAATTATGGAGCTGCGTGAATGCTCACGAGATTGATGGAGCTGCATGAATGATTGGATCCGGCAGGGCCTACGTGGTCGTGGGGTCGTGTGATGTTTTTTTTTTCGGACCAGGTACTGTACGTATACGGTCTGGGCTATACAGGGCTTGGCAGGGCTAGACATGGCTTGGATCTGGGCTACGGCGGGCCAGAAAAAAAACAAAATCACGGGGACAAAAATACCCCTCCGAAATTAGGTTAGGGGGAGCACCGGAGCAGGCCTCATTGAACAGAAAGTGCTATCTCGATCGGGGAACACGACGACGCTGATGCTTCCACCGGCCGGCCACTCGGGGTGATATTTCCATATGCGGCAATGCTCATGTACACGTGAGTTCAATTCGCGTGACGCGTGACTACTGCTTCCACTTGCCAACGGAAAAAGTTCAAAATGAACCTTGAACTTGTAGACGAAAGTTAAATCAAACTCTGAACTTTGGATCTCTAACAAATCACTCTAAAAATGAAGCGCCATAGTATTTAACCACATAACTCAATGTCCAGATTTGAAATCTCCCTGAAACTTTTCAACACATTTTCTTTAAAATCATCAACAATTTTGAAATCCGAGCATTTTATGATTTTTTTTGGAATTATGAACCTTTTTGAAAACGTGAACCAATTTTGATATCCCAAAAGAATTTTTGAAGTGCGAACACTTTCTGGAAAAACAAAAAATTTAAAAGCATGATCAAGATTATAAAATATGAACAAATTTTGAAAATTTCATTCTTTTAAAGATAGAAAATGCTCGCACTTTTAAATTTTATTAAATTTTTAAAATTGTTAGAGTTTTAAAAATGGTTTGTATTCTTCTAAAAATTCACACTTTTAAAAATGGTTCATGTTTTCAAATTTTCTTTGTGTTCTTCAAAAACAATCGTAATTTCCAAACATGTACACTTTTTAGGAAAAAACGTTTGGAGTTCAAATATTGTTTTTCTTTTAATAACATTTTGACTTCAAAATAGTTGACAATTTTCAAGAAAATGTTTCAAAAATTTGAAAATATTTTCAAATCTTGACGTTACGGTCTATTGTTAACTAGTTTCGCGCTTCAATTTAATTGTTGACTGTCAGTAGTTAGAGTGGCTGGCGCCACGAGCACTGAAGCATCAGGCCCTGAGTTTGATTCTGAGTTGGTCTAATTTTTTCAATACTTCTAGTTCGTGCATTAGGTATTTTTTATAATTCACACATTATAATAAAGAAAAACACTGCTTCGCGCCTCATGGGCCGGCTCAGTCTTGTCTGGCCGCAGCTTTACCGGCCATGTTGGCAATTCCCGTGAGAAAACGCTTAAGGTTTAAAATAGACCGTGATCAGATAATTTGATGTGCTGATTTCAGAGATAACGAGTTTAGGGTTTAATTTAGCTTTCGTCTATAAATTCAAGGTTTATTTTAGACTTTTTCCCCTTGCCAACGAACAAAAGACGTTAACGTTCGTGCGCTACATCCGACGGCAGATTAGCTTGGTACTAGCTGCTTCCTGTTGATTCCGTAAGATTTCCATTGTCACCGCAGTAGACTAGCTAGCGCGATCGTCGTTGCAACTTGCAGAGTAACTTGCTAGAGCACCCGCAAACAACTTCCTATCGCACGCACGGACAACAGGTGCAAAACCAGACTAGCTAGCTGCGAAGTCGATCGATTCGTCCATATCTACTCACTTCGTATTAAAATATAAGACGTTCCTTCCTAAAAACGAAACGTGTCTTGTATTTTGATACGGAGGTAGTACAACATGTTCTTTTCTGTTCGAAAAGAGGTACGTAGTAGAACATTAAAGCGAGTTTGACTTGGGTACGATCGAGCATGCATCACCGACCAGTCGCATTGAACGAGAAACCGATCGAAGCCGAGGACGACGTGTCGTGCAGCGTGGACCATGCACGCATGCATGCACGCACGCCACTGCAACCATGCTCGTTGGCGATATTTCCATATGTGGCATGCGCACGTACACGAGTGCAATCGTACGTGTGTGTACGCGACCACTGACCAACGCCGCCAGCCAACATCAACACACATAGCTACAACGTGTCGTCCTGATCTGCCGACGATGATGACGTGGGGGCGTACACTGGCACCTGTACCGACAGCAAGCTAGTTTTTTTTTTTTTGCGAGTGACAGCAAGCTAGCTAGCGCTGCGACGACGTCACGACCTTCTAAGCCATACATAGGCTCGGCCAATAATCGCCGATACGTACGCACGCATAGCGTTGATCTTTCTAGTACTCTACATGCATGTTGTGGCTACAGTACACGTAGCAGTAGCGTACAACCATACACACAGTCAGTGGCGGAGCCAGCGTTGAGTCGATGGGTTCAGCTGAACCCAACGATTTTTCCGTCGCTCCACGTGCATGCATGTATTTTTCTGGCATGAACCCAACAAAAAAACCATGGCTGAACCCATCAAATCAGGATCCCACGTACAGAGAAAAAAAGAAAAAAGATCCCACGTAGTAGCCAGTCAAAAGCCCAAAAGCCCACATCATGTGAAGTGCCTAGGTCTGTTTGTGCGTCTTCTCTGTACGAGTACTTGGCCGCCGGCTCTCGGTTCGTTGAATCGCTTCCTACAAGAAAACTCAAACAATCTCATCTCTCCTGTTGGGTGTTTCACCGTCGATTGGTCGCCACAGGCCAACTGCTGAGGGACAACCGAACCACTAATACAGATTCAAGGTAATGAATCACAATCTGCGCATCTCCTCTCTCATCTGCAGGTATATCTAGTCTACTACGATCCAAGTATCGATTTTTGCGCGAGTTTTCTAGTTCCTTATCCCCTGTACTTTGATTATATGGACATTGGGATTATCCCCAGTACTATTGAATGATATTTCTTAACTAAAAAAATAAATCGCCAGATCCAGATATGATGCAGACATTTCAAGGCCAACTATTATGCCCAGGAAAAATGCATCAAATTTCAATGCTGCAAGTAATCCGCCTTATCGAAAGAAACTTTGGTAGTACATAAAAATTTCTAAGAAGCAAGATGTGATTAGGTGAAGATATTTAATCATTGGATCTTATGGGCAACCACCTAACTTTGATTATCCACTTAGGGTCATTGAAGATGCTTCACCAAGATTTGATCCAGAATGATGGTTCACTTAAGTATAGCGACAATATGCATAAGACCTTATGTTCGTGCTGCTTTCTTTTCAGGGATAACAATAAGGGACAAGTTAAGAGTGATGCATTAACAAGTATAATGGTAGTTATTTTAGATGGGTCAAACTAACTTGTCAATTTCTTCAACGTTTCAGCAAGATGAGAAAGCTATACTTGAATCTATGAAGTTTTTTGGTCCTGGACTAGCTATAATATCTAACCGGTATGTCTGTCATGCACTCTTCAATTTTTTATGTAACACAATATATGATAAGTGATGTCATATTTTTCATTTGTATCTTGCTTTTGAGTGCTATAATCTTTTGTTGTGAGATTGTGTGAAATTAGACTTTACACTAGATTAATTTGTAGCAATCTTCACAAGTCAATAAATGAACCCAATGGCTAAATTTGCTGGCTCCGCCCCTGCACACAGTGCTTTCGAAATAACGTTGATCTTTCTGCTCGACCAATCGCCGATACGTACGTACGTACGTCAGTGGCGGCTTCAGGATTTAATGGTTGGGTATTCATTGTAAAAAATATTTTCTCTAAATGCAATATATGAACAAAACAGTACGACACTAGCAATTTTTCGATACATCTGACCACAATAATTATATAGAAATAATTTTACAATCAAGTAAGAATACATCAGTACCTTTTGATTGATAAATGATCAAAGACTGATACGCTACAAAGCTCCCGTTGTTAACAACAGGGAGACAATTGCAGCGAGAACCACGCCTATTGGAGTTGATAATTCACATTAATTTGGAGATGTGTTGCTGCTGCAACCCCTCACCAAGGTCTCTGTAGTATTGATTCTTCAGTTGCTTGGGGTCTACGAGGGATCCTGCACGGCGTCGTCCTTTTTCTGTTCCTCTCTCTCTAGCTTTCGGGTGGGGTGCATTTTTATCGCAGCAGCAGCAGCACTAGTCACGTACGCGTGGTTGAGAGAGACATGGGCGTGCATGTGTCTGAGAACGAGCGAAGGAAGGAAACAACCATGAACGTGTGATGCGCCTGCACTGTGTGGCCTGTGGGCTCTCGGATTTAGTTTTGAAGTGGGCTGATATGTATATATGTTTTTTTTTTGTCCAGAAACATGGGTATTCAGCTGAATACAGGTGAACACACCTGCCGCCACGTTACGAATCGCGCTGATTTGTACTCTACTCTAGTAACTCTACTCTACATGCATGTCGTGGCTACACAGTGCACGTAGCAGTAACGTACAACCATATACACAGTACTTCTCGAAGCAATGTAACGCACGTCGGCCGGTACGTACGTGGTCCTCTGCTAACGTTAATGGTGGATGAAGAATTCAGATTTCAGAGCACGTCGGCCTAGCTAGCTTTCAAAATCCATGTCCCGATCGATGAAGCATGTCGACCAAGAGAGGACTGTAGTTATTACCTCCTCTGATCCGTATTACTTGTCGCTCGAATGGATTATAGGGAGTAGTTAATAACTTGATTACTCGGTTACTTAACCAAGTAAGTCCAGAGCGCGAGCACCTGCAGACAGACAGCCTGCTCGTGCTGGTCCTCTCGTGTAGGTGGCAACATAATGTATCTGGACGTACACAGTACGAACAGGTTCCACTTAAGGAGTGACACTACGTACTACCACCGGTGGTAAGAGAGACCGTGACAGTTGTTGGGCCGAGGACGGCCCACAGTGTGGGGGAGCAGCGCGCGGCAGTTTGCCGGTTTGCATGTGCTGCGCACAGCGCACCCGCTCAACGACGTGTGGCCAGAATGTGTGGTCTCGCTTGTGGCAGCATATGTGCCTTTGTGTGCGCCACACAAATCAAATTAAGCAAGGGAGCCCGACTCAGAATAAAAACATAACCAAGGGCACGCATGTCGCTGCCTAGGGGCACGCCGCAGTTGCCTCGCGTGCTTGCTCGATCTACTACTAGTTGTTTTTGGCCTTTTATTTTCCTCATCTTTACTTTTTCCCACACCAGATGTGTTCCCAGTTGCCTGAAAATTCAAATTGCATCCATAGATTTTGCATGAGAAGAGAGAAACCCTGAGACTGAGAGTGGGAGCACGGACACGCGCAGGGTCGTAGCCAGAGGGAAATAATGGCATTTCGACACTGACCCCCAAAACGGTCCCGGTCTCCATCTGCAGACTGGTCCGGATGTGGACCGTGGACATGATGCGGGAGAGAGCTTTCCAAAACTATTCACTAAATAATTCTGATTTGTCCGGTTGGGAGGAGAGAGAGGAGAGGGGGGCAGGCATGTGGTTGCTTTTGTGTGTGTGGTGTGGCGGTTCGAGAGAGAGAGAGAGAGAGAGAGAGAGAGAGAGAGAGAGAGAGAGAGAGCCATGTGGGGGCTTTTTGTTGGTCAAGTGCATATCCGAATTCTCGCACAACTCTCCCATATTGGTTCTGGTTTATGGAAAGATGGACATCCCCATTGCTCCGCAGGCCGATAGGGATTCTTACTGTAACAAAAGTGGTCCAGACAACACAGTCCAGATATATACCGGAGCTTTAAGGATCTTTGTGGGAGATGCCCTCACGAGGTTTACTGGTGCAGGATTTTTTTTATTACCACGGATTAGATTAGACGGAGCGCCAGGTCTAGGCGGGGAAGCCGCAATTCCAGGCAAGGGCTCAGTAGGCTAACTCATGGGAGGGGGAGAAATCACGTCTGTTCTTCGAGGAAGAAGATAAACAGTATGGCTACGTTTATGATCTCGTTCATCCACACATGAAAATGCAAATTGCTAAGGAAAAATTGGGCACACTTACAAGATATAGCAATGGACAAAACCTCTAAGAGCAACCCGAACACGCCGACCCAAACGGACGCGCGCTTTGTCCGTATTTTGTCCGTCTGGGTCGACATGTCCGTCCCCTTTTGCGTTTGGGCGGTCTGCCTGCCTCCTAGTTTATTTTATACACATTTTGTTGGCATTGAAACTATTTTTTAATTTCATAAAACACATTTTCGATACACACATTTTTTACCAACTCTTTGCTACAAGAGCAAGACCAAAGAAAACAAGAACCACAATTAAACGTTTTAGAAGATGTCCACCTTCCATAACTGCACCCATTAGTTGGACTAATATCTTCTCTATGTCTTCATTGTTGATCTACGGATTATTGAGCTTCACAACTTCTTTCTTCTTCGATTCTAAAGAAGTAGACGTTGCTTCCCCTTTGGTCTCTTCTTTAGTTTCATCTCTAGCTTCAGTTCTAGCTAAAAGTGCACGGACATCTAGCAAATTTTGTGCCATCAAAAGATCGATGTAATCTTATTCCCAATTCCAAAACTTGCATCCCTTCTACACACAAATTAGAGCAAATATAAAGCTACCAAGATCTTGCCGAATCAAAAAGCAAAACCAATCCTAGAGAAGCACATACCCCATATTTTTTGTGCTTGACGAACACCCATTGGGATGTTCCGGCGTCGAAGAGATTCATCGCACGACCTACCATGGGCAGTCATCGCACTTTATGAGCGGCAACGGTGAGTTTGCTAGCCTCTAGACCAGCAACGAGCCAGGGCAACGGCCGACCGTGGCTTTGCTAGCGAACTGACGATGAGGTAGATACGAGCGGCTAGAGGAGGACTCGACTCCTGCACGCAGCGACGGGGCATTGTCGGGGCTGTGTGATCTGGTACACGACCAATCCATGGCAAGGAGCAGTCGCCGGCGGCCGGGATCGGCAAATCCCGCAGGCAGGATGGGCCAAATCCCACCACCGTAGATCTACCGCTTTGCCTCCCCCACCCGCCGCCGTCCGGTCAGCAGGAGGCACCAAAGCCTGTGGATGTGCTGGGAGGGGGAGGGGAGGGGCTGGAGAGCAAGGTGGCCAGGAAAAATGGGCGGCAGGGTAGGGTTTGTGCATGGGAGGGGGCGTGCGTGGGAAAGGGATAGAAAAAGGGCAACCAGCGCCGCCGACAGATGGGCCATGGGAAGGAGCAGGCGGGCGAGCCGCGTGTCCCCTTCATGTCCGCTCAGATGCAAATGAGGACCAAATTTGGGTCTGGAATGGGTCAACACGCGGACGAAAAGCGGACACGCGTCCATTTGTTTTGACGTGTTCGGCCAAGTTTTGTATCTGCGTCGACCCAAATGAACACGCATGGATGAAATGGGTCGACGGGTTGAAGTTGCTCTAATGCGTGATAATGGACATAACCTCTAATGCCAGAGGTGTGAAATAACAATGAACAAGTGTACCCTCAGTCATACACCTTGGGAACCCTGTAGCCTTCGCACATATCCGCCTTTGTCGGCCGTGTAGTTTTCAGTTCGAACTGCAGAATTACGTACACACCAAAAATATCTTGAAATCTAAATTGATCATAGTTGTTTTTAATTTGAAAAAAGAGAGAAAAAAAGGAGTAACATTAAGACATTGCATAATAAACATTGTGGCAACATATAGCAAATTGGAGTAGGAACTTGGTGACTAGTAGTACAAGCCAAGCCAAAGCTAAAACCGGGTACTCCCTCTGTCCCCAAATACGTGACATATATATTCAGTCAAAAAGTCAATTATTTTCAAATTTGACCAAATATACAGAAAAAATATCAACAACTGCAATATTTAATATAATAAATAGATTATGGAAATACATCTAATGGTGGATATATTAATATTGATTTGACATTATTTATGTTCATACTTTTGTATATATACATGGTCTGATGGTCAAACTTTGAAAACATTGACTTTTTAACTGAATTTATATGCCATCTATTTGGGGAGGTAGTAAATCGTAAGGATGGTACACAAACTACCAGAGTAGACCACAAAGTTGGTGCCGCATGGGATCCATCCACAGTGGAGTTGCATGCCTCTGCATGAAAGGTGCACGTGAGACCACGTAGCCCCTCCCATGCCCACCAGCCTGCATACTCCCGGGCCGGCCGTATGCATCAATCTATCGATGTGTACGCTTATGGTATCCATACATCTTCCCTGTACTACTGTACCTCCCACGTACACGTACGTGTACACGAATGGTGATACTTGAGAAAATGATACCGTACGTATTTAGCTCCAATCAACTAATGAGGCAATGATGGCATAGTATCACTATCTCCTGCACTGGTGCGCATTCGCATGAGTAGTTCATTAGTGTGTTACAGTATCAATATTGTTAGCAATCTAGTCATGACATTAATTTGATTTTTTTAATTATTCCAACATGTGCCTATAGTACTTTCTTGCACAGTGTTTTCTGTAGTAGTTCACAGTGTTTAAGTTTTGCAATGGGCAGTGTATATATTTGTTTCTTTTAACATAGTATAGAGACAGACACTCACATATACATGAATACACTCATCCCTATAAACACACACACACCCTACCACTATGAGCACCTCTGAGAGACTGTGTCGACATATCATCTTAAGATTGACGGAGTCACCAAAGACATCTCATAGTTAACGGGAATGTCTCCTCCCACTTAATGCACATCGCCAAAAATCCTGGAATAAATAAAAATTTAAACGCGAGCATCAGGACTTGAACCCTGGCGGGCTGGTATACCACTGTCCACCTAACAGGTTGGTTTGCAGTGTATATACTTGTTGACAGTGAGTATATGCCTTTATTTGAGTTTGGAAATGATTTAGGCTGATTTTTGCCCACCTTATTGTTGGAAATATGAGCAAATTACTACGAGATTTAATCCGAACAAATAGGAAATAGATCATGACAGCAATAGCAGAGATTAAACTAATCATGCGAACTAGCATAGCAGATGAACAGATCACATCTAGGGCACATACTAGAAACATGAATTCTACCACGATCTCGAACAGGAAGGATAGAATCACATACGATGCAGCGGGAGCAGCACCGCCGGCGTTGACGTTGTCGCCCATGTCGCCGAGGATGAGGTTGCCGAGGTCGGGAAGAAGTCGTCGTCATGAAGTCGTTGTTGCCGTGATCAAGCATGAAAAGTCGCTCCCCAAAACCTGATCGCCTCTCCCAGAGGATCACGAGAGGCGGGTTCCGGAGGCTGCTGTCCCTTCTCCGGTGCCGAAAAGGAGGGATGGAGAAGACTTGCTTGGCGCCGCAATGATCTGGAGCGCTGGTGAGAAACCATACGAAGCGGCGGCGGCTAGGGTAGACGTCTGCCTGACTATATAGTGCGGGCCGGGTAGGTCGTGGGAGTAAACCCCACGTCCGAGTCGTCACGATCCAAAAGAATATATAGCTCCGTCCTCGGCTCGGCTCAATCCCGCAACCCGCGGCGCGTCGTGACGAGGCGTGGCGTGGCGAGGCGAGCGAGGAGGAGGAGCGCGCGTGTAGGTCTCCTCTTCTCATGCTCATACAAGTGGTAGAAGAGCTCACCTTATAAAGAGGTGCAACTCTCTCTCAACTTATGAGGTGGGACTAAACTTTAGCCTCACTCACTCCACTCACATGTGTGCATGAATGGGCCAAGAGAATTTCAGAATTTTAGTTGGGCTTTGGGCCAAAAGCCCACTAGCAAATTCCAACAATCCCCACAAAGTCTCATTGGCACATTTCACCATTTATTTCAAAACATTGTTTATATACCGGTGCTTAGTGGAGACTGTGAAGTTGAACTTCCACTTAGAGATTTATGCTACACTAGATCACAACTTGAATAGTGGACTATGCCTTGAACTACAAGTTTTCTGAGACTAGTTTCACACAAACTCTTGACCGACATCGGCTGCCGCAAGGCTTCCCATGGTGGAGCGATACGTCATACTCGTGGCCTTTCATGAATTTATTAGAGAACACCCAATTCTCACAGACTGCGACGTTAACAGTCAAATTCATATAGGTGTGTTCCTCAAAAGATGTTCTGCAGGACAACATCTCTGCTTACCCGAATAAGCCACTTGGAACACATTAAGATAAGTATCAACCTGCCATGCAGATCAGGAGAGTATTGCATCTTCACGGAGTGGGATAGTTAATATAGGGATACTCTCCTCCCAAATGACCAACAGCTTGTCTCCCACTTCTACTTCACGGGATCTCCGATCACATAGAGTGGGTTACCACTATGGACAACTCATGCGGTGGGTCTCGCACCCATCTCCATCGATGCATTATCTATCACATTACGTGATAGACCCTTTGTGAAGGGATCTGCCAAGTTTTTCGACGCTTGGATATAATCCAATGTAATAACTCGAGTTCCTCGCCTTCGACAGATTTTAATCTCCTCTTCACATGCCTTGAGGACTTCATATTGTCCTTAGAACTGTTTATCTTGACGATCACAGTTTGATTATCACAGTTCATCGGGATAGGGGTATTGGTTTTTCAACCATAGGTAAGTCCATCAATAGCTCACGAAGCCACTCGCTTCAACAAAGGCGGTGTCTAATGCTGTGAGTTCTGCTTCCATAGTTGACCTCGTTAAGATGGTCTCGCTTGCAAGACTTCCAGAAACAGCGCCACCACCAAGTGTAAAAACATAACCACTTGTGGCCTTAATCTCATCAAGATCGATATCCGATTCGAGTCACTATAACCCTCCAAGACTTTGGATACCCGTGTAGTGAATCCCATAGCTCGCAGTGCCCTTCAAGTAGCGCATAACTCTCTCAAGCGCACGCCAATGATCATCTCCCGGTTTTGACACAAACCGACTCAGCTTGCTCACAGCAAAGGAGATGTCAGGCCTCGTGGCACTCGCCAAATACATAAGCGAGCCAATAATGTGAGAATACCTCGCTTGATCTCTAGCAATCCGTCGATACTTTCAAGCAACACACTAGCATCATATGGAGTTGGAGAAGGCGTGCAATCGCTATACCCAAAACGACCCAAGACCTTTTCCACATAGTGAGATCAAGCAAGTGTGATCCCACCATTCTCATCTCTCAACAGCTTGATGTTTAAGATAACATCAGCTACTCCTAGATCCTTCATCTCAAAACAGCGAGATAAGAAATCCTTAACCACCTTGATTAAATCAATTTTGGTTCCAAAGATCAATATGTCATCGACATACGCATAAAGAATAACTCCTTCGCCCCCACCATAGCGATAGTACACGCACTTGTCACCATCGCTTACTACAAAGCCGGCAGCAGTTAATGTTCTTTCAAACTTCTCATGCCACTCCTTAGGAGCTTGCTTAAGGCCATATAAAGACTTTAACAACTTGCACACCTTTCCTTCCCGACCGGTACTACAAAACCATCCGGCTGATCCATGTAAATTTCCTCCTTCAACTCTCCATTGAGGAAAGCCGCCTTAACGCCCATTTGATGAACGAGAAGACCATGTGAGGCAGCCAAGGATAGTAGCACCAATTGTGGTCAGTCTAGCCACGGTGAGTAAGTATCAAAGAAGTCTTCACCTTCTTTCTGGTATAACCCTTAGCCACAAGTCGTGCCTTGTACTTTTCAATCGCACCATCAGGTCTAAGCTTCTTCTTGAACACCCACTTACATCCTACAGGTTTGCACCCATAAGGACGGTCAGGTGACCTCCCAGTGTTCCGTTAGCTAAGATGGAATCCATCTCACTACTTAACAGCTTCCTTCCAAAGAGTCGAGATCGGAGATGCATAGGCTTCAAAATAGTCCTGGTGTGTCATCCACAAGGTACACAATGAAATCATCACCAAAGGACTTTGCAGTCCACTGTCTCTTACTCCTTATAGGAGTTTCATTGTCACCCTCAACTGGATTCTCAACGTGTTCCATCGCAATGGTGGGTTCAGGAATTACAGTGAGTTCCTCACTAGATGGAATAGGTGTCTCCTGATTTTATGAACTTGACATATCCTTCATAGGAAATATGTCCTCAAAGAAAGTTGCATCATTAGACTCCATAATCGTACCAACATGCATGTCGGATACCTCATATTTTATTATCAAAAATCTATAGCCAATGCTATGAAAAGCATAGCCCAGAAGAACACAATCCACGGTTTTTGGTCCAAGCTTGCGCTTCTTGGGAATTGGTATATTAACCTTTGCCAAACAACCCCAAGAACGTAGGTAAGAGAGTTTCAACCTTTTCCTTTCCCATTCCTCAAATGGAGTCATGGTCTTATGCTTTGTGGGAACTCGGTTTAGGACATGACACGCGGTCATTAGCGCCTCCCCCCACCATTCCTTGGAAAGACCCGATGTGTCTAACATGGCGTTAACCAAATCAGTTAGAGTTCGGTTCTTTCTTTCGGCCACCCCATTAGACTGAGGTGAGTAGGGAGGTGTCCTCTCATGGATTATACCATGTTCCGCACAAAACAGATCAAATTCATTGGAAAAATACTCTCCACCACGATCGGACCTAAGCCGTTTAATTTTTCGATCAAGTTGGTTCTCTGCCTCAGCTTTATAGTTTTTGAAGAAAGTTAAAGCCTCATCTTTTGATTTCAGAAGATACACATAACAATATCTAGTGGAGTCATCAATCAACGTCATGAAATATCTCTTTCCACCTTTTGTTAACACGCCATTCATCTCACAAAGATCAGAATGTATAAGCTCTAGTGGTGCCAAGTCTCTTGCCTCTGCAGTCTTATGGGACTTGCGAGGTTGCTTAGCTTGCACACATACTTGGCACTTAGAGCCTTTGACAGCAGAGATTTTCGGAATTAAATTCAGATTGGCTAGCCGCGTCATGCAACCAAAGTTAATGTGACAAAGTCGTGAATGCCAAATATCAGACTCATTGTTGTGGCAAACATAATTAATAACTTTAGTGCAAATATCTGACAAAGATAGGCGGAACAAGCCTCCGCACTCATAGCCTTTTCCAAAAAATTGTCCACACTTGGAAATTACAACTTTATTGGACTCAAAAACCAACTTAAAACCATCTCGACATAAACGGGAACCGCTAACGAGATTTTTATTGATGGACGGCACATAATGAACGTTCTTCAGACGCACGGTCTTCCCCGAAGTAAACTTCAGATCGACCGTACCAACACCTCGAACGATGGCATGTGACCCGTTCCCCATCAGCACGGGAGAAGTCCTCGTGGCCTGGTAAGAAGAAAACATGGAGCGCCAAGACAAACATGTACATTGGCACCGTGTCAATTAACCAATCAAGGGATTGAAATACTGAAAGGATGGTAGGAAAAATACTGCACCCTGATTCCTTCATATCAAGATCACCGATGACAACATTAGCGGACTTGCCGCTCTTATCATGTTGGCGCTCCTCAAATCGGTTAGGACACTTGAGCCCAGTGATTAGGATCACCGCAGACATGGCAAAGTCCTTCCCTTCTTATGAGAATTCTTCTTGAAGTTGGTAGTATATGATGGCTTGTTCTTTGTATCAAACTTGCCTTTGCCCTGAGTTTTGTTCTTGTTGTTTTTGAACTTGTTGGGCTGGAAGTTCTTCTTCCGTACCATGTGGGCACTAGAAGCTCCTCAACAACTCGAGCACGTGTGTCTTTTGCTCTCGCCTTCTCTTCAACATCAAGAGTACCAATGAGATCCGTGAACGGAAAACTCCTGTCTCTTGTGTTTCGGGAAGTAGCAAAATTGTTCCACGAAGGTGGAAGCTTGGCAATAATGCCTCCGCAACAAATTTGTCCGCAGCGACACTTGAAGTGCTCAAGTTCTTTTATGAAGCGATCAGATCTCATGAGCCTGCTGTACAACAGAGCGCTCATCACCATCTTGTAGTCATAGAATTGCTCCATGACGTACAACTCGCTACCGGCGTCCGAGGCACCAAACTTGGCCTCGAGCGCAGCCCACATGTCCTTGCCGTTGTCAAACAACATATACGAATCCACAATGGAATTTTCAAGAACACCCAGAAGAGCGCCTTTAAAGAGAGTATCGATCTTCTCAAAAGCTTCCAGCTGTGCTGGATTAAGATCGCCCTCAGGCTTGCCCTTAATGGCGTCATAGCAGCCCATGGTCTGAAACCAGTAGACTGCTCTCGTGCGCCACCTCTTATATTGCGCCCCCTTAAAGGCATGCGGCTTCAGATGCGCAGCAAAACCACTCGGAGTAAATTGCCTATAATCAGGTTTTTGGATTGTTGGAAATATGAGCAAATTACTACGAGATTTAATCCGAACAAATAGGAAATAGATCATGACAGCAATAGCAGAGATTAAACTAATCATGCGAACTAGCATAGCAGATGAACAGATCACATCTAGGGCACATACTAGAAACATGAATTCTACCACGATCTCGAACAGGAAGGATAGAATCACATACGGTGCAGCGGGAGCAGCACCGCCGGCGTTGACGTTGTCACCCATGTCGTCGAGGATGAGGTTGCCGAGGTAGGGGAAGAAGTCGTCATTCGCGAAGTCGTTGCCGTCAGCAGTCGCGGGAGTGCGCTCCCCAAAAACCTGATCGCCCCTCTCCCGTACAGGATCACGAGAGGCGGGGTTCCGGAGGCCTGCTGTCCCTTCTCCCGGTGCACGCCGAAAGGAGGGATGGAGAAGACTTGCTTGGCGCCGCAATGATCTGGAGCGCTGGTGAGAAACCATACGAAGCGGCAGCGGCTAGGGTAGACGTCTGCCTGACTATATAGTGCGGGCCGGGTAGGTCGTGGGAGTAAACCCCACGTCCGAGTCGTCACGATCCAAAAGAATCGGAAACGGTTCAGTAATTAACGCGTCCGTTAATTATTAATTAATGACTCATTAATTTTTCCCGAGCTGCAAAAATATAGACAACGTGCATAGCTCCGTCCTCGACTCGACATAGCTCCGTAAGTGCGGAAGTTGATATGTCAGTTGAAGCCATATACCCTGAGCCTGCCAAAACGCCACTTTTTCTTCAGAATGCCGATCACCATAGCTTATCTCAACCCATGGAAGGCGTCCCAGCAGTATCTCGTGTCTATCCTCTGGCTGGGAACACTCGTCTGCCTCGCCGTGCACAAACTGAAGCTACTGAGAGCACTATTGTACAAAGGCCTAGGAAGCGCTCTCGCGTCCTGAATAACCGAGAACTTCTTGTGGCACTGCATCAGAAACAAGATAAGCATCACTCCTGGCTCAAGCAACAAATGCAAAGCCTCTTTGTGGACGTCAATCGCATTCGAAACCTTGCCACCAAGAATGCCTTTGTCACTCACGAGACCTGTCGGCGATCATGGAAGAGTTTGACCCTGCTCAGTGCTGAAGCAGATCTTCAAGACGATGGCTTCACTGAACGCTTCAAGTTTGACTCCACTCCTCCACGGAATGCAGTCCTACGACGAACTCCATCACTTGAAGACTCTGACTATTCTTCCTCCGCGGCAACTGTCAATGCCAGAGTGATCAATGATGAAGATGATGCTACTTCACCGCCCCCTACTTCTGCACGCATCGACACTGCACCAAGTTCGTCTGCACCGCCAACCAACAACGACATCCCTGCTGCATCATCTACTTCTGAAGAGGACAAAGTAGACGCTCTATGTCTTCAAACCTTTTTGGTCCTTACTGACATAAGGGGGAGAAGCATATGAGTTTGATAGTCTTCAAACGGGTTCATAAGGGCGGTTGCATAATATTTTGCCTAGTGTTTACAACTCTTGCTTTTGATACATTTGGTTCTTTGAGTTGTAACACTTAAACTCGATGGTCGTCTGCTACTTATTTGCTTTACTCTGGTGCGATGATAAATTCCGCATGTGCGGCGATAACTTCCGCACTTAGATCATTCTGCAGACGTCCATTTTTCATTATGCATGTCATTCTCTTAGTTATATCATTTCATGCATGATGAATTATCTTCATAAGTTGAAGAGGATCTCCACAAGTACAACCTGCCATGTGCATTTGCATTCCAAAAGCAAACTACTTATATGCACATCTTCAGGGGGAGCCTTTGCCACTTATGAAGACAATTCCCTATCCTTTAACAATTTCACATATTTTATCCCCGTTGAAAACTTCAACCAGTTTGTCATCAATCACCAAAAAGGGGAAGACTGTAAGTGCATATAGTGCCACCCCTAGTTGGTTTTGGAGTATTGACGACAAATGTGGTTGAGGGACTAATGCGTTTGTGAGAATTGCAGGATAACGCAGGTGGTATCCCCCATTGATTCGGTTTACCTACCGGAGATGACCCCTAAAAATGTATGAAGACATTGACGACTATGGTGGTATGTGAAGATATTCACATTGAAGACTCTGACATGAGAAGACACTAGGTGAAGACTATGGAGCGCGAAGACTATGTCGTTTCGTTGTTTCCTTTTCTTCTTTGTTGAGTCATAGGAACCACCGTACTGTTAAGTGGGGTCCAAGTGATCATAGTTAGAATGACTGAAGTGATGCTCAACCCAAATCCTATGTCTTCGAGCGAAGACAATGAGAGCAAAACTTATCCAGAGCTGGATGAGTCAGCTTTTCTTGTAGCCCAAGTAAAGTTGCCGTGTGTGTTTGAAATCTGACCGTTGGAACACGTGTCAGTTCCTTAGTGACCCAGGGTCATTTCGGACATAACAGGTCGGGTTGCCTAGTGGCTATAAATAGCCCACCCCTACACCATAAATTGGTGGCTGCTCGGAGTTAGTACACGGCTTTTGTCGTTTGAGAGCAACCCACCTCGAAGCCTTTGAGAGAGAAAATCTTGCGAGGACAAAGCCCAAACACCCGAGCCAAAGAGTGTTAGGCATCATCAAGTCTTTCTCGTCTGTGTGACTGAAGACTTATTACACTTGAGGATGTGAATCCTCCAGCCCGTTAGGCGTCGCGCTCGAGCATCCAAGAGTCATTGTGGATTGCCGTGAACGCAGTCTGCGAAGGTTCGAAAGTCTACCTTGAAGACTTACCAGAGTGATTGGGTGAGGACTTTGTGTCCTTAGCTCAAGGGGAATAAGGTGAAGACACGGTCTTCTGAGTTGAATCTCAGCCTCCCTAACCAGATGTACAATTGTCACAGCAACTGGAACTGGTCCAACAAATCCTGTGTCTTCAACAAGTGACTGGTTCTATCTTCTCCCTCTCTTTACTTAGAGTTTGTCTTCGTGAAGTCATTGCCTATCTATCATACCTATTTGACTTCATTGCTTGACTACTTTTGTTGATTGACTTCTCACTATCTTCCATCTTGATCCTTACTACCAAACTGCTATTAGTCTTGTACTTTCACGTTATTGCATACTTGACTATGGTTTGCTTGTTGTAGTTCACCTTCCGCTGCATATCAATTAGGTCATTTCTATTGTTTGTCTTTGAAACATCCGTGTTTTGAAGACTTTCCTAAAAATCACCTATTCACCCCCCCTCTAGTCGATAACTAGCACTTTCAATTGGTATCAGAGCAAGGTACTCCCTTGTTCTGTGTGATTTGGTTTAACCACCGGAGTTTTAGCTATGTCGATCGCAGGATAATCAAAGTGTCCGCTGCTTGCCCGTGTTCGATGGAACTGACTATCCCTCTCGGAAGAATAAGATGCGCATGCATCTTGAAGCCATTGATGTCGACCTCGGTATGTCGTCAAGAACGGCGTTCCCAAATCTGTGAAGGTGTCACCCTGCTGATGTCAAGAAGTTCATTCAATCGACTCTCCGCAAAGAACATCATCTGTGGTCATCGACCAAAGGACAAGATGGCCGTGTGAGTGCTCTGAAACGCCAAAGCTAGTCCGGGACTGGCTATCCAAGGTCAACGGCGCCTCAACCCGAGAGATCAAAGAATCAGTGTTCTTCGCAACCTCTTCAACCGCTTCAAGAGAAACGACAATGAAAATGTCCAGCTCACATTTGATCGCCTCACTGACATCACAAATGAGCTTCATGCTCTCGGCGCCACTGAGATCACCAAGCATGAAATCGTCAAGACACTACTGAGATCACTTGACAGCTCTTTTGACACCCTTGCCCTCATGATACAAGAACGTCCTGACTTCAAGACACTCGATCCGTCTGATATACTTGAGAGGCTCAACATACATGAGTTCCAGCTTTCTGAGAAAAGAGATATCTATGGTCCCAACTATGGCCGAACTCGCGCTTTGAAGGCAAAAGTTGTTACCTCATCTGAAGAAGAATCTGACGGTGGTTCTGATGATCCTGAAGACATTGGAAAGGAACTTGCTATGCTTGTGAAGAAGTTCCAGAAGTTCACTAGGAAGAAAGGCTTCAGTAAAGTCTTCACGATCCAGCTCAAGAAATGATGAAGCTTCCACTCATGACTACAAGAAGAGAACCTGTCACAAGTGCAAGAAAACTGGACACTATATCTCTGAGTGTCCACAGTGGGACAATGAGAAGAAGAAGAAGAGCAAGGAATATGATTCGGATGACAAGAAGAAGAAGAAATCTTCAAAGTCTTCTTCCAAGTCCTCATCAAAGTCTTCATCTCATAAGAAGAGCTCATCTGGCAAGGCTCGTGCTTTTGTTGGCAAGGAAATGGATTCAGAGGAGGAGTCTGCTTCTGAGGAGGTGGAGGTGGAGTCTGAAGAGGAGTCTGACCCTGGCATTGCAAGTCTGGCTTTAGCCACAGCCTATCTTGCCAAGTCCATCTTCAACACTGAAGACAATGACTGCTACACCAACGTTGAAGCTGATGACAAGGACGACCCTGCTCCCACCTACTGCTTCATGGCACGCGGTGCCAAGGGTATGACACCTCATGCTTCAGAATGGATTATGGACAATGGATGCACTAATCATATGACTGGTGATCGAAGTCTTCTCATGGACTCAACCTTACGTCCATCAGACAAGAGTCACATCACATTTGCTGACACTGGTAAAAGCAAGGTATTGGGTCTAGGTAGAGTTGCAATCTCAAAGGCTCAACACATGGATAAAGTGATGCTTGTTGAATCCCTTGGTTTCAACTTGATGTCTGTCTCAATGCTTTGTGACTTGAACATGATTGTGATATTCGGAAAATATCATTGCCTTGTACTAATGGAATCTGACAAGTCTCTAGTCTTTGAAGGGTATAGGAAAGATTATCTATACATGGTAGATTTCTCAGCAGGTCCACACTTGTCAGATGTCTTCTTGCAAAAGCTTCGAATCGTCGGCTCGCATCGGAAGTCAGGGCATGTTGGCATGAGGAACTTACACACTCGCCAAGAAGAAGCATGTCACGCATCGAAGGTGTCAAGTTCAAGAAGGATCATTTGTGTGGTGCTCGCTGGTCGGAAAGATGACTAGGCAAAGCACCCCTTGAAGACAATCATGACGACATCTCAACCCTTCGAGCTGTTACACATGGATTTGTTTGGCCCTACTCATTACTCTACCCTCACAACAACTGCTTGTCTCTATGGCTTCGTCATTCTTGATGACTACTCAAGATACACATGGGTGCACATAATTCTCTACAAGACTGAAGTGTAAGTTGTCTTCAGACGCTTCGCCAATCGAGCAATGAACAATTATGGCGTCAAGATCAAGCATATCAGAAGTGATAATGGCACTGAATTCAAGAACACCAGACTTGATCTTTATCTGGATACCATGGGAATCACTCATGAGTTCTCTGCTCCATACACACCTCAGCAAAATGGCATCGTGGAGCGCAAGAACAGAACCCTCATTGAGATGGCTCGAACAATGCTCGACGAGTACAAGACACCAAGAAAGTTCTGGCCTGAAGCTATTGATACAGCATGTCACGTCATCAACCGTGTTTACATCCATAAGCTTCTGAAAAAAACATCCTATGAGCTCCTTACTGGCAAGAAGCCAAATGTCAGCTACTTCAGAGTATTTGGGGCTAAGTGCCGGATCAAGGATCCCCATCACAAGTCAAAATTTGAACCCAAAGCTCACGAAGGCTTCATGCTTGGTTACGGAAAGGACTCGCACTCCTACAGAGTCTTCAACCTTTATCTCTACAAAATCGTCGAAATGGTGGACGTGCGATTTGATGAAACCAATGGTTCACAAAGAGAGTTCCTGCCAAGTACACTAGACGAAGCTCCACCCAGCGAGTCTATCAAGCTAATGGGAACTGGTGAAAGCATGCCTTCTGAAGCACAGCCTGAAGAGGAACTTATCATTTCGGCACCTAACCAACCAGAAGACAATGGTCGGCCTGAAGACAACCCTCCCAATGATGACAATGATCAGCATGAGCAAAGTCTTCGTCCAGTTCATCCTCGAGTTGCAAATGAAGTACAAATTGAGAAGATAATCGATAGCATCAATGCACCTGGTCCGCTTACTCGCTCAAGAGCAACACAGCTAGCAAATTTCTGTGGGCACTTCTCTTTTGTGTCAATATCAGAACCCAAGAAAGTTGCTGAAGCCTTTATGGAACCAGAATGAATACAAGCTATGCAAGAAGAACTTCAACAGTTCAAGCTAAACAATGTTTGGGAACTTGTCAAGCGCCCTGACCCTCGCAAGCATAACATTATTGGCACCAAATGGATATATCGAAACAAGCAAGATGAGCATGGTCAAGTCGTCAGAAACATAGCACGGCTTGTGGCTCAAGGATATACTCAAGTTGAAGGAATTGACTTCGATTAAACATTTGCTCCTGTAGCTAGGCTTGAAGCTATTCGCATACTACTAGCCTATGCTAACCACCAAAACATCTTGCTCTATCAAATGGATGTGAAGAGTGCATTTCTCAACGGCAAGATTGAAGAAGATGTATATGTCGCTCAACCCCCTGGCTTTGAAGATCCAAAACATCCTGATATGGTGTACAAGCTAAATAAAGCACGGTATGGCCTCAAACAAGCTCCTCGCGCCTGGTATGATACGATCAAAGACTTCCTGAAGAGCAAAGGCTTCAAACCTAGATCCCTTGATCCCACACTCTTCACGAAGACATATGATGGTGAACTGTTTGTATGCCAAATATATGTGGATGACATTATCTTCGGCTGCACCAACCGGAAGTATAGTGATGAATTTGGATACATGATGCAAGAACAATATCAGATGTCCATGATGGGAGAGCTCAAGTTCTTCCTTGGTCTTCAAATTCAATCGAGAAAGGAATGGCATCTTTATATCTCAAGAAAAATACCTCCAAGATTGTCTGAAGAAGTTTGGAATGCAAGACTGCAAAGGATACACGACGCCAATGCCAGCCAAACACCATCTGGGTCCCGACGACAATGGTAAAGAGTTCGATCAAAAGGTATACTGCTCCATGATTGGTTCCTTACTTTACCTATGTGCATCTAGGCCAGATATTATGCTTAGTGTTTGCCTGTGTGCTTGATTCCAAGCGGCACCAAAGGAATCGCATCACTTAGTTATGAAGCGAATTCTTCGATATTGGTCTTCAAAGAAGCAGAACTGTATATCACTCTCAACTGTTGAATCTGAATACATTGCTGCTGGATCTTGCTGTGCTCAGCTTCTATGGATGAAGCAAACTCTCAAGGACTATGGCATCAATCTGACACAAGTACCTCTCTTCTGCGACAACGAAAGCGCCATCAAGATTGCCAACAATCCAGTCCAGCACTCAAGACAAAGCACATTGAAATTGGCCATCATTTTCTCGGGATCATGTCATGAAGAAAGATATTGACATCATTCACGCCAACACCAAGAGCAATCGGCAGATATCTTCACAAAGCCCTTGGATGAGAAAAGGTTTTGCAAGTTACGTGTGAGCTAAATATCTTGGAATCCTCAAATGTCCTGTGATCAAGCACACATCCTAACACTCATGCATGTTGATGACTTAGATGTGCAACACACGAAGTAACGTATATCTTCAATCAATGAAGACTTACATTCTGAGTGTGAATACATTAACGTGGAATTTGACTTCGGAGCGCCACGATAATTGTGCGCCGTGTCTGGGTCTAATACTTCCTATACGGTGGGTAACACCACCACCAAATTTCTTTGTTTGAAGTGTTTCACTCATGGCGTTATTTCTGCAATATCTTCGCATTTGATTTGACTTCAAGTTCAACCTATGTTCATGATTTTCTTCACTATGTTGATTTGGTTTCTGTCTGATATATATATTGTTCTGTCCTCTACAACATTCACTTATAGCTATGTCTTCCAAGTTGAATCTTTTGAACTAAGTGAATGTGATCGGACCCCAATCTCTCTATGCTTTCTATCTCAAACTCTATCTGTCCAAATCATATGCATTCTATTGAAACTGTCGAATGTCTTCTCTGCGTCCTTGTCGTGAGAAGACACGAGACAAACTTTAAGTCTGTTTTAAATGATTCATCCTTCATCGTTGAAATCCGGAGAAGCCGGAACGACCATCCGACAAACTGGCGGGCGTGGGAACGTGGGACAACTCGTAGTATGTTGCATGATTGCCACGTGCCCTCGATGTGAACCGCCAGGCACCTGCGTAATTGCGCTGTGCCGCACACCTCCTTATAAATACATGTCCCCTGCAGTAAAGAAGACCTTCTTCCACCTCTCCACCTCGTCAAAACCCTAGCGCCACCGCTAGCTCTCGACGACGCCGGCGACGAAGCGCTTAGCTGCCGCGACTTCTCCGATGCCGTCTTCACGCCGGCCGCAAACATCGTCCTCTCCGCCGCCGCCGTAGGTGTCCTCCGTCGCCAAGTTAGGGCACGGTGGATTGAACTGCTCGGCTTCCTTTTCTTCCCGTCTAGTAGTTCTTCGAGTGGTAAATATAACTCTATTTTTACCATCTTTTTGATCTTCAATATTCTTCCTACTTACCAAAATTGGTTTCTGCCCATACAATGTTAGATCTATTCTGTCTGCATTTCATACTGCCTAGTATATTCACTTAAGCTTCACAACTAGTTAGATTCCTCACTTGTACTTATTCACGGATTCGTACAAATCTGGAACCAACTCTCGGCTTATAAGTGAATGTCTTCGCATCATGAGGTCAATGTCTTCAAACTGATTTATCTTCCAAATCTTCTGAGAATGCATATGACCTCTTCCCCTTCCATCGCATCTCTAATGCTGTCACAGGTACATGTCCGTGGGAGAATCCATTGGTTCTCATAGTCTGCATTCGTTTGCAGAATTCTTACAGCATCAAATTAACTCTCCCGAAGCCAGTTCCTGTTTGTCCAGCAAACGCAAGCCTTTGAAGCCTTTGAATGTATTGAGGGCTTAGCTGCAGTTCAGTACTCGCCTAAGTATAAAAAATCCAACCGAGTGGCGAGCAACCCTCCCACTCGGGGGCTTAGCTGCAGTTCAATACTCGCCTAAGTATAAAAAATCCTACCGAGTGGCGAGAAACCCTCCCACTCGGGGGCTTAGTTGCAGTTCAGTACTCACCTAAGTATAAAAAATCCTACCGAGTGGCAAGCAATCCTCTCACTCGGGGGCTTAGCCGCAGTCCAGTACTCGCCTAAGTTTGAGAAACCCAACAAAATGGTACAGGTCGACCACGACCCCTCCCCCCGGGGCTGCACCGTCAAGAAGAAGGACGAGATTGTGTGCATTGCCAAAGGCTCATCCAACAGCCGACGCCAAGGCGAGCTGCTTTCAGGAACGTCAAGACCATTGCTGAGTGCCTCGCTGATGAGCTGATCAATGCTGCTCAAGGCTCGTCCAACAAGTCAACTGCGGCCTCTTCCTCAGAAGCTGCATCGAGAGTACAAAAACCAATCCGAGAGAAGAACAATTCAAAGATAAGCCCGGAGCAGATAAATCCAAAGGTTTCTAACCGTAGATTAAAGTACTCGGGCGTCAGGCCCGAAGGAGTATCAACGATTACAAAATCACTCGGCATTCCGAGGCAAATGAGGGCAAAGCATAATGTTTTTCAGATCACTCGGCGGGAGAAGGGCTGGCCGGATCGCAGAAGCTATCGAGGTCGATGCTGTCAGCAATACGAGTGGCTGCCTCAAGGAAGGTGTCCATGAAGGACTGAAAGGAGTGCTTCTTGGTATTCACAACCTTGAGGGCCGCCAACTTGTCTTCTCTAGCCTCCTTGCAGTGCACTCGAACCAATGACAGGGCGACGTCAGCGCCACAGCGAGCGGATGACTTCTTCCATTCTTGCACTCGGCCAGGAATCTGGTTGAGTCGAGTCATCAACCAATCGAGGTCTTGAGAAAGTTCCGTCTGAGGTTAGAGTTTCGCATCCACTCGAGTCATCGCAGCCTTCAGTCGAGCCAGATAGGCAACAGCACCGTCCAAGCGTGATTGCAATCGCAACAAGTTCATCGCAATGTCATCTTTCACAGAACAATTGATGGGGTCGAGACCTGTCTCGACCCGCCCGGTTTCAGCTTCAAAGTCCTGACAAAGTTCTGTTCCATCGTGAAAAATAGTGAGTCGACAATATTATAACATACTTCAATCGATGACAATTAACTAGTCGAGTGGCTATACCTTCAAGCTTCAGAACTAGTTTTGCGGCAAGTTGTCCTAGATAGGACTCTAGCTTGTCTGTCTTGGTTCTGAGGCCTCCAACTTCAG
Source organism: Aegilops longissima (assembly GCA_021605205.1). Taxonomy (NCBI): domain Eukaryota; kingdom Viridiplantae; phylum Streptophyta; class Magnoliopsida; order Poales; family Poaceae; genus Aegilops; species Aegilops longissima. The sequence goes on from CM038681.1 coordinate 25,935,930, forward strand.
TGGTCAGGTTCTCCTTGTCCTTCTTCAGTTGCTCAACTTCTCGATTGGCTTCCGAGATTGCAGTCTTGAACTTCGCGTTCTCCTCTTCCAACTTGCCGACTGAAGCCATCTTCTGGTACGCAAGCATTGTCTTCTATCGTGCTTCCTTCTGAGCAGCAGCAAGGTCCTGGTCCTTCTTCTCCAAAGCTTCCTTCATTCTCTTTAAAGAAACAACACTCTTTAGACGGGCCTGAAGTTGGCGTTTTTCACGACGCACATCTGCTTGTGTGAAGTCACTCGGTTCAAATAGACTGAAAGAAAAGGCAGTGAAAGACGCGAGCTACTAAGTAGGCAAGGGTCGAATAGTTACCTCCCATGATGGCCGTCTCTTGTTGAGCAGTCTTGAGGTTCTTCTTCGCGAGTTCAAGGTCAAGTTCAACGCTGATATGCTTCTTCTTTAATTCTGAAAGTTGAGCTCCAAGATCACAAGATCTCTGCAGTCAGCGAGAGCGATATGTCAGTCGACATAAATAAGAGACAATGACAGCGAAAAGTTATTCTAAGACCTCAGCCGACTGCCAGCAGTCGACCGAGGTCTCAGGGACTACACCCAGTGGGTGCACATAGCATGCCCCCACCGGTTCAGATCAACACTCAGCAGGGTCTGCCCGGCGTGAGTCAAAAAAAAAGAAAGAGAAGATTCTAAGACCTCAGTCGACTGCCAGCAGTCGACCGTGGTCTCGGGGACTACACCCAGTGGGTGCACTCGGCGTGCCCCGACTGGTCGAGACAGACTACGACTACTCAGCACGAGTCGAGTGAAGTGGAAGATTTACTAAATCCTAAACAAAGGCACACCCCACTGGGTGATCGGATATAAAACAACATTCAAAAGCTCAGTCGGAGTTCGCTGACCTGAACATTGGTCTGCAGGGCAGTGCTGGCGTATTAAGCCACATGACTAGCCTCGTGCATCACCTTCACCTGCTCCATGACAAGGTTCACCTGGCGAAGAGCCTCCCTGGCAGCACTCGGCGAATCGTCTGGGGTCTGATATGCAGCGAAGAGTGATAGCTCCAAGGCAGTTGAAGCAGCGGCTGGTTTAGATGCGTGGAGTTGCACTGGAGCGGCAGGAGTCGGAGTAGTTGACCCCGACGGACGATCAGTCGTCAACGGGTTGGGGAATGTGACGTTGGTATGAACCGGGTCTCCGGAACGTTCGACTACCGCCTCAAGCACCAACGTCGACTGAGGGACTTGAACTTCAAGCCTCCTCCTGCTTGACCCCCCACTCCTCTTCCTCCTCTCCTGTAGAGGCACTTCTTCTTCTTCATCGTCAGGGAGCACGACGACCTCTTGCGGAACTACAGGAAGAGAGAAATATCGTAAATTCAGCCGACTGACGAGCCACTCGACCAAATGAAACCTGGTCGAACGGACTTACCAGCTCGAGAAGTGGCTGCATCGTCGGTCTCCTTGTCTCCTGGTGCCTAGTCAATGTCCATGTCGGTGGCAGCAGAGGTGGGGCTAGAAAGATACATGATCCAGTTGGTCAGAACAAAAACTTCAGTCGGCCTATATAAAGACAAGCAAGATACTCACCCCGAAGCAACAGGGACGTCCATCTTGATCCGCGGCAAAGTCTTCCGAGCCTTTGGAGGAGCAACCTTGGGCTGCTTGGCGACCTTCCCCGTCGGCTCCGGAGTCGACGTCCTAGTGCGTTTTTGAGTGTGGGTACTCAGAGCCACGTTCTTCCCGCGCCCGCCCGTCGGGTCATGGTGTTGCTTGGATCGACGTTCAGAGCGTGGCGGAGAGTCGACTTCTTCCTCGTCGTCCGACTCCTCGCTCTCCTCCTCCTCCTCTTCATCTGAAGACTCCCATTCACCACTCTCCTCTGCGCTGGCCTCTCCCTCCTGGTCCTGCTCCAGGGCTTGTTCGCCGTTGGGCATAGAATACATCTAAGTGAAAACCTACAAGACGAAAAGTCGAGTAAAAGTCAGTCCAGATCAAGTACAGTCGGAACATATATGCAAGAAAGTCGGAATAAAGAGCATACCTTGTCAGGCTGATTGTCGTCGCTGAAGGGGATGACTCGCCTAGCTCCTCTGGGGTTGTCCTAGTTGCCTGTGATGCTCCTTAACCACATGGACACGGTCTTGGGTGGCACCTCTTCTGGATGGACCCGAGCGGTGTCGTCAGATCCGGACTACAGCCACATAGGATGTTCACGAGCCTGAAGAGGCTGGATGCATCGACTGAGGAACACTTCCAGCAGGTCCAGGCCAGTGACACCCTCATTGATCAGTTGGACCACTTTCTCCACCAATATCTTCGTCTCCATGTTCTCAGCAGAAGTCACTTTCAGTGGAGAAGGAGTCTGGACACGGTCGAATGTGAAGTGGGGAAGGCCAATCGACTGACCTGGAGTTGCGACGTCCTGGCAGTTGAACCAGGTCGACTGCTAGCCTCTGAACGATTCAGGGAGAGTCATAGCAGGGAAAGCGCTCCTATGCCTCTTCTGAATACCCAAACCCCCACACATCTGGATGACATGGGTCTTCGAGTCACTCGTTTTTTGCTTTCTTCATTGACTGGGATCGGATGGTGAAGATATGTTTAAAAGGACCCCAGTGCGGTCGACACCCCAAAAAGTTTTCACACATCGGCACGAACGCGGCCAGGTACGTGATGGTATTGGGAGAAAAATGGTGGATTTGAGCACCGAAGAAGTTCAGGAAGCCCCGGAAGAAGGGGTGCGGAGGGAGCGAAAACCCCCGGTCGATGTGGGTGGCGAGCAATACACACTCACCCGGTCGAGGCTGTGGCTCCATCTCCCCTTCCGGCAGCCTTGCAGCACCCTTGGCGATCAGTCCGGACTCCACCAGCTCGTCCAGATCTTCTTGCCGGAGCGAAGACTGGATCCAATCGACCTGGAGCCAGCCTGGCGGAAGCCCCACGCGCGATGACGACCCGCGGTTCTGCTTCTTGCCTTTCGCCGCCCCCGTCGCCTTCTTCGCACGCTCCAGCACTGTCGTCTTGCGCTTCACCATGGCGGCAGAGCGGCAGCGTCGGGAGCAGAAGAGCTGGATGCGATGGAGAAGCAGGGGAGGAAGAAAGAGAAACAGGCGTGCACAGTGCAGACGCCGCGGCCCCGCCGCCTTATAAAGGGTTGTTTTTGAGTGGCTGACGCGTGGGACCAGGCGATCCTGTCAAATCCCGCAACAGTCGCGCACAACGTACGTGGGGAAAAAGGGGTGCGGAAATCGAGGCACCACTGTTTATCCGCTCCGCCCACTTCGGCGCTCCCTGCCTCGCGCGCTTCCCCGAAATTTCGTAACCCATGAAATCCGGGATACTCTGCAGGCAATCGCGCCAAGGATTCTACACTCCAAGACAGCACTCGGCAGATGGTGCTATAAGTTCAGTCGACAACTTTCTGAATGGATCAAGGTGACTGAATCGATGCTGAAGTACCAACGTGAGTTTTTCATCTTGTGGAAAATGCTCGCAACGTGCAAAGCTCGGAACAAGTTCAACTTCAACCTACTTTCCACTCGAACCTTAATCCATTCGGGGGCTACTGGTGAGGATACAGACCTGGGGTAGGGTCATGGGTTTAACCCGTACATCCTACCCCAAGGTCACTACCCTAGAAGATAAGAAGTCTAAGAGGCAACAAGGGAACCCCAGTCAAAGATGTCGAATGCAATCCACTCGACCAGTCATGTCACTCGGGAGTCCCCCTACCTATTGTCACTCGACCATCCAAGGAATCATTCGACCTACCGATGATCGGGAGTCACTCGGCATTGCAATGGGCAGGCGTTCACTCAATAGTCTTTAAGGTCATTAATAGCACTTAAGGTTGGCGTTATCAGTAACACCCCTACTTTATGTACATTAAGCCCCTTGTAATGGAGGACGGTGAGGATCCAGGCGTACTCTATATAAGCCACCACCCTCCTCTGGCACAAGGGTTGGCACCCCCTGTAACATCACACGCATATAATCCAATCGACCGCCTCCGGGCACCGAGACGTAGGGCTATTACTTCCTCCGAGAAGGGCCTGAACTCGTAAATCCCGTGTGTACACCTTCACCATAGCAGAGATCTTGCCTCTCCATACCTACCCCTCTTTCTACTGTCAGTCTTAGAACCACGACACCAGCCGCGCCCCCAAGACACCGAATTCCGCCGGCTCGGCTCTTTTTGCACCCGGCGATCGCAGGCCGAACCCGGCGCACTGGGGGGGGGGGTGCTCGGGGGCTCCGGCGCAAGGGAAAAAGCGCACATGGGGCCACACTGCCAGGTGAAAAGTCAAGCCACCCGTCCAGATTCGCCTCCCCCCCCCTCCCCCGTGCTCGGCCGCCACCCTGCCGGTCCCGGTGCCGTCCACCGCCCACCACAGCTAGACCATTCCCTGCCGGAAAAAAGAAGAGGTTTCACCGAGGCAGCCTCTCCACCGCCATCCGAGAAACTTTTCCGGCGTTCTGGCCGCGCAGGGCCTGTACACCGGCGGGTTTACGCCCATCTCGCCCGCAAGGTGTTTGGTGATTTGCCCGGCCCGGCGATGGACTCGGAAGATGAGGAGGTGCTCACGGCGTTGCTGGAGGAGGAAGCCGAAGCCGACGTCCAGGAGCAAGAGCATCTCATGGTGCTCGCCGCCCTCGCCGGCCTGCTCACGAGCAGTGAAAAGCCGCGGCGAGGTGGCTCGGTGCCTGGGTGGGTGAAAGAAAAGAACCAGCATCGTCTGGAAGGCTACTGCATGCTCTACTCCGACTACTTTGCCGACGCTCCATTGCACGGCGAGAAAACATTTCGGCTTCCTTATCGAATGAGCCGAAAGCTTTTCCTCAGGATTGTGAATTCCATCCGGGAGTTCGACAACTACTTCAAGTGCTAGATGGATTGCAACGGCACACTTGGATTCACCTCAATTCAGAAGTACACGACAGCTATGAGGATGCTTGCATACGGAGCTCCCGCTTATTCACTCGACGACTATGGGCGCATGGTCGAGTCCACCACCATTGAGTGTTTCTACAAGTTCTGTAGGGCAGTGGTGGCAATGTTTGGACCGCAATACTTGGGAACACCCAATGCGGAAGACACTGCTCGGATCCTAGCAAACAATGCAGCAAGAGGATTTCCTGGGATGCTTGGAAGCATCGACTGCATGCATTGGAAATGGAAGAACTGTCTATTTGCTTGACAGGGGTTGTACAAAGGAGCCAAAGGCGGTTGCAGTGTGGTACTTGAGGCAGTGGCCACACAGGACCTCTGGATTTGGCACTCTTTCTTTGGGATGCCAGGAACTCACAATGACATCAACGTCCTGCAGTGCTCCCCTGTCTTAGCCAAGCTTGTTGAAGGTCATTCTCCTCCAGTGAACTTTGAGGTCAATGGGCGGCACTACAACAAGGGGTACTACCTAGCTGATGGCATCTATCCGAGATGGTCAACATTTGAGAAGACTATCTCAAACCCTGTGCCAGGAGGCAAGAATGCCTTCTTTGTGCAGGTTCAGGAGGCTTGCAGGAAGGAGGTCGAGCGGGCATTTGGTGTGCTCCAATCTCGATTTGTTGTTGTCCGGTACCCTGCTCAGACCTGGTCGAAAGATCAAATGTGGGAGATCATGACTTGATGCGTCATCTTGCACAACATGATAATTGAGAGCGAGCAGGAAGAGCCAGTGTTTGATACAGAACCATATTACATGCAGGGTCCTCTTGCCCAAGTTGATCACCAGCTACCGGCAACCTGGACTGACTACCTCGACATGCGTCAGGAGATCCGAGACCCACAGGTGCATAAAGAACTGCAACAAGATTTGGTGGAGCGCCTATGGAGGCTCAAGGGCGATGCCGGGAATGACGTGTGATGAAATATGAGTTTTTATTTGTTGAACTATATAATTTGTATTGAACTATTTGATTTATATTGATTTTCTGTGATGAACTATGGAGGCAAAAACATGCCCAAACACGCCGAACCATGCCGAACTATGTGATGAACTAATTGATTTATATTTGTTGAATTATATGTGTGAGAATTTACGCCGAAACACGCCGAACCGCGCCGAATATGGACCGATTCACGCAGTTATCAAGCCATTTTTGGACAAAATAGGGCCGAATAATGGGCTGATATCGGCGCCTGGGGGCGACGGCTGGGTGCCCAACAGCCCCAGAGCCGAGTTTGCCACTGGCTCGTCCCCAGGCGGCAATTTTTATGGCTCCTGGGGGGCCAACGGCTGGAGATGCTCTAAATGGGCCAGTTCTTATCCACACCGCTCCTATATTCACGGATCAACCTGTCGCCAAACCCCTGAATCGGACCCGGAGGCAAAATTTGCTTGCAGTCCCGGTCTAGCTTGGCTCCACAAGCGAGAGTACAGATGCATAATCAATATCATCATCATGCTGTTTTTTCCTCTCTGTGTTTTCACGATGAGAACGCATCATGCAACTAGCTCTAGGCAAACATATACGTAGTACATTACCAGTCTATATCTATATCTATAATTCTATATACCTACTAATAAAAGAAATAGGTATTCTTAATCTGTTTTGCTGTTTTATAGAAAACCCTAATGTTTCTGACACTAAATCCGTAGTACATATCAAATGTTTTTAAAATACTCATATCTTTTAAACCGTAATTTCAAAATTTAACATGCTATATATGAAATTTCACTAGAAAAACATGTAGAATCTGAATATGATGTTATTGTACCTGTTAACAAATAAAAAAAAAATATTATCTAGGCTACATTGTTAATCAACAATACATATCCGTCTTTTTCATATCGGTACTGATTCAGATTGGGGATGAACACCTCAGCAAAATCGGGATTGGACATGAACTTGAAGATAAATTTGCTAGAGACACCCAATAAATAAGGACATGCATGACAAGAAATAAAAAAAGACCCAATAAAGATGAGATAACTGCTACAAAAGAAATAAAAAAGAAAATGCAGATGAGATATGATAAAGATGAGATGTTGCGCTATTCTCCTATATATAAGAAGAAAAAAGAGAGGACATGCATGAAAAAAGTAAAAAGGAGGCACGCATGACAAAAAATAAAATAAAAAACAAATTCGATAAGATATAAATAGTGATGAAACAGGGACCAATAACTATGACATTTATGGCAAGAAATAATGATGAAATAGGGGCACAAGTACATGCATCCACAGTAGACCATACAAAAATGTTCTTTTTCAGACAAAAAAAATCTCTTTTATGATGAAAAAATCATGTATCTTTTTAACAACTCTTCACGTATTTAAGAAATATGCATTGCAACGCATGGGCCTTTTTTCTCCCTCCGTTCCTAAATGTAAGGTGTATTAGTTTTTCAAAAAGTCAAACGATGACTATGTTTGACCAACTTTATAGCAAGATATATAAAGATTTACAATACTATATATGTAAAATATAAAAATATATTTCATGGCGAATCTATTAATTATGATTTGTTATTCTAAGAATTAATATTTTTGTCTACAAACTTGGTCAAAGTTAGAGAAGTTTGAATTTTTGAAAAAATAATACACCTAACATTTAGGAACGGAGGGAGTACTAACTAATTATTTTCTCGTCAACATGCATGGCTGCTGCTGCGCGACACGTTATGTTTTTGGCACTGATCTGCTGAATATACGATATTTTTTGTGGGTTCACGCTGATTGGATGGTCACGCGGTCTGTCTAATGTGCACCATACATGCATACTATATCCACGTAATACATACAAGACAAGTTGCACTGGAGAGAGAGAGAGAGAGAGAGAGAGAGAGAGAGAGAGAGAGAGAGAGAGAGAGAGAGAGAGAGAGAGAGAGAGAGAGAGAGAGAGAGAGAGAGAGAGAGAGAGAGAGAGAGAGAGAGAGAGAGAGAGATGAGAAGATGCTTTAAATGGCAGCTTGGTTAGTGGTGTGGTACAACAAGAGGTGCCAAGGGTTGGCACGTACCAAGTGGCAAATCTAGTCCACACGTCCACTGTCCGCTCACCTGTCCAAAGTGTGACCACAGACATGCACCCCAGCTGCACGATCGAACTGTTCCCATCTCAGCTCACAAGTGGAGCAGCATCTATCTATCTTGATGGAATTCCTATCCGTCCAGAATAAGTAGCACAGTACATTTCCATATGATGAAACTCAAGGAGGCTACATCTACAACTTTTGATCAACTTGATTTTAGATCCATCAAATGAATATCTGTCGAGAAAAAGATCATATACTTGCTTCGTAACGAGTTTACGAATGATTTGTTACCGAAAGTCATACGTGCGCACCGGGCACGAAATTTGCTTTTCACTTCTCCATGGTATATTCTTTATGGCGAACGGCTTTCTATCGTGACCATTGCTCTCAACTTTATCTTGGTTTTATCGACATATGGGTGTGGTCGCTATCACTTACGTGTGCGTTATGTTGTTTACAATGGTACTATATTTTTTTCAAACATGACCAACATCTAGCTCAACTTTATCCAGGTTTTACCGATAGATGAGTCATGAGTGTGATAGTTATGGTGGGGGTGTGGGGAACATATATATATATATAGATATAGTTCTACGCAACGGCCATAACAAAGACACACTTGAAAAGAGGTTAAAGTCACTCAGCCAAAAAGGGCAAAAGGGAGGGAAATAAGAGTCTAAACTCGCCAATTATCTAACTCGCTTACCAATAACCATTGTGTGATAGGCCGATAGTCAACGGGCCTTGTGGAGATATTTTAGCCTGCAGGTGCAATCAACCCAGGAGTACCCAAAAACCTTTCGGTTTTGCCTTATAAACACAGTAGCAAATAACATCAGCAAAATACTACTCCACTTAGTAGTACAAAACAGAGAAGAAGAGCGTCGACATCATGAGAAAGATACTGCAGCACAAAGTAAAGCACCGGTATTAACGAGACGCGAATTGATCATGGACGCAACCGCCCGAGCGATGACCAACTGATCGACCGGATTAGGTCTGGGTTTTGCCTTTGCAGAGCTAGCCACGACATGGCCACAACTCCAACCACAGATCCGTCGTCTCCCTCATGTGGCACCCCATCGGACCACCTATCTCGCAAATGGAAAGTATGTGTCCCTGTTCTGTTCACTCTCCTTAGCTAGGCTAGTGTTTCCCGGTGGCAATTAAGGCCGTTAAGCCTGGCCCCAACCCCCCAAAATGAACAAGAGACACCAAGCCTAAACCAAGAAAACACCAAAGCTCTCTCATCACCAGTTCATCATCACCACATGCACAGAGTGCACGAGCTGGCGACCGTGCGGCGCTACTACTAGTAGCTCGGCTCGCGGCCCGATCGATCCATGTCCATGAGGAGCGTTCCATGACCAACCCCTCCTCCCCGTCTTCTCCTTCCTCCTCTCCCACCTCCGCGCACCATCGCCGGCACGAAGAACCGGCGGCGGCGGCGGCCAACGTGGGCAACGGCGGCCGGGTCGACCACGGCATTTCGTTTCCGGCGGCCGTAGACGACGTCGCGGGCGCCGAGCTGTCGCCCCCGCGCTGCGAATGGGAGTTCCGGCTCGCGGCCACCGTGCCGTCCCCGTCGCTGGCCGGCGCGTCCGAAGCCATCGGCAGCGTCGACTTCGACCCCGCCGGCCGCCTCCTCGCCACGGGCGGCATCGCGCGCAAGGTCCGGATATACGGCGTCGCCGGCCTGCCGTCCTCGCCTAGCCCCGCCGCGTGCATCTGCGTGCCGGCCAAGCTCAGCAGCGTGCGGTGGCGCCCCGAGGAGGGGGGCGGGCGCGCGGTGGGCTGCGGCGACTACGACGGCGTCGTGACGGAGTACGACGTGGAGCGCGGCGTGGCGGCGTGGGAGCGCGACGAGCACGCCGGGAGGCGGGTGTGGGCGCTGGACTACGCGCCCCGCGGCGCGCACACGTCCATGGCGGCGTCCGGCTCCGACGACCAGACGGCGCACGTCTGGGACCCGCGCGCGCCCTCGGGGTCCTGGGCCACGGCGCGGGCCGGGGGCGCGGTGCTGTGCGTGGAGTTCGACCCGTCCGGCGCGCCGCAGCTGGCGGTGGGCTCGGCGGACCGGCGCGCGGCCGTGTACGACGTGCGCGCGCTGGGCCACGGCGCGGTGGCGTCCATGGACGGGCACGCGCGCGCCGTGACGTACGTGCGGTGGGCGCCGGCGCGGCGGGTGGTGACGTCGGCCGCCGACGGGACGCACCGGCTGTGGGAGTGGCCGTCGACGCCGGAGCTGTCGGGCCCGGCGCGGGAGGTGCGGTCGTACAGCGGCCACGTCAGCGGGCGGAGCTTCGTGGGGATGGGGCTGTGGCGCGGCGCCGGGCTGGTGGCCAGCGGGTCCGAGTCCAACCACGTCTTCGTCTACGACCTCAGGTGGGGCAAGCCTGTCTGGGTCCACCCCTTCGACGTCGCCTCCGACAGCTCCTCCGACGCCGAAGGGTTCGTTAGCGCCGTGACCTGGCTGCAGGGTGACGCCGACGGCGGCGGGGCGCTCGTCGCCGGCAGGTCGGACGGCGTGCTGAAGATGTTCACGTGCCAACCACGTCGGGGAGATGACCACCAAGTGGACGACCTATAGCGAGTCACACTCTCCGCTGCCCATTCTGAGCCAGTGTGCGTCTGAGAGAGATTCATTCTTGCGTTTCAATTATGATTATTATACTTGTTTTTCTTTTGTTGCGCACAAAAAAACAAACTTGCTAGAGCACAGGGGATATGATTCTTTCCCCTTTTCTTTCTATTTCTTTTATTTTGTGACTCGTTCCTGACAATTTTTATGTATGTACTATGTACTGATCTATTTTTCAAGGAATACAAATAACTAAATTTCCATCGATTACACAATGAGGCAAAAAATGCTACACCTACGTAATATGTTTACGTTCTGTACGTAAACTTCCTTTCTTAACTAATCAATCAGCCCCCCTGATTCTCAGGTGGGCCCGTGTCCTGTTAATCACCAGTAAAAATCGTCCACATCTTGTACGTAAGCGCCTCACCACGTAACATTACGTGGATGTAGCAAAGCTCCACAATGAGGTGTTCTTTTTAGATGATCTCACGTTGGGGCGAATCTCATATTAACCGTGGAAAGTAATTTTGGATATCGTGCACAAAAGCAGATTTTGTGCAACCAGATGCCCGATCCATATTCCATATTTTGTTTTATTGTTTTCTCAAAAATGAGAAATAATTCTCTTCCAAAAAAATTATATATATTACGGTGATATATCGTGTGCACTTGCGAAATGCTCATCCAACAAACATTACCATTTTGTCATAGAAAAATAGAAAAAAGATTCAAACGATAGTGCTCAAGTTTAATAACATACAGATAATATAAATTGTGTTTTTAGGTCATAATAAGGCTCATGGCATGTTATGAATTTTTGGAGATGCTCATTATATATCATAACTTATTTCAATGTAATATTCCTCATTTTTTTGGAACTCGGAAAATGAAAGAAAAAGCAGAGAGAGAGAGAGAGAGAGAGAGAGAGAGAGAGAGAGAGAGAGAGAGAGAGAGAGAGAGAGAGAGAGAGAGAGAGAGAGAGAGAGAGAGAGAGAGAGAGAGAATAGCGAAAAATTATACACACTTTTTTTCTTCAAAAAAGTAGGTTGAAACCTCTTGGCATATGCATCCTCAGATGCGGCAATAAATTTTTTAAATAAATGTGAAGCAATGATACAGAAAAAGATCTACTGAAAAATAGAGTACATACAGTGGACAACTTGGAAGAACCACATCAAAGATTAAGAACAACATACACCTAAAGTCGAGATTCCTCCTCTGAAGTATGCCCTCACACCGATATCACCGAGTCCAGCTGATGAAGTTTAGGACATAAATTTCGACCCTCGATGAGGGGTCCAACCAATTAAGAGCAAAACATCACTAAAGCTATATAGATATACTCATATGCATGCATGTACATGGATGTGAGGGTGTTTGGATCACTAGAGACTAGAGACTAGAGACTAGTAGTAGTCACCTTTAGTCAGTAAACCTCCAAACACCCCTGACTAGTGGGTAACTAAAACTAGTTTAATCTCCTAGTCACCCCACCCCAACTTTTACTTGACTAGAGGCTAATTTTAGTCACCTTTAGTCAAGAAACCTCCAAACACCCCGACTTTTCTTGACTAAAGTCCCCTCTCTCTCTCTAATTGGTGTTGCATAAGGGACATTTAATCTTGAGACATTTAATCTTGACTAGTAGTAGTCACCTTCCAAACAGGGCCTGACTAAAAACTTCTAGTCTAACTACTACTAGTCACATGACTAAAGAGTATCCAAACACCCTCTGTATGTAGCGTTCACCATGTAAGCGCGTGATCATTTAATAAACATGTGCTTATAAGTTGTGTATTTCAAATGATTTGTAGATTGCTCACCACGCCTAGGAAGAATTTCAAGTATATGCACGATTCAATCCACCCCCCCCCCCCCCCATACCATGACCACCACACTCATCCATCGATAAAACTAAGATAATTTGAGCTACATTTTTTTTACGAACCGGGCATGACCCCTTTCCATAGCAAATGAACGGAAATACAAAGTTCCAAAAACATGACGGGGGATTAGGAAAGAGGTACAACGAGTTCGAGCACTGCCACGAAACCCACTGCATTCGCCCGACATCGAAACGAACGCCATGGGGCGAAAATCTGACAGCACCATAGTTCATGAGACACACAAAACACTACAACGCCTATTACAGCCAAAAGCCAATAATTTGAGCTACATGATCACGATTGAAAACTATATCAGGAAGAAGTGGTCTATCTGTCCTTAGCACCAATCACCCGAGGTTCAAAAAATCAGTTCACTGGCGATGGAAGATACACGGATCTGGTGTCGCCCCTGAGAGGGTGTGGCGAAGTTAATACTCCCTTTGCAGTCAGCTGATCGATAAAGTGAAATTCATGAATGTGGTGTTGTCTCACCGGGTGAATATCAGAATATGTATTGCAATCAGTCCATAATTCTTGATGGATACATGTGGATAGATATGAGGAAGCTACTGTAGATGGGAATAGTCGGGTGGTGTGGCCGCACTTTGGCCAGGTTGGCGGACAGTGGAGTGTATGGACTAGATTTGCCACTTGGTACGTGCCAACCTTTTGCACCTCTTGTTGCACCACTAGACATTTAAAGCAAAAGCAGCTTCGCGCTCTCTCTCTCTCTTTCTCTTCCTGTGCGTGCAAGTGCAAGTGACACGCGCGCACGTTTGGGAGGCCGTCCATGGTGCCGGCGCACGTGCGTGGCCATCCAAGCAGCGTGCGTGCATGCTGTGCAGGGTATTTTTTGGCAGTTTACTTTAGGCTACTACCAACGCAGGTCTTCGTGAGATCTTAAGTGTATTAAATATCTTAAGAATTAGTCTTCCTCACGATTCTTGGCTTTTTGTAATAAGCTCCTCTCATGAATTGTTTAATAATTAAACTCCTTCATCTATTGGTTGGTAGTCGTTTTGCGTAAGTCGCGTCTTGCACTGCTTCTCTTGGGTCACCATAACGTTCTCTCTCTCTTGAATTTCTTTCACACATCACATTTACTTACGCATGTGGCGTCAAAGACTGTAGACACCATGGAAGACGGGAGGGCCTTAGGATTGAACTCTCTCTCTCTCACACGCACACACTGAAGATTGCTCCAAAAAAAAAAGTCATGTGTCCGGCAGGCGGCAGCGTGTCAATCAAAGAGATCGCCGTCAGGCGTGGTCATCCATGCACGTTGACCAGATCCAGCTGCTCTAGATTAAACTACTAGTGGTAGTAATCAGTCCCCTAAATAGTACTGCTGCTCCTGTCTGTCTGCAGCTTATAACGGTGTAACGACGACGACATGCCGGCATGCATGAGCATGAAGATGAACATGTGCACCCTCATCGCAAAGCAAAAGAGGGAAAACGGCATGCGGTGTGGCCGGTCAAGATCGAGACCGCAGCCTGATTTTGCATCCGGACGTATACGGACTGGACGGACGATCCGTGCTCACATATGTATGATGAGTGGATAGGATAAGAACTGGCCCACTTGAGACAGTGAGCACTGATCAGAGCTAGGCAAAACCAGCTAGCTGGTCCTACAGTCCTGCTTGGCAACAGTAATGAGCTAGGAGTAGTACTGATCGATTTCGCTCGCATCTCAAAGGCGGACCCGCAAATCGCCCTCATCCGATTCAATCGAGCTGTCTAGATTGAGGAAGCCATCTAACGCGGTATTGTATCGTCATGATTCAGACACAATTTTTTTTTTAACCGGAGTCAAAATTAGGGGAGCTTTGCATGAGTCTGGACCAATCCTAAGCCTACTTTGGACCGCCCTAACCCACCAAAACCCCTCACCTCTCCACGCGCACTTCCTGCCCGACGTCAGCTGCCCGCATTCATGCCCTGTAGAGCACGCTGCTCCACATTAAAGACGGGTCAGAGCGGACACAACCTCTCGTTGCCTCCGCCATTGAAGTGGCGCGCCGACCGAGGGCGCCGCCCGCTACACGCCCGGCTGAACACACCTCCTCGCCGCATTCATACGCCTCCATTAAACCCGTGTAGAAGCCAAGAAACCTACTCCGGCCACACGTTCGCTCATGAGCGGGCCGACATTAAGCGCAACCCCGGCTGAGCTCCTCCTGTATGCCCTCTATTTAAACGAGGCCAAACGACGTGCAAGAATCGCACCCCTCCGCCGCCCCCATCTCCTCCTTCATTATGTTCTCAACTTTTTCGATGGCTTCCGAAGAGCAGTTCTTCGGCATACAAGTCGGCTGGGTGGCCCGCCGAGCCCGAATACGAGCGAGGCAGCTTGCTACTCCACCTCTCGCGCGTGACCAGAGGGAGCAAGTTGCCGCCCGAAGCCGCTGCGTGGTTCAACAATTCACCGCTCCAAGCCAACTCGATGAGGAGAGTCCACACAAGTAGAAAAAGGGTCAAATATGAGACACATTAGTGCCGGTTTGCATTTGAGCCGGCACTAATGTGTTCATTAGTGCCGGTTCAAACGGCTAGGCGGGAGGAGATCTTTAGTAACCGGTACTAAAGTGGCTGGGGCCCGGCCAGCCCCTTTACTACCGGTTCGTGGCATGAACCGGCAGTAAAGAGGTTGTGGCAGGCTGTTTTTAGTCCTACCTCGCTCCCCTAGCAAGATTTTTACCACCTTAAATATGTTACTTCTCAAACTATCACAAGCACTTGGTCTTCATTGAACTCTATGTGTAGAATTTGTGGTCGCAATATGAGTCTTCACCGGTTTCTAAACCGTTGAGGACTCATATTAACAATTCAGATTGTACACAAAAAGATCATTGATAATCAATGTATTTTTTATGATAATCAATGTTTTTTAAACGTATTTGAACTCCAGCCTATTTTTGCATTCAATATGCAGCATTCAAATCGACGACATCAATTTCCAACACGTTCTGACATCATTTGCTGTTTTTCAGTCATTTACCGATTTTAGAGAGCTAAATGACCGTGAAATTGAAAATCACTACAAAATGAACTCTGAAAATGTTGGAACTTGGCATGGTATCATCATTTCACCCGCATAGCATGTGCAAAAGAGTATATTGTTGGAAATATGCCCTAGAGGCAATAATAAATTAGTTATTATTATATTTCCTTGTTCATGATAATCGTTTATTATCCATGCTATAATTGTATTGATAGGAAACTCAGATACATGTGTGGGTACATAGACAACACCATGTCCCTAGCAAGCCTCTAGTTGACTAGCTCGTTGATCAATAGATGGTTACAGTTTCCTGACCATGGACATTGGATGTCGTTGATAACGGGATCACATCATTTGGAGAATGATGTGATGGACAAGACCCAATCCTAAGCCTAGCACAAAGATCGTAGTTCTTATGCTAAAGCTTTTCTAATGTCAAGTATCTTTTCCTTAGACCATGAGATTGTGCAACTCCGGATACCGTAGGAATGCTTTGGGTGTACCAAACGTCACAACGAATCGGGTGGCTATAAAGGTGCATTACGGTATCTCTGAAAGTGTCTTGGGTTGGCACGAATCGAGATCGGGATTTGTCACTCCGTGTAAATGGAGAGGTATCTCGGGCCCACTCGGTAGGACATCATCATAATGTGCACAATGTGAGCAAGGGGTTGATCACGGGATGATGTGTTACGGAACGAGTAAAGAGACTTGCCGGTAACGAGATTGAACAAGGTATCGGTATACCGACGATCGAATCTCGGGCAAGTACAATACCGTTAGACAAAGGGAATTGTATACGGGATCGATTGAGTCCTTGACATCGTGGTTCATCCGATGAGATCATCGTGGAACATGTGGGAGCCAACATGGGTATCCAGATCCCGTTGTTGGTTATTGACCGGAGAACGTCTCGGTCATGTCTGCATGATTCCCGAACCCGTAGGGTCTACACACTTAAGGTTCGATGACGCTAGGGTTATAAAGGAAGTTTGTATGTGGTTACCGCATGTTGTTCGGAGTCCTGGATAAGATCCCGGACGTCACGAGGAGTTCCGGAATGGTCCGGAGGTAAAGATTTATATATGGGAAGTCCTGTTTTGGTCATCGGAAAAGTTTCGGGTTTTATCGGTAACGTACCGGGACCACCGGGAGGGTCCCGGGGGTCCACCAAATGGGGCCACCATCGCCGGAGGGCAGCATGGGCCAAGTGTGGGAGGGGACCAGCCCCAGGTGGGCTGGTGCCCCCCCCCCCCACAAGGGCCCAAGGCGCCTAGGGTTTGGGGAGGGGGCGCCCCACCTTGCTTGGGGGGCAAGTTTCCCCCTCTTCCCCCCTTGGCCGCCCCCCTAGATGGGATCTAGGGCTAGCCGCCGTCCCTAGGGGGTGGAAACCTAGGTGGGGGCGCATCCCCCTCTCCCCCTATATATAGTGGAGGCAAAGGTGCACCCATAACATGAAGTTCCTTTTCCTGTTGGCGCAGCCCTGCCTCTCTCCCTTCTCCTCTCCCGCGGTGCTTGGCGAAGCCCTGCAGGATTGCCACGCTCCTCCACCACCACCACGCCATTGTGCTACTGCTGGACGGAGTCTTCCTCAACCTCTCCCTCTCTCCTTGCTGGATCAAGGCGTGGGAGACGTCACCGGGCTGTACGTGTGTTGAACGCGGAGGTGCCGTCCGTTCGGCACTAGGATCTCCGGTGATTTGGATCACGACGAGTACGACTCCTTCAACCCCGTTCTCTTGAACGATTTCGCTTAGCGATCTACAAGGGTATGTAGATGCACTCTCCTTCCCCTCGTTGCTGGTTTCTCCTTAGATAGATCTTGGTGACACATAGGAAAATTTTGAATTTCTGCTACGTTCCCCAACAGTGGCATCATGAGCTAGGTCTATTGCGTAGATTCTTTGCACGAGTAGAACACAAAGTAGTTGTGGGCGTTGATTTTGTTCAATATGCTTACCGTTACTAGTCCAATCTTGTTTAGACGGTATTGTGGGATGAAGCGGCCCGGACCGACCTTACACGTACACTTACGTGAGACAGGTTCCACCGACTGACATGCACTTGGTGCATAAGGTGGCTAGCGGGTGCCAGTCTCTCCCACTTTAGTCGGATCGGATTCGATGAAAAGGGCCCTTATGAAGGGTAAATAGCAATTGACATATCACGTTGTGGCTTTTGCGTAGGTAAGAAACGTTCTTGCTAGAAACCCATAGCAGCCACGTAAAACATGCAAACAACAATTAGAGGGCGTCTAACTTGTTTTTGCAGGGTATGCTATGTGATGTGATATGGCCAAAAAGGAATGTGATGAATGATATGTGATGTATGAGATTGATCATGTTCTTGTAATAGGAATCACGATTTGCATGTCAATGAGTATGACAACCGGCAGGAGCCATAGGAGTTGTCTTTATTTATTGAATGACCTGCGTGTCATTGAACAACGCCATGTAATTACTTTACTTTATTGCTAACCGTTAGCCATAGTAGTAGAAGTAATAGTTGGCGAGACAACTTCATGAAGACACGATGATGGAGATCATGATGATGGAGATCATGGTGTCATGCCGGTGACGATGATGATCATGGAGCCCCGAAGATGGAGATCAAAAGGAGCAAAATGATATTGGCCATATCATGTCACTATTTGATTGCATGTGATGTTTATCATGTTTATGCATCTTATTTTCTTAGAACGACGGTAGTAAATAAGATGATCCCTCATTAAAATTTCAAGAAAGTGTTCCCCCTAACTGTGCACCGTTGCGAAAGTTCGTAGTTTCGAAGCACCACGTGATGATCGGGTGTGATAGATTCTTATGTTCACATACAACGGGTGTAAGCCAGATTTACACACGCGAAACACTTAGGTTGACTTGACGAGCCTAGCATGTACAGACATGGCCTCGGAACACAAGAGACCGAAAGTCGAGCATGAGTCGTATGGTAGATACGATCAACATGAAGATGTTCACCGATGCTGACTAGTCCGTCTCACGTGATGATCGGACACGGCCTAGTTGACTCGGATCATGTAATCACTTAGATGACTAGAGGGATGTCTATCTGAGTGGGAGTTCATAAGATGTACTTAATTATCCTAAACATAGTCAAAAACCCTTTGCAAATTATGTCATAGCTCGCGCTTTAGTTCTACTATTTTAGATATGTTCCTAGAGAAATTTAGTTGAAAGTTGATAGTAGAAATTATGCGGACAGTAGAAGGCTTATGTCCTTAATGCACCGCTCAGTGTGCTGAACCTCGAACGTCGTCTGTGGATGTTGCGAACATCTGACATACACGTCTTGATAACTACGTGATAGTTCAGTTAAACGGTTTAGAGTTGAGGCACCAAAGACGATTTCAAACGTCATGAACATATGAGATGTTTCGAGGGCTGAAATTGGGATTTCAAGCTCGTGCCCACGTCAAGAGGTATAAGACCTCCGATGATTTTCTTAGCCTGCAAACTAAGGGAGAAAAGCTCAATCGTTGAGCTTGTGCTCAGATTGTCTGAGTGCAACAATCACTTGAATCGAGTGGGAGTTGATCTTCCTGATGAGATAGTGATGTTTCTCCAAAGTCATTGCCACCAAGCTGCTAGAAGCATCGTGATGAACTATAACATAGCAGGGATAGACATGATAATCCTTGAGCTATTCGCAATGTTCGACACCGCGAATGTAGAAATCAAGAAGAAGCATCAATTGTTGATGGTTAGTGAAACCACTAGTTTCAAGAAGGGCAAGGGCAAGAAGGGGTACTTCATGAAACGGCAAATCAGTTGCTGCTCCAGTGAAGAAACCCAGGGTTGAACCCAAACCCGAGACTAAGTGCTTCTGTAATGAGAGGAACGGACACTGAAGCAGGATTACCCTAGATACTTGGTAGATGAGAAGGCTGGCAAGGTCGATAGAAGTATATTGGATATACATTATGTTAATGTGTACTTTACTAGTACTCCTAGCAGCACCAGGGTATTAGATACCGGTTCGGTTGCTAAGTGTTAGTAACTCGAAATAAAAGCTACGGAATAAACAGAGACTAGCTAAAGGTGAGCTGACGATATGTGTTGGAAGTGTTTCCAAAGGTTGATGTGATCAAGCATCGCCTGCTCCCTCTACCATCGAGATTTGTGTTAAACCTAAATAATTGTTATTTGGTGTTTGCGTTGAGCATAGACATGATTGGATTATGTCTATCGCAATACGGTTATTCATTTAAGGAGAATAATGGTTACTCTATTTATTTGAATAAAACCTTCAATGGTCTTGCACCTAAAAGAATGGTTTATTGAATCTCGATCGTAGTGATACACATTTTCATGCCAAAAGATATAAGATAGTAATGATAGTACCACTTACTTGTGGCACTGCCATGTAAGTCATATTGGTGTAAAACGCATGAAGAAGCTCCATGTTGATGGATCTTTGGACTCACTCATTTTGAAAAGTTTGAGACATGCGAACCATTTCTATTGGTGTATACGCATGAAGAAACTCCATGCAGATGGATCGTTTGGACTCACTTGATTTTGAATCACCTGAGATATGCAAATCATACCACATGGGCAAGATGACTGAAAAGCCTCGTTTTCAGTAAGATGGAACAAGATAGCAACTTGTTGGAAGTAACACATTTTGATGTGTGCAGTCCAATGAGTGCTGAGGCATGCAGTGAATATCGTTATGTTCTTACTTCACAGATGATTTAAATAGATACTGAGTGTATTTACTTGATGAAACACAAGTCTGGATTATTGAATGGTTCAAGTAATTTCAGAGTGAAGTTAAAGATCATCGTGACAAGAGGATAAAATGTCTATGATATGATCATAGAGTTGAGTATCTGAGTTACGAGCTTTGGCACGCAATTAAGACATTGTGGGAATTGTTTCACAATTAATACCGCCTGGAACACCATAGTGTGATGGTGTGTCCGAACATCATAGTTGCACCCTATTGGATATGGTGCGTACCATGATATCTCTTATCGAATTACCACTATCGTTCATGGGTTAGGCATTGGAGACAACCGCACTCACTTTAATAGGGCACCACATAATTCCGTTGAGACGACACCGTTTGAACTATGGTTTGGAGAAACCTAAATTGTCGTTTCTTAAAAGTTTGGGGCTGCGACGCTTATGTGAAAAGGTTTCAGGTTGATAAGCTCGAACCCAAAGCGGATAAAATGCATCTTCATAGGACACCCAAAACAGTTGGGTATACCTCCCGTCTCAGTTCCGGAAGCAAAAAGGATTGTTTCTAGAATTAGGTCCTTTCCGAGGAAAAGTTTCTCTCGAAAGAATTGAGTGGGAGGATGGTGGAGACTTGATGAGGTTACTGAACCATCACTTCAACAAGTGTGTAGCAGGGCACAGGAAGTTGTTCCTGTGGCGACTACATCAATTGAAGTAGAAGCTTATGATAGTGATCATGAAGTTTCGGATCAAGTCACTACTGAACCTCGTAGGACGACAAGGACGCGTACTGCTTCGGAGTGGTACGGTGATCCTGTCTTGAAGGTCATGTTGCTAGACAACAATGAACCTACGAGCTATGGAGAAGCGATGGTGGGCCCAAATTCTGACAAATGGTTAAAATCCATGAAATCCGAGATAGGATCCATGTATCAGAACAAAGCATGGACTTTGGTGGACTTGCCCGATGATCAGCAAGCCATTGAGATAAATGAATCTTTAAGAAGAAGACGGACGTGGACGGTAATGTCACCGTCTATGAAGCTCGACTTGTGGCGAAGAGTTTTTCACAAGTTCAAATAGTTGACTACGATGAGATTTTCTCATCCGTAGCGATGTTTAAGTCCGTCGGAATCATGTTAGCATTAGCTGCATTTATGAAATCTGGCAGATGGATGTCAAAACGAGTTTCCTTACCTGTCTTCGTAAGGAAAGGTTGTATGTGATACAATCAGAAAGTTTTGTCGATCCTAAGGATGCTAAAAGGTATGCTGGCTCCAGCGATCCTTCTAAGGACTGGGGTAAGCATCTCGGAGTTGGAATGTGCGCTTTGATGAGATGATCAAAGATTTTGGGTTTATACAAAGTTTATGAGAAACTTGTATTTCCAAAGAAGTGAGTGGGAGCACTATAGAATTTCTGATGAGTATATGTTGTTGACATATTGTTGATCAGAAATGATGTAGAATTTCTGGAAAGCATATGGGGTTATTTGAAAAGTGTTTTTCAATAGAAAACCTGGATTAAGCTACTTGAACATTGAGCATCAAGATCTATGAGGATAGATCAAAAACGCTTAATGGTACTTTCAAATGAGCACATACCTTGACATGATCTTGAAGGTGTTCAAGATGGATCAGTCAAAGAAGGAGTTCTTGCCTGAGTTGTAAGGTATGAAGTTAAAGACTTAAAGCTCGACCACGGCAGAAGAGAGAGAAAGGACGAAGGTCGTCCCCTATGTTTTAGACGTAGGCTCTACAGTATGCTATGCTGAGTACCACACCTAATGTGTGCCTTGCCACATATCTGGCAAGAGGGTACAAAGGTGATCAAGGAGTGAATCACCAGATAGCGGTCAAAATTATCCTTAGAGGAATAAGGATATGTTTCTCGATTATGGAGGTGATAAAGAGTTCGACGTAAAGGGTTACGTCAATGCAAGCTTTAACACCTATCCGAATGACTCTGAGTAGCAAACCGGATACGTATAGTGAAGCAACAATTTGGAATAGCTCCAAGTAAAGCGTGGAAGCAGCATTTACAATATGACCTAGAGATTTGCGAAGTACATACGGATCTGAATGTTGCAGACCCGTTGACTAAAACCTTTCTTACAAGCAAAACATGATCAAACCCAGAACTCATTGAGTGTTAATCACATAGTGATGTGAACTAGATTATTGATTCTAGTAAACTCTTTGGATGTTGGTCACATGGCGATGTGACCTATGAGTGTTAATCACATAGCGATGTGAACTAGATTATTGACTCTAGTGCAAGTGGAAGACTGTTGGAAATATGCCCTAGAGGAAATAATAAATTAGTTATTATTATATTTCCTTGTTCATGATAATCGTTTATTATCCATGCTATAATTGTATTGATAGGAAACTCAGATACATGTGTGGGTACATAGACAACACCATGTCCCTAGCAAGCATCTAGTTGACTAGCTCGTTGATCAATAGATGGTTACAGTTTCCTGACCATGGACATTGGATGTCGTTGATAACGGGATCACATCATTTGGAGAATGATGTGATGGACAAGACCCAATCCTAAGCCTAGCACAAAGATCGTAGTTCGTATGCTAAAGCTTTTCTAATGTCAAGTATCTTTTCCTTAGACCACGAGATTGTGCAACTCCCGGATACCGTAGGAATGCTTTGGGTGTACCAAACGTCATAACGTAACTGGGTGGCTATAAAGGTGCACTATAGGTATCTCCGAAAGTGTCTGTTGGGTTGGAACGAATCGAGACTGGGATTTGTCACTCCGTGTAAACGGAGAGGTATCTCTGGGCCCACTCGGTAGGACATCATCATAATGTGCACAATGTGACCAAGGGGTTGATCACGGGATGATGTGTTACGGAACGAGTAAAGAGACTTGCCGGTAACAAGATTGAACAAGCACTACTAGGAAAAAGGTTTTTAACGACCGTATATGTGGTCGTTAAAAGTCGCATTGTGGTCGTTAAAGGTCAATAACAACCGCAATCTGCTGGTCGTAGTAGGCTCCGTTGTTAAAACTAATTTTCCGGTCGTTATAAGAATAATGACGGGATAGTGTGTGGTCGTCATCCCTAAGGCAATAACAACCACAATTATAGTATTAGCGAGCACTTTTGTCATCGCCAATAATTTTATATCATTTCCATTCAACCGCCTATAGAATCCTTAGTAGCATCCAACGCTTAAATGTTATCCGCATTAATTAGGAAGCAAAAGAATCTCAATATTGAAAGGGTCATAGCCTCTTTTATTAATAAAAATAAGATCAACTAACAAAATTCCGACATACAAATCTGGAATTAAAACAGCATTTAAGACATTTGAGTCAAGATCACTCCTTACATGACCAATGTACTTCTCATATCTAATTTGGAAATGAAAAACTAGAAAATATATTCTTTATTAATCTTCAATCGAGGGGCGCCATCATTGTTTGAATGGATATAATTCTTCATCGGCGACTACAATACATCCTCATGCTTCTTTATACCAAGGTGCTCCATCATTCCTAAAAAATGTTGAGTAAGTTATAAAAGTCAGTTCACATAAATAAATTGGCACAAAGTATAGCGGCAGATAAAATCAGTATATGAGAGCAACTTACTTGAGCATGTTGGCTTTTATGAGGAGTCTGCTAGACCTCTAAGAATTGTCAGAAATTGGCACAAAGTACAGGACATAAGACGAAGTCATATCTGGCCACTTAGTTACAAATCGATATTTGTTGCAAGTAAAAACTAAAAGAAAGCACTTGCATATGCCCTGAGTGACAAAATAGAACATAACTAGAAGGCATTAATGGTTATAGGCATAGAGAGCATCAATATATAATATGAATGATCATAATGGAATTCAAATGCAAACATCCGTGGCTCTTATTAAAATCAGACAGGAGCACCGACCGCCGGGAGCAACTGCAAACACAAGATACAATAAAACAAGAAACCACTGTGCTGCCAAAAACATTTTTTGCTGAAGATAATTAAAGTGCACAAAGAGTATATATGCTGGAAATAACGATGGCGTGTGTTATGTTGTATCCGGGTTGTACGCATAAGAAATACCTAGTATACTAGGATTAGAACTTGTAACCAAGTAGGTTAGCCTGTGGTCGTCCTAGCTGCTATATATACGCATGCATACCCTTTTGTAAACATTGAACAACAACGAGAAATAAAAGAAAAGAATCAGGCCCGATACAAGGCAATACGCCCAGTTTTTTGCCTATACGTGTGTATTAGTACGTTTCCAGCCGTGAGGACCGATCAACGCAAAGATCAATTAGGTGCCGTGTACGTGTGTGTTGCTTCAGGCTTGAATGAATTATCTAGATACTAGCTTTGGTACTGCGTATTGCTTCGGCCAGTTTGGGACAGGAATCAAACTGCTTGTTCTCTTTTACAAAATCCGCACATATGAACAATCAATTTCTGTGTGCAAATAAATATAATCTACTGACAAATTATTATACAGGCTAAATGATACCTCACGCATTGGCATGATTGCTGCAGAAGACAAATACCATCTTCTCTGAACTTAAGGTTCAGAATGAACTTAATACATTTTTCAGGCCCAGCAAAAACTGTGATCTCAAACGGATTTTTCTAACCGTAGTGTTCAAACCTGTAGAAATAAAAGAAACCAAATCAACACTATACTTATTGGAACTGATTCAAGAACAACTATACCTATGCAAAATCATCTTCTCTGTACAAAACAACTTAAGCGATTAGTATCTTCCTAAAATACCTTAATTGGAGAAAGGTCATCTAAGAAAAACATGTCAGGAAGAGCTTGCTCGACCACTCTCGCTAATTCTCTTCTTTCACAAATAAATCTGCATCAAGGAATAAGAGAATCTTCACGGTCAGGTGTTCCTTGGTGTTGTGGCGACGCATGCGCCTCCTCCTTCTCCCCGCTCAGATCCTACTCCCACGGGAAGAACAATCGGTCCCTGCCCCCGCCGCCTCTCTATCCTCCTCACCCCAACAATGCGTGGAAGGCCGGTCTAGGGTTAGCCCGTACCTCTCCTGCTCGGCTTCCTCCCGATGGCCGTGGATGTGGAGGACATGGATGTGTTATATCTTGCGAGATGGGTGGACGAGGGTCATAACCGAAGACGGAGGCCATGCTCGTGGCGGCGGATCAGGTCGAAGAGGAAATGAGAGAGAAGCGGCTGGCAATGTGGGAGATGAAACGAGGGAGAGGGGGTCAGATTACGAAGGTGAGGATATTAAAGGAGGAGGAGATTGGGTCAATGACGACAACACCCATGGGCTTAAAAAAAGAGTAATTCGGTGTTTGTTACATGTAGTTTTTTTTCTGAGGGGGTTGTTACATGATAGTTGGTAGCCTGATCTCCACCATGCGAGGTTCGCTTAGTTTTCTAACGACCAAGAGTTTCTTTATCTCGTCGTTAATGATAGTTTTTCTAGTAGTGAAGGTATCGGTATACCGACGACCGAATCTCGGGCAAGTACAATACCGCTAGACAAAGGGAATTGTATACGGGATCGATTGAGTCCTTGACATCGTGGTTCATCCGATGAGATCATCGTGGAACATGTGGGAGCCAACATGGGTATCCAGATCCCGCTGTTGGTTATTGACCGGAGAACGTCTCGGTCATGTCTGCATGATTCCCGAACTCGTAGGGTCTACACACTTAAGGTTCGATGACGCTAGGGTTATAAAGGAAGTTTGTATGTGGTTACGAATGTTGTTCGAGTCCGGATGAGATCCCGGACGTCACGAGGAGTTCGGAATGGTCCGGAGGTAAAGATTTATATATGGGAAGTCCTGTTTTGGTCACCGGAAAAGTTTCGGTTTTATCGATAGCGTCATCGGACCACCGGAGGGTCCCGGGGGTCCACCAAATGGGGCCACCATCCCCGGAGGGCAGCATGGGCCAAGTGTGGGAGAGTACCAGCCCCAGGTGGGCTGGTGCGCCCCCCCCCCCCACAAGGGCCCAAGGCGCCTAGGGTTTGGGGAGGGGGCGCCCCACCTTGCTTGGGGGGCAAGTTTCCCCCTCTTCCCCCCTTGGCCGCCCCCCTAGATGGGATCTAGGGCTGGCCGCCGGCCCTAGGGGGTGGAAACCTAGGTGAAAGGACATGCGGTGCCCCCATGTGTGGTTTTGGTAATTGATGACATTCTCTATGGACTAATGGTTGCATTGAGTTATATTTGAAGGAATTGTCCATAGGCATTTCTTGAAGTCCATGTGTTGGTTTCAAGGAGTTTATGTGCTGACCAAGGTGCTATTAAGGAATTATCCAAAGATTGGTCATGCGAATGTTGAGCTTATTGCAAGCATGTCTTGAAGAAGAAGATTGTGTGATCCTTCATGTTTACCTTCAAGACATCATCCAAACGAAGAGAGTTGGAAAGGTTCAAGGTTGATCAAGACTAAGTCAAGAGTGAATCAAGTTGATCAACTCACAAAGCGTAGAAGATGTACCGAGAGGGATCAAGTGATCCCATGGTATGGTAAGCATTGTCCATTACGCTTTGTGTGCTAACCCATGGTCTTCGTGAGAGTTCTTTGTGGGGTTAGGTTGCGGTGTGCAAGTTCAAGTGATGCATCACGAAGAGATCAAGTGCTTGAAGCTTGCCGTCCATTGTGGTGACAATGGACTTGTGAAGATGTGCGGAAGAGTGGCTCACCCATAGTGGAGTATGGGGGAGCAATCAACTAGTCTTCTTCGAGCCAACGCAATCAAGAAAGGTGGTCCCACTTGAGGGAGTCAAGATCGTCATCATCTAGCTCAAGTGGACCATGTGCAAGGCAAAGGTTTGCCCTTGATAGGTTTTCTATTTTACCGGTCTCATGGTAGTTGTGGAAGACCGGGTTATAGGATCGATAGCCGTACTATCAAGGGGGGCTCTCAAGTGAGTAGCTTGATCGTATCGTTCGTCGAGAGCTCAAACCATTGCATCCTTGCATCATGTTTCTTGGTTCTTGTTTGGTTCTTCTCCTTGTGAGATTTGGAGCTTATGGTCATTTTTATGACAAGCTCGAGTTCATCGAAAACGGAGTTCTCATGCATCTTCTATGATGTTTTCGATGTTGGAGGGTATGCCGGTTCTTCTCGTTTGGAGGTTTCACTCCTTTTTTTGCTAAGCATACCTCCCCTGCCTCCGATGTCTTCGCTGTTTTGATGCTACTCGTCGTCTTGTTTCAAACAAGCTTGAGTTTGCTCAATTCGGAGCTCATACGAAGAAGTTACGGCAGTTCTGGTTTTCCTGGAGTATTCTTTGTCTTAAGTTTGGTGCCAGCGGTAGTACCGTGACCCTCAGCGGTAGTACCGCCGAAGCTCCTCAGCGGTAGTACCGCTCTTGGAGCGGTAGTACCGCTCCAAGAACGGTAGTACCGCTTGGGAGTTTAGGCCGTAGTACCGCTGTGCGTCTGGGCTACTTCCGCCTCGATTCTCGAACGTGTTTTCTCGTGTCGGGTTTTGCGGCACTAAGAGCGGCAGTAGAAGCGGTAGTACCGCTCTGAGCGGTAGTACCGCTCTACTCCCGCGGTAGTACCGCTCTGGGGCCAGTGGCCTGCCCCTCTCTTCAGCGCGGTAGTACCGCTTGGTAGGGAGCGGTAGTACCGCCCTCAGCGTAGTACCGCCCTTCCTAGCGGTAGTACCGCTCTGTCTGAGGCTGTTCAGTGGGGTAACGGTTGGATTTTCCCCTCCTATAAAGGGATCTTCTTCCCATTGAACCTTATCCCTTTGAGCTCGTGTTCTTCCCCATTGTTGACCTTCTCCGAGCTTGCTATCTCTCAATCCCTCCATGGATTCTTGCTAGTTTTGGGGAAAAGAGAGAGAGATCTAGATCCACATTTCCACCAATCACTTTCTCCTCTATGTGAGGGGAACCCCTTGGATCTAGTTCTTGGAGTTCTTGGTGTTCCCTTCTTGTTCTTCCTCTCATTTTCCTCCCTAGCATTAGTTGCTTTGGTGGGATTTGAGAGAGAAGGACTTGGCACTCCGTGTGCCCTTGCCATTGCATTTGTGCATCGGTTTGAGTTCTCCACGGTGATACGTGGAAGTTACAAGTTGAGAAGCTTATTACTCTTGGGTGCTTGGTGCCCTTGAGCTTGTTCCTCTTGGGTGCTTGGGCGCCCTAGGCAGTTAGTGGTGTTCGAGCTCAATCATTGTGGTGTAAAGCTCCGGCAAGCGTCGGGTCTCCAATTAGGTTGTGGAGATCGCCTGAGCAATTTGATGGTACACCGTGACCGCCCCTAGGGTTGCCAAAGTGTATGGGTTCGGTGACCGCCCCCAAGGGTTGCCATTTGTACGGGTTCGGTGACCGCCCTCAAGGGTCCCTTAGTGAAATCACGGCATCTTGCATTGTGCGAGGGCGTGAGGAGATTACGGTGGCCCTAGTGGCTTCTTGGGGAGCATTGTGCCTCCACACCGCTCCAAACGGAGATTAGCATCCGCAAGGGTGTGAACTTCGGGATACATCGTCGTCTCCGCGTGCCTCGGTTATCTCTTACCCGAGCCCCCCTTTACTTATGCACTTTACTTTGTGATAGCCATATTGTTCTTTGTCATATATCTTGCTATCACTTAGTTGCTTATCTTGCTTAGCATAAGTTGTTGGTGCACATAGGTGAACCTAGTTGTTGTAGGTTTTGTGCTTGACAAATTAACCGTTAGGTTTATTCCGCATTTGTTCAAGCCTAAACCGTAATTATTTTAAAGCGCCTATTCACCCCCCTCTAGGCGACATCCTCGATCTTTCACTAGGTGGGGGCGCATCCCCCTCTCCCCCTATATATAGTGGAGGCAAAGGTGCAGCCCATAACACGAAGTTCCTTTTCCTGTTGGCGCAGCCCTGCCTCTCTCCCTTCTCCTCTCCCATGGTGCTTGGCGAAGCCCTGCAGGATTGCCACGCTCCTCCACCACCACCACGCCATTGTGCTGCTGCTGGATGGAGTCTTCCTCAACCTCTCCCTCTCTCCTTGCTGGATCAAGGCGTGGGAGACGTCACCGGGTTGTACGTGTGTTGAACGCGGAGGTGCCGTCCGTTCGGCACTAGGATCTCCGGTGATTTGGATCACGACGAGTATGACTCCTTCAACCCCGTTCTCTTGAATCTTCCGCTTAGCAATCTACAAGGGTATGTAGATGCACTCTCCTTCCCCTCGTTGCTAGTTTCTCCTTAGATAGATCTTGGTGACACGTAGGAAAATTTTGAATTTCTGCTACGTTCCCCAACATAGATAGGGTCACGGTGAAAACTGGACGCACTTCGTGTACCAACTGGACAATCTCTTTCGGAGTATCAGGGTTTCGGATGAGAACTCATCTGTTACACTGGAACTTCAATGTTTTGTAAACTTATTTGAACTCCAGACTATTTTTGCGTTCAGTATACAGCATTCAAAGCGACGTCATCAATTTCCAACATGTTCTGACATCATTTGCTATTTTTCAGTCATTCACCGATTTGTTTAGAGAGCTAAATGACCGTGAAATTGAAAATCACTACAAAATTAACTCTGAAAATGCTGGAACTTGGCATTGTATCATCATTTCACCCGCATAGCATGTGCAAAAGAGTAGAGAGGGTCACGGCGAAAACTGGACTCACTTTGTCGGGGATATACCCCGCGGCGTAAACGGGCCGGAAGTATAACCCGACCGGACTTGGCGGTTTATTTGAGATCCCACTGACACTTGGCGATTCACTGGCGACCCGCCCTGACCTGGCGGTTTACAAGCAACCCGCCTAGTCATTATGACTCACTGGTGACCCGGCGGGCGTGTCAGACAGATGATAAGGCCCAAGGCCCAGAAGGCTGGTTCATGCTAATGGTGGGCCGGTTTATGAGGAAAGCACAAGGAATATTCTCCTACAAAGGAAGCAAGACTAGGACTCCACTTGTAATAGAGTAATCCTAATCCAATTAGGACTAGTCACGTAAACTGGCCCTTCAACATATATAAGGAGGGGCAGAGCTCCCCAAAGAGGGACAGTAAGAAGAAACAATCTCTAGGGCTAGACACAAAGAGCTGGTTTACCAGTGACTCCATCATGATCATAATGAGACCTAGCCACAAACAACATGTAGGGTTGTTACCGGATGATGTTTCCCGGGGTCCAAAGCTGTCTAAACCCTTATCTTGTGTTGCGTCTCTCTATTCCGCTCAACCCCTCTCAAACTACCACATAGATGCGCTGGCTCACGACTAAGTCCTCACCCTAGGACATCTTCCGTGACAAAACCACGACAGTTGGCGCCCACCGTGGGGCTTGCGCACGATGGAATTCAAGAAAAGTCAACTACCGTTTGTCTGAGCAAGCAGTCAAGTCACAAATCGCCAACACCATTGTTTTCCGTCACGGCGTGTTTCGCCGGCGTGTTAAGTTTTGGTCGGCAACTCAACCAACATGGTTAGAGTCACTAGTTTCGTTCAGCGTTAGCATCAACATTGGTTCGCAGAGTCCGATGGAAGCAAATCATCAAAACGTGCAAAGCCAAGTCCCAATCAAGCCATCAGCTGAGACTACGGATCGGACACTATTTGAAAAGATCAATAAGAAATTGATGATTAACGATATGTTAGGAAGATCAACGCATCGTTCCACGATCCGGGAGCGGATTGTCTGCGGGCTCGGACTCCTCGGAAGACCTACCCCGTTGGCAACCCGGACGAAGGTTATCCAATGACCACGACCCGGAGACGGATTAGAGCACGCGCTCGGTCTCTGCTATCGAACCGCCCTCACCTCCGCCTTGTTGACGGATCGCCGTCTGACCCGCCCGCCGTGGGGCTAAGAGCTATTGACAGCAAAAAAGTATAGCCGCCGATTGCACAACCTGGGCAGTATGGGATTCCAGCAGTATGCAGCAAAAGCAATAAAGACGAGCCGTCCATAAAGCAGTAATGAGACGGCATCGGTGCATCGTTACGAGGAAATTTTTTACCTTGCACATGAATCGTTCAAGTGAGCGCAGGGCAAGTAAATCTGGAGCAGCTAGCCTACCACTCCGTTCTGTGGATATATGAAAAAAACAAAAGAAAAAGCGTCCAAGTACCCAGGCGCCCAAAAAAATAGCATAACCCGGAGGGTCTCTCCTGAGCTGCTCGGTGTCGGGTTTAAACCGCAACCTCTGTCATCGTTGCTGCAGGTTTATGGCTGAAGGTTTTCGAAAAAAATATCAGGTGCTATCTTCTCTATATATTTTATTAGCACATACTAAATTGTTTGAGAAACAACTACTCCGTCTTTCAATATATTTTATGCAGGACAAAGTCCACTACAAAAGTGGAGTCGTACTATGGACAGGAGGCTCGCGCTGGTTTAAACGTTGTGGTCAATTCTTGCGCCTGCGCCGGTTTACACCGACTACCGCTGCCGCGCCCGAATCGTCAATCCGTACCGGCTTACAAATGCCACGGCCGACTCTCTTGCCCGCGCTGGCTTATAACGTCGCGGCCGACTCATCTGTCTGTGCTGTCTCTGATGTTGCGGTCGTCTTGACCGTTTGTCTCTCACGGCCTGGTCTACATCAGCACACCGGGCTGCACCTGTCTGCATAAGCTGTTTATCGAATATAAAGCTAGTTACTGCTTGGGTAGCCCGGTTCTTCTTCCAACAAATTGGGGGCCAATTGTCATATATTATCAGCCGCCGTCTGCACTGGGTGGATCAATAGGCATGAGCACAAGTCGCCGCCACTACAGTTTGGTTAATTTCAAGCAGCCAGTTGGAAGGAACCATTGGCCGAGTTGCGGACACGGCTCATACGGGATCATTTATAACCCGCCGCAGTTACCTCAACCTTCTGTGGATTTACATCGCGTTATCACCACCAATGATATATATCTTCTGCTATGGTCAAGTACGGAGAATCTCAAGACAACTCTTGAGTCATCTTAAGACTCAGGGGCTATGATGATATGACTCAGTAAGTCTTGCCAGTTTCAGCAAATTCAAGTGCCCCAGGACGTTGAAAGGAAAGATAACCCGGTCCCGGAGGCTACAATTATATTGATGAAAATTTAAAGGCCGTCAGAAATATTCCGGCTCACAATGATGCTTCCGGTTTATAATCCGGTTTAAGGGAAACCCCGTCTCCCACACAGCGTTGAAGCCCTTAGTATCTGGTTCAAATCCGGTTTAAGAGGAAACTATCTCTTGTAAAGCTCTGACGCTCTTAATATCCGGTTCAAAATCTCGGTTCAAGAAGAATTTATCTCTTGCAAAAAGTTAATGGTTGCCGGAGAGGACCTGTTGCCATGATGCGCGGTTCAAACATGGGTATCCTGCCTTATTGGCTTATCATATTATTGATCACTTGGGGGCTTGGTCGTATTCGAACTATAGCTACACCTTTTGATCGGCGCAATGCCACAATATCACTTGGGGGCTTAGTCGTATCCAAACCATAGTCACACCTCTTGATCGGCTCAAAGCCAAATCAATCCGGGGCCAAAGAGAGTGTTGTAAAACAACAACTCTAACATAGGCACCCACTGAGCACAGCTCAAAATGTTACTTGGGGATTCTTTGCTGTCAAAATGAACAAAGAATCTACACTTGTAATAGGCTATCAAGCCATGGCTTGGAAGCCTGGTGTATACACCTAAAACCCCGGGTTAGCCTGCCTTCTTAAGTAAGTCACTCCGCACAGGTAAACCTGGTATGACCCATCGAACTTTGACAAGTTACTCTGATAAGACCCTGAAATTGTCAAGTTAAAACGACGATTGGTTAAGGATTGAGGGCCATCTTAAAAGGCTTTGCAAAATGGTTTAACTCAGTGGCCTGACAGCCCATGAAAAGCCTCGAATTTGGGGCCTGGCAGCCCGTGAAAAGCCTCGACTACAAGTTTTCATCTGCTTTTATTTGCCAAGTTTTTTCTCCTTTGATGAGATTTATAGTGTTTTTGATAGACCGGTGTTTGTTGACCCGGTTTGGCTTTCAACTACAAGTTGTCAGTACATGATAAATTATAATCCGGTGTTTATTAACCCGGTCTGGTTTCGACTAAAGTCGCCAGTATTATATATGGTTAATCCGGTGTTTATCACAACCCGGTACGGTTTTATCATAAACCGGCACAATATGGAAGGAGTTATCAGTACTCAAGATTGGGGTTATCACCTTTACTACAATAAATTTGGCCACCCAACGATGTGATTCAATGTCACAGGTATGATATATTTCATATTTGATTATTCTTAAGTGCGGCCTTGGTTATCAACCCAGGTTACATGTTGGACATTATGACCCGTCCGGCGGTAAACCGCCAGGGCACTTTAAACTTGCTGTATGCAGAAACACGTTAAATAAAGTATAAGAATAAATCACCGGTGTTTATTAACCCGGCCTGGCTTTAAGATGATAAGTCACCAGTGTATGGTGAGAAATTATCCGGTGTTTATTAACCCGGCCTGGCTTTAAGACGATAAGTCGCCAGTTTATGATGATAAATTATCCGGTGTTTGTTAACCCGGCCTGGCTTTGGACTATAAGTCGCCAGTATATATTTGGATTGTGCCATTGGAATCATGCGCTTATGAATCATTGGGTATATTGTTCAAATCTTTAATAGCCAACATGGCTGGATTTTTATTATGGTTATCAATAACCAGTATTATGATTAAGGTTTTCAAAGTCGCTTTAGCGCAATCACTATCATATTATCAATAGATATGATTTATTCTTCAATTGAAGGAATAGTCCCGAGTCGCTGCAGGCTTACGACCCGGCACTTGGGGGCTACATTATTCAAGTTGAGATTACATCAAATATGCAAGTCTCATGTAGCTGCAAGCATGCACCATGACACTTGGGGGCTAATGCAAAGTCATTCTTACTGGCCTTATTAAGGACCCGACTCATCATATCATAATGAGCCGGCCCTTGGGGGCTACCAATTGCTCCTGTCAAAAATTCAAGGTACACAAGTCTTAATCCATTATATTGAAGGTTTATTGCTCAGTTGGTAAAGCACAAAGTTCTTAACCTTGTGGACGTGGGTTCAAGCACCATGATGGGGGTTACATCATATGATGTTATTTTCAATGAAGTATATATAAAGTCCCAGCTCAATATTATCTTACCGAGCCGACCCTTGGGGGCTACATGTTGCTGTTCAAATCTACATGATCATATTTATAAAGTCCCTGCTCATTATTGCATAATGACCCGACCCTTGGGGGCTACACTGGTTGAAGTTTTTTGAGCATCAGGCAATTACAAAGTCCCAGGTTGCTGCAAGCATGACAGCCCGACTCTTGGGGGCTACATGTGTGAAATATTCAGTTTATGATTAATGATTGAGATGAACAAACCGGATTTCTTCAAGGTTGCAACACTTATTTGGAGCAAGTCTTAAGCTATCACTATGTTCTCCTCATAAGACTTGGGGGCTAAAGGTATTATGCATATAAAAGGTGGAACGTCTTCAAATTATCAGTTTTGAGCAAATCAGGAAGATCAATTACATGACCCGGTGTCAACAACAATTATGACCCGGCATAGTCTGCTTTATAACCCGACAATTTTGGTAATGATAAACTGGCAAGTTTTACATCTTCATACCGGCTGAATATCAGATGAGTATTTGAAGACCAAATTTTTTTAAGCCGGTGCCTTGGAAGCCGACTCAAGTAGATTATTTTTCACAATATTTTTCTGTGGGAAACCAGCGTCAGCAAATTGAGTATGAAGCTGGCTTATTGACCCGGATTTTCTAGATGAAGGAAATGACAATTGGAATTAAGGATGATCAGGTGCCGGTTTACAAGAATTCTTAACCCGGAGCATAATCTGTCAAATTTGTTCTTGTGTTTGTTTTACAGGATCAGTTTAACATGGATAAATCCAAATTAAACTGGGGGCTAATGTCGGGGATATACCCCGTGGCATAAACCGGCCGGACTTGGCGGTTTATTGGAGATCCCGCTGACACTTGGCGATTCACTGGCGACCCGCCCTGACCTGGCGGTTTACAAGCAACCCCCCTAGTCATTATGACTCACTGGTGACCCGGCGGGCGGGTCAGACGGATGACAGGGCCCAAGGCCCAGAAGGCCGGTTCATGCTAATGGTGGGCCGGTTTATGAGGAAAGCACAAGGAATATTCTCCTACAAAGGAAGCAAGACTAGGACTCCACTTGTAATAGAGTAATCCTAATCCAACTAGGACTAGTCACGTAAACCGCCCCTTCAACATACATAAGGAGGGGCAGGGCTCCCCAAAGAGGGACAGTCAAGAAGAAATAATCTCTAGGGCTAGACACAAAGAGCCGGTTTACTGGCGACTCCCTCATGATCATATTGAGACCTAGCCACAAACAACATGTAGGGTTATTACTGGATGATGTTTCCCGAGGCCCGAAGCTGTCTAAACCCTTGTCTTGTGTTGCGTCTCTCGATTCCGCTCAACTCCTCTCAAGCTACCACATAGATGTGTTGGCCTCACGACTAAGTCCTCACCCTAGGACATCTGCCGTGACAAAACAACGACACACTTCGTGTACAAACTGGACAATCTCTTTCGGAGTATCAGGGTTTCGGACGAGAACTCATATGTTACACGGGCACTTCAATGTTTTTTAAACTTATTTGAACTCCAAACTATTTTTGCGTTCAGTATGCAACATTCAAAGCGACGTCATCAATTTCCAACACGTTCTGAAATCATTTGCTGTTTTTCAGTCATTTACTGATTTGTTTAGAGAGCTAAATGACCGTGAAATTGAAAATCAATACAAAATGAACTCTGAAAATGTTGGAACTTGGCATAGTATCATCATCTCACCCGCATAGCATGTGCAAAAGAGTAGAGAGGGTCACAGTGAAAACTGGACGCACTTCGTGTACAAACTGGACAATCTCTTTCGGAGTATCAGGGTTTCGGACGAGAACTCGTCTGTTACACGGGCACTTCAATGTTTTTTAAACTTATTTGAACTCCAGCCTATTTTTGCGTTCAGTATGTAGCATTCAAAGCGATGTCATCAATTTCCAACACGTTCTCACATCATTTGCTATTTTTTAGTCATTTACCGATTTGTTTAGAGAGCTAAATAACCGTGAAATTGAAAATCACTACAAAATGAACTCTGAAAATGTTGGAACTTGGCATGGTATCATCATTTCACCCGCATAGCATGTGCAAAAAGTAGAAAGGGTCACGGCAAAAACTAGACGCACTTCGTGTACAAACTAGACAATCTCTTTCGGAGTATCAGGGTTTCGGACGAGAACTCATCTGTTACACGGACACTTCAATGTTTTTTAAACTTATTTTAACTCCAGACTTTTTTTGCGTTCAGTATGCAGCATTCAAAGCGACCTCATCAATTTCCAACATGTTCTGACATCATTTGCTGTTTTCAGTCATTTACCGATTTGTTTAGAGAGCTAAATGACCGTGAAATTGAAAATCACTACAAAATGAACTCTGAAAATGCTGTAACTTGGCATGGTATCATCATTTCACCCGCATAGCATGTGCAAAAGAGTAGAAAGGTTCACGGCGAAAACTGGACGCACTTCGTGTACAAACTGGACAATATCTTTTGGAGTATCAGGGTTTCCGGACGAGAACTCATCTGTTACACGGGCACTTCAATGTTTCTTAAACTTATTTGAACTCAGACTATTTTTGCGTTCAGTATGCAACATTCAAAGCGACGTCATCAATTTTCAACATGTTCTGACAATCTCTTTCAGAGTATCAGGGTTTCGGACGAGAAAGCAAAAATATTCAGAAAAAAACTAAATACAGCAAAAAAACTACTCAGAAATAAATAGAAGAAAATAAATAAAACAGAAAAGATAAAAACTATATAAAAAATTACTAAAAAATAAATAGAAGAAAATAAATAATGCAGAAAAGAAAAAAACTATATAAAAAATTGTTGGGGCGCTACCCAGTAGGCCTGCTAGACCTAGGGTTTGCAAATTTAGGCCCAGAAGGGCCAGCAAGCTCACAGGGCAGCGCACCATAGTTAGGCCCAGAAGCCTGCTATATAGAAAAGTTCGAAGGAGCATCCGCGGCTGGGTTTATAAACCAGTGCGGCTGCCCTTCGCTCGGCTAGGTGGGACTAAACATTGTGCACCGCCGGTGGCAGCGCACATCCATTAGTACCGGTTGGAGGCTCCAACCGATACTAATGCGTGGGCCTTTAGTACCGGTTCAAGCCACGAACCGGTACTAAAGGGGGCCGTTTCCCGCCGCTTGACCTGGCGAAAATTGGCCTTTAGTACTGGTTGGTGGCTCCA
The DNA here is from genome assembly GCA_021605205.1 of Aegilops longissima. Classification (NCBI taxonomy): domain Eukaryota; kingdom Viridiplantae; phylum Streptophyta; class Magnoliopsida; order Poales; family Poaceae; genus Aegilops; species Aegilops longissima. The sequence continues at coordinate 25,973,345 of CM038681.1, forward strand.
ACCGGTACTAAAGGCGCCTCCTATATATATGGCACTTACTAAAAATTCAGTTTCATCGACCACCACTTCTTCTCCAACTTCTTCGCGCGACATCGCCACCGCCGTCGCCCATCGCGCGCCGCCCTCGCCGGCCACACTGCCCGTTGTCGCCGTCACCACCGCCGCCGCCGCCCGTACTACGTCGCCGTCTCGATCGCGCCCGTCACCCCGACCCGCCGCCGTCGTCGCGCCGTCCCGTCCACATCGCCGTCTCGCGCCGCTACCCGCCGCCGCCCCATTGCACACACACACACATACACACACATACACATATTTTTTTACTTGTTTTCTGTTGTTTAGATTAATGTTAGATGAATTACATAGATAAGAATGTTAGAAAGTTAATGTTAGATGCATTATATGGAAAAGATGTTAAATATTAATGTCAATTTTAGATGAATTAGCTAGATATTAATTAGGTATATATATGAGATTTGACCTAGTTGAGTTAATATAACTAGTTTATTTTTAGTTTGAAAATTAATAGAATAAGTTTATTTTTAGTAAGAAAATTTAGGTATATGAGATTATTTGAACTAGTTGAATTAATATAACTAGTTTATTTTTAGTAAATTCTTAGTTGAACTAGTTGAATTAGTAGAACTAGTTTATTTTTAGTAAGAAAATTTAGGTATATGAGATTTGATGATCTAATTAAAATATTAATATATATATCTACTTTATATATTTTAGTAAGAAAATTAATAGAACTAGTTTATTTTAGTAAATTCTTAGTTGAATTAGTTTAATTAATAGAACTAGTTTATTTTTCATAAGAAAATTTAGATATGTGAGATTTGATGATCTAATTAAAATATTACTATATAGAACCAACTACTTATTTTAGTAAGTAAATTAATAGAAAAAGATTATTTTTAGTAAATGTTTATAGTTGAATTAGTTGAATTAATAGAAGTAGTTGAATTAGTTGAATTAATAGAACTTGTAAGTGTTTAATGTTTCACCTATATGAACATAGGAAATGTCGTCTGACGATAAAAAAGATTTCTTTAAGTGCGGATACTGTGAGGACCAGCGCGGCCTGTGCGACAGAAATTTCCTTGTTGATGATAGGCGCTTCAGCATCAAGCTGGATGAGACTTTCAAAGTGGATACAGTAAGTCACAACGACAAGTCTTTTTTCGTAATTAAGCATGACTTATATATGCTTCATTTGCTTCAACTTATAATTTTAAATTTTCACTATTCTACTAGCGCATCCCCTGTCATGCAAGAATCTTTATCTTGGATAAGATAGGTTTCAGTGCTATGGAAACTATGGAGGTAAAGAGAGTTTACCTGAAGACCGAGCATGGTTATACTTTCAACGTCAAATTATATAATGCAGACATGTACACCTATTTTGAATGCAAAACTTGGCAAGCACTATGCAAGGCTTATGCATTTGAGCCTGATATGGTTATCACCTTTGATATTCGTCCGGAAGATGATATTGAAGGTAATAGAGACATCTGGGTCGATGTGTAGACGCCTCCAGTTCTACCATTATGTGAGTTTCTCAACCATATTTATGTCTTTGATATTGTTTATTCAAAAATAGTTGACAACTAATTTCTATTGACAGCTTATTTCCATTCAAGCAAACATTCCGACGCTTGGTAGGCAGGACCTACTACTGTCCCGGAGCTGAACTAAACTGCGAGGAGATAAGTCATTATGTTTCATGGCTTGAGGATCTTCATATTGAACTACGGTCACATCTATTTACGAAACATGGTAAGATTTTTACTATTTGTCCTCAGTGCATCTTTTGCATACATTATTTTTTGGCTAAACTTTCATTGCTGAGTATATTAATTACTATACGATGTTCTTCAACAGGGACTCCCGATGACAGTTGTGCCGCAGTGGATCGAGACTAAAGGTCACATGTCAATTGTTAGCTTACGACCAAGATATCCTACATTGCACATGAGTGCATTCAGGATTTCTAAAAGCGATGAATGCTTAATAGTGAAAGATTGGAGAAAAATTGTTAACGATCCCAGAGAAGTACTAGGGGGCAGCAATGAGAAGCGCAACCCACGATTAGGAGACAGGACGATTAGGAGACAGGTTCATCTGCATGCTCTAGTATGATGAATCAGGAGAGCTATACATGTTCTATGCTATTTTACCTGAGAGAGAGAGAGAGCAGCAGGAGTGATTTAGCTAGTTCATGCTCTTAGTACTTTTGTCCTCTCATGTCCGTGTTCTTCGTCCTGAACTTAATCTTAAAGGGTGATTTGCTTTTGTGGTGTTATGAACGCTTAAAATATCATGACCATGTTGAACTCGATGATATCTTTGCTTCTGGTACAAGTGAATGCTTTTTCTTTAAGCTAGTGTTGGTGGTGATTAGATAGCGGTAATGACTATGATGATTAAACAGTGATAATGACGACTATGATGATTTTTAGCTAGCTAGTATACTGTTGTTGATGATATGATGCAAGAGTTTTTATATTAATATGATGATGATGATGAGTTATTATATCATTTATGAAAGAAACCGCAGATTAGTTTCAGCTGGATGGATCCTAGCTAAGTGATCAAGTATATGCCATATCCATATTATACTTGATCTGGCATATACTTGATCACTTAGCTAGGATCCACATGCATCCAATCGGCAGATTAGTTTCAGCTGGATGGATCCTAGCTAAGTGATCAAGTATATGCCATATCCATATTATACTTGATCTGGCATATACTTGATCACTTAGCTAGGATCCACATGCATCCAATCGAAACTAATCTCTGGTACATTCACCTAATGATTTAACAACTAAAATAATCACTAAATTAAATTGAAAACACAAAATTAAAGGAAAAATAAAAAATAATACCAAAAAACCCCCAAACATTTAGTACCGGTTGGTGTTACCAACTGGTACTAATGTCCTGCACGCACCCGGGCCTGGCTCGTGCCACGTGGTGGCACTTTAGCGCCGGTTTGTGATGAACCGGTACTAAAGGGGGGGACCTTTAGTCCCCACTCTTTAGTGCCGGTTGTGGAACCGGCACTAAAGGCTCTTACGAACCGGCGCTAAAGCCCGGTTCTGCACTAGTGCCAGTTGCTCCACACTGGCCCGGGAATCGCCGCATCAAGTGCCTGTGACAGTGCCATCCGCCGTTGACGCGCACGTAGCCACGCCATGCACGCTGAGAAAGAAGCCGGCTACGTGGATGTGGATGAGGCGGCGGCTAACACGTCGAGGAGAGGTAGAACACGGGAGGACGCCGCCGCTTGGGCCCCAGGAAGGCCACTGCCGATTCTCCTTTATCTTAGACCATCCAAGGCACCCGCCTGAGCTCCACGGAAGCACCATTCCCCTTCGGCTGAAGCACCCTCTTTGCCGCTCCGATGAGCGGCGCAGCCAGACATAGGGAAGATACGGGGGAAGAACATGCCTCCGGGGCTCCTGGCAGTCCAGTTATTCTAGTTAGCGGGCTTCCGGAAATGGGAAAGACAAACCACGGCCAGCTATAGACTAGTGTAGTGTATCCATGTCCTGGGAGTGGAGCTCCGCGCACCGTACGTGCACATAGTTCATCTTTTTAGTTAAAAATATGTCCAAAATGTAACCATTCTCGTCCGGTTTGTATGAAATCCGTCATGTTTGTACGGAATCCGGCAGTGTTTGCATGAGAATTCCATCCGGTTTGTTAAAAAAGAGTATGAAACGTACTCCCTCCGGTCCTTTTTACTCCGCATATTAGATTAAGAAAGGTTGACCAGATTTATATACTATGAAACTACATTTCATAATGAATCAAAGAATATTGATTTGCTATTGTGATTGTTGATACTTTTTTCTATAAGTTTGGTCAAAGTAAAGATATTTTGACTTCAGACGAAATTTATGTGCATACTAAAAATGACTGGAGGGAGTATGCGTCTAGCGTTGGATGTCGACCTCCCGCATTCCACTAGTAGAAAACAGGGTTTGGTTCCGGGCCAATATTCACATTAGTCCCGGTTCAGTCACGAACCGGGACTAATGTGAGCATTGGTCCCGGTTCGTGCAGCTAAGGCATTAGTCCCGGTTCACCTGTGCCCTTTAGTCCCGGTTTGTGCCTCAAACCGGGACTAAAATGCGATGTTTTAGTCCGGTTAGTGCCTCAAACCGGGACTAAAGATTAGACCTTTAGTCCCGGTTTGAGACACGAACCGGTGCTAATGGGGTTGAGACCTTTAGTCCCGGTTCGTGCCACGAACCGGTACTAAAGGTCCCATTTTCAAACTCTACCCCCTCTCGTGGATCGCCTTTTCGGTTAAAAAAATTAAAAGAAAATGATAGAAATGTCAAAAAAATAAAAGAAAATAAGTTTCCCATGTGATATGTGGTCTAGTTGTTGGGAAAATTTGCAAATGTGAATTTCGACTTTATTTGCAAAATCTCTCTGGAATTTGTAAAAATGGGCATAACTTTTGCATACTAACTCGGATGAAAAAGTTTTTTATATGAAAAATCATCTACTCGAAAAGTTACATCCACTACAAAAATCCTCAAAAACCTAACAGAAAAAAGTTACGGGGCTTTTAAGATCAAGAGTGGAAAAAATCGAAAAAATTTCAAACTGTGGTCAAACAATGGTCAAACTAATTATTCTAGAATATTAGTGTTACTAAATAATTATTTCAGTTATTTTGAATTTTGGTCAAATATGGTCAAACTATGGTCAAACAATGGTCAAACAATGGTCAAACTAATTATTCAAAACAACTATTGTTTTTTAAATAATTATTGTTTTTTAAAACAATACTTTCAAACTCAAACAGTGAAATGTGTCACTTCATGCTCAAGCAAAATTCCTGAGGGTTAATAGGATTGACATCTTACTATTGTCAGGAAAACAACAAGTGCAGACTTGGAAACGAGGAAGAATATAACCCGAAAGTTAAGCCAGCTCAGGCTGGGGGAGTGGGAGGATGGGTGACCGTTCGGGAAGTTAGATGATTTGGAATGATGAGGGGTGATTAGAGATTAGAGGATAAATTGAGCAGTGATGAGGGGTGGTGATTAGAGATTAAATGTTAAAATAATTCAGAAATTTAAAAATAAAAATAAAATTCAAAAATTTATTTAAAAGAAAATCATAAAATTTCCTTTAGTCCCGGTTGCTGTTACCAACCGGGACTAAAGGTGGAGCTCCACGTGGCCGCAGCCTTTAGTCCCGATTCGTGTTAGAACCGGGACTAAAGGGGGGAGGCATTAGTACCGACCTTTTAGTCCCGGTTCAGGAACCGGGACTAAAGGCCCTTACCAACCGGGACAATAGGCCTTATTCTACCAGTGTTCATGTCTACGGACTGACCCCCCCCTATCCGCGAACGGACGTAAGAGAAAATTTGCGGGTTGCCGTTAGAGATGCCCTAACTATCAGGACTATGCAGCATGCATCCATACACATTTCAGTAAGATTTTAGTGGTGGTATTTATCTTGATCGAACACTTTATTCACTGGTACATACAAACTCCCTCTAATTGTAACAGACAATAGCATCTTTGATATTGACATGGTTCTAAAGCGGTGATGGAGCTAGAGGATGGACAAGATGGGCCGTGGTGTGGCTTACTCTGCCAATTGAGCGCTAATGGTGTAAAATTGGTTTCTAGACGAGCCTATGGTGCGACTTTTAAGTTTTGTATTAAAACGACATTGTTCCAGAAAATGTATTGTCTCATTAGAGTATGACAGGAAAGCTGCTACCTCTGTTCTCAAATATAAGATAATGTGGCATTTGCCCGCTATGCAAAAGGAGCAAGTGTTATGGTTGTGTCGAATATAGTGTACAAGGTAGGTTACATTTGGATTTGTAGTTGTATTGTAGTTGGATTTGTAGTTGTATTGTATTTAGATAGGATATGGAGTCGTGTCGTAGTAAGACACTTGTATCCTAGGCCTCTCATATATAGCGAGGGTAGACACACGATGTAACCTATGTCAACATAATAGCACCGGAACGCAGGGGAAGCCGGCGGCATGTGCCGGCACCTAGGGCGACTGGGTGCGGTATTGTGGAGGTGTCATGGGGAGGAGCGCCCATAGTTAGGCCCCGGGGATGTAGCCATATCGGTGAACCTTGTTAACAAATCTCGGTGTCGTGTTTGTGTGATTGCTTGGTCCTTGGATGATCAACAATATGCCTGATTTATTCTAACAAGTGGTATCAGAGCCCAGGTATCCGGAATAAATCTCGGTGAAATCACGGGTGGTTGGTCATGCATGGTTGGTGGGCAGGAAGCCCTAGTGTTAGCGGGCCCATGGATGACCGACGTGTGAGGGGGAGATTGTTCGGTTTAGTCCCACATCGGTTGTGGGGAGAGACATAACACGACTTATAAGGACGGGAGGGAGGGTCCCCTCCTAACAGGCTAGTCTTTTGGGGGGAGAGGGCTCAATGCCTCTCATAAGTCGGTGTTGCTCTTCGGTTGGGCCTGGCGATGCATGTTGGTCGGAATCGCTGGTGCAACGCAGGTCAGTGATCAGTGTGTGATGGCGTTGGACGGATACTCTGAAAGTTGGGAGCACAGACTAGCACTACTAGGGAAAACCCTAGTAGTAGTGCGGGTTTTGATGCTATCAGCAGCGCGCGTAGCCGCGCTACTACTAACAGTTAGTAGTAGCGCAGTATAAACCCGCGCTACTACTATTGACTATATCAGTAGCGCTTTTATGGATCACGCTACTATTAAGTAGTTGTAGCGCTTTTGTATCCCCGCGTTACTGCTGTATCTTTCATCATTTTTCCCTGTTTCCTACCCCGTTTCAATAAACTGCAGTTTCACATGTACCAGATAACAATATCATTAACCACAATATCATATAGTCATACAGTACTCATACAATATCATAAAACATTATAGGTACCCATACATATATAGTCAACTGCATCCTCACATGAATATAGCATATATGATAAGCAGTACTAGGTACGTAGTCTAACAACCACACATATATATCAGTCTACTAGGTATATATAGTCATACAGCCACAGACACATATGTAGTTCTAGATGATCGACGACGATCATCATCCTCAAGCCTGGGCGGTGGGTATTCCTGATAGTAATTAGGATGGCTTGTCCAACACAATGATTCATGCCAACGAGGAATCTCTTCCACCCAACGGAGTTTAAGTGTGTGCGACCGTCCATGTCCACGCTGTAAGTACAGGTGGTGACGGAGCCCCTTGCGGCAAGGCGTAGTCTAGCTGCGCCTTCTTCATCAGGCTCGATACCACAACTCACAGATAGGCTCTTTGGCAATTTCTGAATAAGAAAAACATATCAATTAATAAGTAGCCTCACACATACTCTTGCAAATATATTTCTACTAAGTATAGATTTCTACACTATCAAAAGACATAGTACTACACATTTCTCTACTAAGCATGAATTCTACTAATAAGTATATATGGATTATCTACACTATTAATAGTTTCTTGGATTCTACACTAATAAGCATGTGATCGGACTCTACACTAAAGCATATCATCGACTATATTCCACACAACATATCATTGGACTCTACACTAAGCATATCATCGGATAATTTGCATTTGTAAGTATAACAATAAAGCATATTATCCGATTGACCATGGTACTTGTCAGGCGGGTCACGAATGGCACCCCAACAAAGTCATCACGTGGCGGAATTATGTCCCGTAGGTTGCACACCTCCTCCTCGCTCAGCCTCATTCTTTGAGCTATGATGGCTTCATGAAGTGGGTCCTAATCATCTTCATCAAGAGGGTCCTCATCATCTTCATCACCTTCCACCTTGTTGATATAAATGACAGCCAGCTTGTGTCTTTCTGCTCTGAAGGAGAAGCTGATCAACTCACCACCAGTAACACGCAAGCGGGCGAGGAAACGGGCCCATCCATCTCCTCCAATCTGCGACATATTGCGTCCTTTCTCTACCTCCATAATGTAGGGCCCCCCAGTAGCCTCAATGGTCACAGTGTCTCCTGTCAGCTTGTTGAATTTCAACCTCACATTGCATGGGACGATATGTGTACAAAAAGAAAAATGACACAATGCATTAATGCCAATACTAAAAAAAAATAGTTGTTACATTTCATATAATTTCTTATCGCCGCATGACAAAAACTCGGCTGGAAATAGACGCCGAACAGCTTGCCAGTTGCAAGGCTGCTGGTGGACCTTGACTTGCACAGTCAACATGGTGGTGGTGGTGGTGGTCGCACCATTTTCCTAAAGCGATATGAGCAAAGATGAACGATCCACTTCACAGGAAAGAAAAATAATAACATAAAGTTCTCAATGCATCGATCTTAATCGGAAAACAGAATATTCATGCTTAGTAGCTAAAATTAACATATGAGATGATATGAGGTTAGCAACAGACATTACATATAACAAGAACTGCCATGCTATTGTTTCAATCTTTGTTGTTTATCTTGTGCATATAAAAAAATTCAAAAAACAGTGTTATGCCATCTCAAAGGTCACAAATGTGTTATGCCATCTAACCTAAACTAAACAAAAAGATATCTCAACACAAGCCAAACTGAATATATTTAACAAGCTAGCATCAATACTAATTAAACAAGATCAATGGATCTAACAACCACATGTAGCAACTTAGCATGGGATGATCATCAAGCTCAACATGCAAACGAACATAGCAAACTAGTATCGACTATTCGAAACCCTAGAAACTATCCTAAGTCAAAGTGTTATATATGACTAGAGGCTTATATCAACTAAAAACTATCAACTATGTCTAAATTTTTACTTATCAGTTAATCATACTAAATCAAAATTGTTATATATCAACTACAAACTATTAAGTAAATCAAAATGTTGCATATCAACAAGAGAATATCAACTAGCCTACTAAATCAAAATGTAGGAGGGGCGGGGGGGTGATGGCGAAGGATTACCGAGTCCAGGAGGAGGAGGAGGTGACGGCGCGCAGAGGGAGGAGGGTATGCGAGGCGGCCGACGGGGGAGGACCGACGCGGGGGGATTGAGGGAGGAGATCGAGTGAGTGTGAGTGTGAGTGGAGAGAGGAGAGTGAGTAGCGCATTTCCCTATAGCGCGCTACTGCTAACTCCCTAGCAGTAGCGTCCTCTGATAAAATGCGCTACTCACTCTGAATTGTCAATATGAGTCCTCACCGGTTTAGAAACTGGAGAAGACTCATATTGTGGCCACAAATTCTACACATAGAGTTCAATGAAGACCAAGTGATTGTGATAGTTTGAGAAGTAACATATTTAGGGCGTGTTCTGATCTCCTCCGGCTTCACAAAACTTCTCAAAACCAGCTTCTCGTTGACAGCTTCTACTCCATGTAGCGATTCCAGATCCGTTCTGCTGCATCGGCAGCTTCTCCAGCGTTGCAGCCCAACTGGGAAACTGTGGCCTGTTCGGGATAATATTGGGCCAGCTGAAGGCAGCCCAATTAGGCTAGCGAACACACCGATTCGAGGGGAAGTGGATCAGCGAGGCGAGAGGGATCGCTACAGTAGCCAAAGGTTCTATTTTACCGAGAGGAAGAAGCGAACCGGTATCTTTGGCGGTGGCATGCTCTTGTAAATAAGGTGAACTCCAGCTTTTTCAATCCGTGAAGCTGGGCCGAGCTCGCTTCAGTTCTTTGCACTACGGACAGGCTTCGCTTCGAGAATCCAGCTTCTTGGAGCCCAAGCGTTCGGGTCAAAATCATCCGTGAAGTTTTCGAAGCGTGGAGCTGGAGGAGTTCAGAACAGGCCCTTAAGGTGGTGAAAACCCTGTCCGCGGAGCGAGGTGGGACTAAATTTTGGAGTAATCTTAGCAGTAGCGGGCATTGCCAGAAGGCTCTATTGCTATGATCAGTAGCAGTAGTGCTCTTTGTATTAAAGCGCTGCTGCTATAACTAGCTTGGCGGCGGGGTCATGGCAATTATAGCAGTAGCAGGGCTTATCACAGGCGTGCTACTGCTACATTTATTTCAACAACGCGTTTCATTGGCACGCGCTACTACTACGTAGCAGCAGCATCTTGTTTTAATGCGCGCTGCTGGTAAGATTATATGTATAGGCTTTTCCCTAGTAGTGTAGAGTAAAGAGGAACTTAATTTTGGTCGAGTGTTGACTGTAGTCAAGAAAATGGGGGGCTACAAGTTGCAGGAGTGATGCTCATGGGATAACCTCAAATCCTATGTACATGAAAGTTTGACACATGGAGAAATTTAAGATGGTGGAGAATATTCGCCAAGGTGGAGTTTGTTAGAGTTGAGTCGAATATACTGTACAAGGTAGGTTACAGTTGGACTTGTAGTTTTATTGTGTTTAGATAGGATATGGAGTCGTGTCCTAGTAGGACACTTGTATTCTAGGCCTCCTATATATAGCGAGGGTAGACACACGATGTAACCTATGCCAACATAATAGCACCGGAGCACATGGGAAGCCGGCAACATGTGCCGGCGTCCAGGGCGACCGGGTGAGGTATTGTAGCGGTGTCATGGGAAGGAGCGTCCATAGTCAGGCCCCGGGGATGTAGCCATATCGATGAACTTCGTTAACAAATCTCAGTGTCGTGCTCGTGTGATTGCTTGGTCCTCGGATGATCAACGATATGCCTCAGATTTATTCTAACAGCAAGAAACGAACGTGCATCTCTTCTACAAGTGTCGTTGAGCAATGGAGTAATCTAGATCCTCCCCCGTGTTCCCGTCCGCTCGCTCCACCCCCACCCCGCTGGCGAGGGCGGGCCCCTGCCGCTCCCTCTCCTCCGACCCCCCTCCCTGCCCGCACGGCGCTGGCGGCGGCGGGCCGTTCCTTCCCCGCGCGCTAATGGGGGGGGGTCCCGATGGCGGCGGTGCAGCTCAGCCGGCTACGGTGTGGCTCGGCGGCGGGATTCCGGCGGGCTTGGGGGTCCTTGGTGCGGCGGCGCGGCTGTTGGTCGCGGGGCGGCTTGGCAGTGCTGGTGGTCGGCGGCGCCCGCGTGGCCCAGATCCGGGCCCTTTCGGGCTCCATCTTGGCTAGGGCGGGCCGGCGACTCGGTGCTCGGCGACGCTGCTCCGTAGTTGGTGGCGAGGAGGCGGTGGTCTGTGGGCGGTGGCGGCTTCGTCAGCCGGCGAGCTGCAGCATGATGGCAGGGGCTGTCTGGACCCTTTTGGGTCCGGCCGAGCCTCGGCGCTTGGCAGGCCCCTTGTCCGTGCGTCCGGTCGGCTCCGCGGCTGCGGTCTTGGTTGTCCCCTCACGTCAGCAATGTTGCAGATGCCCCCGAGCCCACTATCTCTTCTCCCATCCTCCAGTTCACGTGTCGGTGACCTCAGGGAGACGGCGAAGTTGATTCGGTGACCGTGGTGGCACATGTTGGTGGGCGGCGTGATGGGCGGTGTACTATGGTTTGTCTAGGGTGGTGGGGGTTTGGGTCGGGAGAAATCTCTTGCGGCTCGTTCGCCCCTGACGCGGCGACGCCTGTGGGTGCCGCCGGACCTTCCTGAAGGGCATCGGGTACACCCTCCCCCCACTGCCCCCTGCGTACCCGTGGAAACCCTAGGACTAGTCCGGGCAACAGCGGCGTCGTCGTCGCCTCCTTCTTGAAGGTGTTGCTTGGTACGTGGCGCTTCGGAGTGCCGGGAGCGTGGTGGTACTTCTCCGAAGGGTGCAGCGGTTGCCGGTCATCTTCGTTTCATTGATCTGCCGTTGTTGGCATTTGTTTCTCTTTCTTTCTTCTTTATTTATCTTTGGATTTGTTTGTGCTGTGGCCCCAGCACCTATCGTTGACTGTATAGATGGTTGCTTTGTAATACAAAGCACGGAACCTTTTTTCGTATTCTACAAGTGTTATTTTACCATTAGGCTACGGAATTTGGTCATCGAAAAGCTTGAGCTACCCTATATGGACACCTTTTCATGGCACTTGGAGGACTCCTTTGAGTCTGGGTGATAGGACCAGGTTGTCCGTTCCGAACCGGGAGGCCACAGTCTCCCTCATCATGCTTGTTTTTTGGACAATCTTATATCTTATATTTACTAATTGGAGGCACCATCCGAGTTTCCACGTTAACTCTCACGTTTAACCACTTAATTACCGTTGGATTAAAAGATGGAATGCTAAGATTGTTTCTTTAACCGTAATGTTCCCCTACAGTTTGGGACTATCGGTTATATCAATCTCCATCCCGCAAAAAAAAAGGATACATCAATCTCCTCCCAAGACAAAAAAAGAACAACTCCATCTCTATCTCTCCCCGACTCTTCCCTGCTTCAATCTCCACATCACGCAAGAAAGAAAGAAAAATCTCTATCTCCCCCGAGTGCTTCAATCTCCACATCACGCAAGAAAGAAAAAAATGCAATTTCTATCTCCCCCGAGACTTCCCTGTTTCAGTCTCCACATCACCCGAATTGAAAAAAAAAAAATCAACCTCTCTCTCTCCCTGCCCCTCCCCTATTTCAATCTCCCCATCACGCACAAAAGAAATCAATCTCTTCCCTACCCTCTCCCCCTGTTTCAATCTCCACAAGCAGGCCGCCGCCGTCCTCACGGTTCCCATCAAATTTGGATCAAGGTCCAGGCTTGGGTTCCTCCTGTTGCCGGGCAGCGCATCCTCCCCCATATTTCTCTCTACCACGTTGTAATGCTTGATGCACTGCCCTGGCCACAACGTCGTGGACTGCTGTCTGGTGGTCTTCTCTGCGTGAGGGCCTGCTCTCGGCTTAGCCGGGGCTCAAACATGTCTCCCTGGCCTTCTCCTATTCCTGACTGTCATAGGTGTTTCCAGCCTGCAACACCAGAAGGCCCAAAACAACAACTATATGATGGACGATGTTGCATCAATTCTGTACTGCAGGGTCTGTGCTTTGCAAGTCTATCTTCCATACTGCACCTTTTCTTTCTATCGATGGTTGCGAACAACGGTCCAGTACGACCATTGCCATCATGTTTTTGCTGATCCGGTCTCTTCTGCATACGATCGGATAGCTAGCACAAGGTAAATCCAGATTGATGTGGACTTTATGGTGCCTATTTTTTAAAATAAAATTTCTATTGCGTTTGTAACTTGACACTTCCGCTCTGATTTTTGGTTCTCAGCAAGCTGCTTAATTTGTAATATCATCGGTGTGGCTTTAGTTTTTACAGCAGGACGATCGATTTTTCTTTTGGATAATACTTCTAAAGCAGATCCAAAATATCAAGGTGATAAGTGTGTATCATGTGTTTTGCTTACATAATATTTTTATGTTTCTCTTCTTTCCACTTCTGCGCTAGGATTTTTTATTCTACTAAATGATGCAGGTGCGTCCAGTCTCTTATTTTTCAGTGTTAATGATGACATGTCATTGTTTCTGCTGTGCGTCCAGTCTCTTATTTTCAGTAGTAGCATCATGCAAGTTGTGACCATGGGTGAAAGCACGGTACTTTTGCCCTTAATGTCTAATTTAGGTATTCTCAACGTGTTCTAATATTTCTTGGTGGTCAGTTCATGCCGCTCCATCGCTGAGATCTTCTATATACAATATGCCAACGAAATGATAGAAAAATTCTTGACATTTTTTACGGTCAATTCTTGACATTGAATTGCATACTGTAATACTGTATACATTTTAGCATTGGGGATTATTACTCAAAGAAATTAATTTTGGTACATTCAATTAGTAGTACTAATCGATATTATAAGATCTATCTTGACATTAGTTTAATTGGTTCAATATCATTTGTTTGTTCTTAGATAGCATTTTTTAAATCTTGCTTTTAGCATATGTTGTACTCATAGTTGAAATTGCATTCCATGGATGTGAAAACAGAAGCTGTCGTAAGCAAGACAAATGTGTAAATACGACTAACTGCTGGAACTTTTGTATGTAGATTTAGAAGTTATTCACAGCGCACGCTATGCCAAAAGTATGAGTGGCGTCCTTCCATCGATCCACTTATAACTGTTGGATGAAAAGATGTGCCTCGGCAGCTCAGATGCGCATGCTTCTTCTCCCGGGTCTTCTGCCGGTTCCCTCAAAATAGAAAATAGGACAAGAAAGCCTTCTCGGTGATAAGTTTTGATTGGCAAGTTATTTTGAGGGAACCGAGAAGGTACTTCATAAAGCTAGATATTTTGTGAATGCAGAGCGTACTGAAATAAATTTGGATGGACTAACTATAGTTCTTCCATCAAGTTGTTTTACTGCAAATCTACGTTATAGAACTGTACAACAAGAACAGTACAGAACAGTATGTAGTTGTAATTTTGATATTCATGAAACACGTACAGTTGGACATCATGGTTCAGGTCGAATAATCGCATTTGTACAAGTTTAGTTGTAGCACGTCAATACTCGAGATGGTGGCAGCGTGCTGGGTCGAGCCATTGGCATGAATGACAAAGACGGCACTCATGCACAAGGATGCTAGAATTATCTTTTGAGCTGTTCGTACGGAGGTTGTTCTGTCGATGCTTCACATGGTTGCACTACAGGTTTTGACTGTCTCGACCAAACCTTCACGCTGCATTGGTGTGAACGTATGCCTCCTTTCAATGCTTTGTATGTCAAATTGTATTAGTAATTTTCTTTTGATAGAAAATTAGTATATGTTCACTGATTCATCTTTGACCTCAGGCAAACAAGAATGTCAAATCACAAATCTTTTGAAGATTGTAGGAAATAGTTTGAGAGTAACAATGGTCAAAATAAATATGTTGCTATTTGGTGATTTGATTAAGAAGTACTTCACTGGTATGTTTGCAGAAACATGTATACCATGCTACATCTACTTCCTTTTACAAAATTTGTATACACTATAATGGAGCCTATGCGCTGTAACTGAGCCGAAAAAGTAGTGCATGCCATGGTGAGAAGCAGGCAGCACCTAATATATTGTAAGCCTTTTGTCCCAACTGGTAGGCTAGATATGAAACCCTTTCGAGAAAAATAGTTAAGTATATGATTCATCAGGTTCATAATAAGGTTACCTTAAATACCATGTATTATCCCACAAAATAAAAAAATAAATATTGTTGTTCGCAAAAGGCATTGATTATTGCCTACTCAAGGTCATCCCCACTACATCTGTTAGGCTGAGCTCAAGCAGGACTAAAATGCTGAGCTCAAGCAGGACTAAAATCTTCAATTCGGTGATGCTTTTGCACCATAAGGGCTAACAATTTTTGTTCGCAAAAGGTAAATCTCAGCCTATTGGTTTTGTTTTTTTGCAGAAATAAAACATTTTAATTTCTTACCCTTAAGCAAAAAGAACTGTTAATTTGGTAAAATATTCAATCAGTTTCTTTTAATAAAAGATCTAGAGGGTGAGACAATTTCAATAAGTTTTAGCTTAAGTACAATATAAATAGTGACATGACACAATAATGATAACAAACATAACACGGACCTTGCATGATTTTTTATTGAATCAGTAGTCTACTTCATGTAGCAAATTCATCGATTGTAAATATTCCTATAACTATTTTTATTGTATTCTTTCAAGCATATGATTTTGATATTAATCTCATACATGTTTTCTCATATGATATTTTTTCTGTTTTCTGTATTTATTGTTTCATTGACACCATTCCCAAATTTATGGACTAACTTTCACAAATATCAGGTGGATGCGCATCAAGAATTCTTTAGATCAAACCTCTAAAATTTGTTTGTTTCCAAAATCAATAATTCTACACATATTCATATTTCCTCCAAATTAAATAGCCAGAATATTTAATTCTATGCAGTACAATTGGATTTAACTTTTGTAGTTTAACACAAACTTACTGTCGAGCTATGAAATCCGAGTCTTCACACATATTCTATGCGCCAGAATTTGAGATGTTATTCAAAGTTAAGAGATAACTTCTCTTGGATGTTGTCATTTCTTTTGTGATTGCATCCTTCTTAATTTAATTAGGTTGATGTGTATGACCCAAACTTTGAAACTTCATACTACACAATTACAATGATTGTATGACAGTGTGCATGCCTATGGTTAAATTATAATAATCATTCTCTTGGACCAATCATTGATAACATCATTTTCCGTCTTATCATGGCATTTTTATAGACATTGTTGATACGGGTAAATATGTAAATATTTTTCCTAATTCCATTTCAATATATAAAATTGAGGAAATCACTAGCCCGTGCCGATGCACGGGTTGACGACTAGTTTAGAATAATCGAAACTCCTGTGTCTTCTGTAACAAGAATGCTCACCGATGATTCTACTCAACATCATCCTAGGCGAAACCAAGCTTGGAGCATCGCCGGAGCTAAAAAAACTAGCGACACTCATAGAATGCGAGCAATCACCTTGTGGTTTTTGTGGGTCGATTGTAACCCAAACAAACTCTATTCCATCTCCTTAATTAATAGTTGAGGCACATCTTTGCCTCCGTTTTGAAAAAAAAATGAACTTTAACTATCATAATCATGTGTACGTACGTACATACGTGCTTGTACGGGCTTTTACGAAAAAGATCAAAGGCGCATAAATACACACGTACACATCGATTAGTTAATGCATGAATTAAGCCTGTTGCCATTTGCATTGCATGCGTCCCGTGGACATGGCAGGGGCTACGTGTTCGCACGTGCGCCTTTCATGCAAAGGGCATGCAACTCTACTGTGAAAACTTTGGTTGTGTTAGTGTTAAACTAATCTGCGACAGCAACCCTGTGACCCACCTCCTTAATTAGTAGCACAGTTATATACATTGAAGTTATCATTTCTAGTTTGGGCGCTTTATTAGTTCTGAACAGTGGTGTGCGAGGAAGTATAGCTTTCACCCAAGTCTTTTGGTGTAGCCGGCACATCCGAACACGATATTGTAGAAACAATTTAAGCTTTTGATCCAATATAGAAATGTCATGTCATGGACGTTTCTAGTTCAATCTTAAATCATGACTGTGAAAACTTTGGTTGTGTTAGTTGTTAAACGTGCCTATTCATGCTCTAACTTGAATTGACCACTATTCAGAACAAAATTATGCTTTATACATGCGCAACGAAGATCACATTAGATCCTTTTTTTGAGAAACTCAATCAACATCTTTTTATGGGGAACACAATTCGATCAATATGATGTGATGGTTGCACGAACGCAGTAGCGTGCCACTAGTCCACTGGGCAAGTCGAACTGAAAGAAAGAGTGCATCTGGTTCGAGTCTATGTGTGTGTTGTGGCGTCCGTAGAAGGCCACAAATGAGACCACACGTTCCGGCCACAGATTAGTTAATTAGAGACAGGGCCGGTGACGGTGAGCATACGCTAAACTGGCAAATGAAATAAGTTAAACACTGCCGGTGCTAGATCCGGGGAGAGGTGGTGCTTAAACATATTTTTTGACATTTTAGATCACATGCATGAGTGTAATGACAGAAGGGATCAAATCTGAGTGGAAATTGACAAAACTACCCTGGCCGCAGGCTGGCGCCATGATCGACTGACATGCCTGCGGTACATGTTCGTTGGATTGTTAATTTTTTTACTTGTTTTGTTTGATTTCCATTCGGCAAACGATGATTTTTTTTTCCTTTTCAAATCTGATCGATGACCAAAAAAGAAAAAAAAAGTGTCTCTACAATTGTTTGGTTTTCAATTTTGACCTCATGCCGTCACACAGGAGAGGATTTATGGCATGCAAGTGTGGGGGCACGTATGTCCCTGGTGCCCGCTTTTTACTTTAGATTTAGATTTTCAAAAATTTAATTCTTTTAAACAAAAATTCTAAATTAAGTTATGTGTTGTATCCGTGTTTCTCGCGACCAACGCTTTCAAATAAGATCCATTTTGAATATATTTTGAAGAATTTTAAAAAATGTTAAGTTTCAATGTTGAGACTTAGTACGAGCGACCGATAAAAATTAATTTTTGTGTCTATGACCGGCAGAAAAAAATGCACTCGTGGCAAAACTAGTTGAAACTTGGCTGTTCTTCAGATGCAAAAAACCATAAGTTTCAACGTTGAAATTTAAAACTTTTTGGGGGATTTTCCTTTTTAGTGTGCCTCGTGCGGGATTGAACTGTTGCACGAATCGCGAGGCAAAACGAGCAGGCCTATATTACTTACGTGCAATAGCTTTCTTTTCCAAAACAGATTGGAGGGCTTTAATCAACGAATGTATTCCTGGGCTATAAGGCTGCTGATGGGGGAGCTAGAGTAGCATCAAACCTCGATGACATGAAATGTGCAATCATGCTTAAGCCAAAGGTGGGCGGGCAGGTTAGCTGATCGGTCTACACGTTGAGCGCTGCAAGAAATAAACTGAGGCATGAGCTCTCCCTCTCCAACTTGTTCTAAGAGTCTCAGTGAAAGACCAAAAGATATCAGCCCGGACTCTGCTTGAAGCGCTCCGGATCTGGGATGTTGATGGTTGGGACTGGCAGGTTAATCAACTGTCTGACTATGAATTCTCTGTGGTGTTCCCCTCCAAGAATTGCCTTCGTATGATTGCCTCATGCACCAGCTTCACCCTCCCCCTCAATCAACTGGTGGTTTATGTGAAGCCTGCTACCTGTAGTGGAAAAGCTGTTGGTCCTCTCTCTCAGGTGTGGGTGTTGGTGGATGATGTGCCAGCAGGGCTCCATTCTTCTTCCTTCCTGATGGCGTTTGGTGTCCTGATTGGGAAGCCTGTGGAGGTGGATGCGGAGTCGTTGAAGAGGGTTGGTCCAGCTCGTATCAAAATCTAGTGTGTTGACCTGCTGTGCGTTCATGGATCTATTGATGTTTTTCCTTCACCCAATGGAGTCAGGCTTCGTGTTCGGGTGGAAGGGGTGGGGGGTCCCGATCTGTGCGTCAAGGCTGATGGTAACAGGAAGCAAGGGACACAGATGTTTACCCAGGTTCGGGCCCTCTCGATGGAGGTAAAACCCTACTTCCTGCTTGATTAATATTGATGATATGGGTAGTACAAGAGTAGATCTACCACGAGATCGTAGAGGCTAAACCCTAAGAGCTAGCCTATGATGGTATGATTGTAATTGTGATCGGCCTTCTAAGGACCAACCTCTCCGGTTTATATAGACACGGAGAGGGCTAGGGTTTACATGGAGTCGGTTACAAGGAAGGAAATATAATATCCGGATCGCCAAGCTTGCCTTCCACGCCAAGGAAAGTCCCATCCGGACACGGGCCGAAGTCTTGAGTCTTGTATCTTCACGCTTCAATAGTCCGGACGTTGTACACAATCCGGCTGTCCGGATACCCCTAATCCAGACTCCTCGGTAGCCCTGAACCAGGCTTCAATGACGATGAGTCCGGCGCGCAGTCTTGTCTTCGGCATTGCAGGGCGGGTTCCTCCCCCGAATACTCCAAAGTGGTCATCGAACACGTAGACCGTGTCCGGATCTGCAAGATGATCTCCATATGGTATAGATCTGATTCGCTGGCAATCTTCGTGTATCGTGCCCTCGCGTCGGGGCTTGGTCCAATGCGAACCGACGTTTCCTGCACCACAACGACTCGTGTTGCGAGGCGCTTTATTGTCACGTCCCGTCGACGCAGAGATCGTGTTCCTCTTATTACGGGATTTTCCATCAATATGAGCACGCGTGACCCCATGATGTCTACTACACAACCTTCTTCTTGTAGACGTTGGTGGGACTGCAAGTGCACAGGTTTGTAGGACAGTAGAAAATTACCCTCAAGTGGATGACCTAAGGTTTATCAATCCGTGAGAGGCGTAGGATGAAGATGGTCTCTCTCAAGCAACTCTGCAACCAAATAACAAAGAGTCTCTTGTGTCCCCAACACACCCAATACAATGGTAAATTGTATAGGTGCACTAGTTCGGCGAAGAGATGGTGATACAAGTGCAATATGGATGGTAGATGTAGGTTTTTGTAATCTGAAAATATAAAAACAGCAAGGTAACTAATGATAAAAGTGAGCGTAAACGGTATTGCAATGATAGGAAACAAGGCCTAGGGTTCATACTTTCACCAGTGCAAGTTCTCTCAACAATAATAACATAGATAGATCATATAACAACCCCTCAACATGCAACAAAGAGTCACTCCGAAGACACTAATAGCGGAGAACAAACGTAGAGATTATGGTCGGGTACGGAACCACCACAAAGTTATTCTTTCGAATCGATCTATAAAAGAGTTCGTACTAGAATAACACCTTAAGACACAAATCAACCAAAACCCTAATGTCACCTAGATACTCCATTGTCACCTCAAGTATCCGTGGGCATGATTATACGATATGCATCACACAATCTCATATTCATCCAACCAACATAAAAGTACTTCAAAGAGTGCCCCAAAGTTTCTACCGGAGAATCAAGAACGTGTGCCAACCCCTATGCATAGGTTCCCAATGTCACGAAACCCGCAAGTTGATCACCAAAACATACATCAAGTGGCACATGATATCCCATTGTCACCACAGATAATCACGGCAAGACATACATCAAGTGTTCATAAAAGACTCAATCCGATAAGATAACTTCAAAGGGGAAACTCAATTCATCACAAGAGAGTAGAGGGGGAGAAACATCATAAGATCCAACTACAATAGCAAAGCTCAGGATACATCAAGATCGTATCACCTCAAGAACACGAGAGAGAGAGAGATCAAACACATAGCTACTGGTACGTACCCTCAGCCCCGAGGGTGAACTACTCCCTCCTCGTCATGGAGAGCGCCGGGATGATGAAGATGGCCACCGGAGATGGATCCCCCCTCCGGCAGGCTATCGGAAAGGGGTCCTGATTGGTTTTTGGTGGTTCTGGAGGCTTGCGGCGGCGGAACTCCCGATCTATCTTCTGTTCTGGAAGTTTTAGGGTACGTAGGTATATATGGGTGAAAGGAGTACGTCGGTGGAGCTACGGGGGCCCCACGAGGCAGGGGGCGCGCCGGGGGGTGGCGGGGTGGCGCGCCCCACCCTCGTGAGCACCTCCCGTATCTTCTGACGTGGGGTCCAAGTCCATCAGGTGGGTTTCCTTCCAAAAATAACTTCTCCAGTTGATTTCGTTCCGTTTTGACTCCGTCTGATATTCCTTTTCCTCGAAACACTAAAATTGGCATAAAACAGCAAATCTGGGTTGGGCCTCCGGTTAATAGGTTAGTCCCAAAAATAATATAAAAGTGGATAATAAAGCCCAATATTGCCTAAAACAGTAGATAAAGTAGCATGGAGCAATCAAAAATTATAGATACGTTGGAGACGTATCAAGTATCCCCAAGGTTAATTCCTGCTCGTCCTCGAGTAGGTAAATGATAAAAAAAGAATTTTTGATGCGGAGTGCTACTTGGCATAATTTCAATATAAATCTTCTTAATTGTGATATGAATATTCAGATCCGAAAGATTCAAGACAAAAGTTCATATTGACATAAAAAATAATAATACTTCAAGCATACTAATCAAAGTAATCATGTCTTCTCAAAATAGCATGGCAAAAGAAAGTTCATCCCTACAAAATCATATAGTTAGGCTATGCTTCATTTTCGTCACACAAATATGTTCCCAACTTCTATTCCCCCGATGACAAGCCAAGCAATTGTTTCATAATTAAATAATCTCAAACTTTTTCAACCTTCACGCAATACATGAGAGTGAGCCATGGATATAGCACTATGGGTGGAATAGAATATGATGATAGGGATTGTGTGGAGAAGACAAAAGAGGAGAAAGTCTCACATTGACGAGGCTAATAAACGGGCTATGGAGATGTCCATCAATTGATGTCAACATGAGGAGTAGGGATTGCCATGCAATGGATGCACTAGAGCTATGAATGCTGAAGAAAAGAAAACTAGTGGGTGTGCATCCAACTTGCTTGCTCATGAAGACCTAGGGCATTTGAGGAAGCCCATCGTAGGAATATACAAGCCAAGTTCTATAATGAAAAATTCCCACTAGTATGACACTAGTAGAAAAACACCTATTAGTCCCGGTTCGTAAGGGCCTTTAGTCCCGGTTCATGAACCGGGACTAATGGGTCGTTACTAATACCTCCCCCCTTTAGTCCCGGTTCTAACACGAACCGGGACAGATGGTCCTCCACGTGGCCGGTGCGCCGAGCCCAGGAAGGGGGGCCTTTGGTCCCGGTTGGTGGCACCAACCGGGACCAAAAGGCATCCACGCGTCAGCATTCCAGTGGCTGGGGTTTTTTTTTTTTTTGAAAGGGGGGGGTTGGGGGTTAATTTAGGTGTTTCATATATTGTGTTAGCTAGCTAATTAATAGAGAGAAGTGTCCTCTCTTATGTCCGTGCTTGGTCGACGCTACATACTATATACATATAGCCCTGGACACGCTAGCTAGTAAGAAAATGAAGGGAACCATCGAGTACAGAAGTTCGTCATGCATACCGAGAGAAATGATCGATCGACCTCTTCTTCTCCGAGAGATTGGTCGAATAACAAGTTTTCGTATCATGTACATCCGACGCTACTGGCTACATACATGTACAATATATAAGATCTCTCAATTACAGTCCCCTAGCATTTGAAATCAACTTCCACATGGTATTCTCCGGCTTTATTGATGACGTGGTCAAGAAAGAATCCCGCCAATTCCTCTTGAGTTGCTTTAATGCGATCTGGTTCTAGGAGTTCATTCCGCATCTGCCACGTCTAATTTGAAGAAGGGGGTTAATTAATACATATATATGAATGAAACTCAACAGAAATGATGGTGTAATAAAATGAAATTGTGAATATTATTAATTGCTTAGCACTTCATATTGTCTTTGAGAGTAGCCCCGCTTATTTTTCAAAGTCGCGTTGTAGATGAACTCGCACACGTAGTATCCATAGAAATCATTCCCTTGTTCCTGCCACAAGCACTTTACGAGAAATAGAGGTCAATCAAACTGATAATGAAGCATTATAAATGGCATTGATGAAAGTATAGCTATAGAATCAATGGGAGATGCGCACAACTAGCTAGCCAGTAGTACTTACTTTCGGGTATGTATATCACTGCTCCTTCGGCAGTCCCGGAGCTTTTGCGGTGAACTGTTTCCAAACCCTGCAAGACAAAGAAAGTAATTATTATTACTTGAGATATCAGGAAATGAACAAAAAGTTGCCGCTATGGTGCGATAATGATCGATTGAACTTACTTGCTGAGCATTTCAGTCATGTCCGCATAGGTGCTGGGATCTTTCCGTCTCGAGTCTAAGACGGTTACTAGTCCACGCTCAAGCTTAATCTCCAGAAGAATATAGTGGTACCTGAGCACGCATGCATAACTCATCAATTACATTACTATAACCTCGCTCGAATAATAAGGGAAATCGAATATGCAAACGATCAGTAACGCTCACTTGCCGTTGTAAAGAAAGAGTATGGTATCTTTGTTTTGATTTTTGATCAACGATTGTAGCAAGTTGTCCTCGGCCTCTTTGACGTGCTTTTCAACCAGAAATACATCTATTATATTTGTGTTAATGAACCCAATATCATAAATTTCATTTTTTTTGCACTCGACGATCTTCAATCTGCATAATACATTGAGGATAATTAATTATAAATACATGCAATGAAAGAGCCGAGCTATATATAGAGACTTAATGACAGAAATAGTACTTACAGGCAGTAGCAAAAGACCGTTAATTTATCGAGGGCCTTTTGATTGAAGAACGTGAAGAACTCCTCAAATGGAACACACAACAGATCAGTTCCAACGAGGTCGTGCTCCTCTTTAATGTGCAGATACAAACTATTTGTCCCCCCAGACTCTCTGCAGGTTTTCATGTACCAAGTATGGAATCTTCGCATCATCGTTGTTAGAGATTTTTCATCTTTGACGAGAGGCTTCCCGTACTCGTATCTGTGTTCTTCCACCTTCATGTATTCAGGAAGTGCATCGTCATGCAGGTAATCTTGTAGATTGCCATAACAGGCCACCATCCCCGGAACATTAGCGACGATGTTGCCGCTAGACACATTGAGCGGGGGGCACGATTGGTTTGCTTGTTCGTCGAGCTGGTCAATTTTTTTCGCAGCTGCTCGTTCTTTTGCTCTTTGATGTCTGACAGTACTTCCCGACCGCTCCGCTTGGAGATATGTCTGTTCAGTAATGCGCTCATAGTTGGTTCTCGGCGGAGACTTTGCCGGTTTCCTCAGGGCAGCCAGAGTGCACTTCACTTTCACCGGATCTACCTTCTCCTCCGGAGGTCGATGTCTCTTTGCTTTCAACCCTGCAAACCAGTCGTCCACTTCGGTCTGCACGATCTTCGCGTTTTCCTCCTCAGTCCTCTGGTACGGTAACTTCTCTGGAGTCTTCAGACAAGGACCGAATCTATATTTCCTCCGGCCTTTGGCAGTACTGCTAGACGCCGGCAGAGCAGACGGAGCGGATGTCTTCTTTTCTTGCTTACGAGGCGGAGGAGAAGGACTACGACGCGCCGGAGCAGCCGGAGCGGCGGCGGGTCTCTTCCGCCCTTGCTGATGACGCGGAGAAGGAGGAGGCTGGCTGCTCGGGCGCGCCGGTGCAGGCGGAGAAGGAGGCGGAGTGCCGCCACGCGTGCCCTGATCGTCACTCGCCGGAGGAGGAGGCGGTGGAGGAGGCGGAGTGCCCTGACTCGCCGGAGGAGGAGGAGGAGGCGGAGGCGTCCAGTTCAGAAGGTTGATGAGCTCCTTCCGCCATAGGCATGGAGTCTTCAGAGCAGAGCCCAGCCTAGTCTCCCCTTCACCGGTAGGGTGGTCAAGCAGGAGGTCCTCAAATCCCTCCGTTATTTCATCCACCATCACCTTAGCATATCCTTCTGGAATCGCTGGCAGTGATAAGTTGTGCCGGGTCTACTAGGATAAACTTGGCCAACAGCCGCCTTGACCTTCAAATTCATCCATCGCGCCATAATGTGGCAATTTTGAGACTCCGTGATACCATCCACGGGATAGCTGGCAGGAGACGTCAAGACATGCTCCGGCTGAAGCAGCTCGGTGGAAGCCACGCTGCTTCTCCGCTGAGATGGCGGGGTAGCTTCGGGGGAAGCTTCGGCAGGTCGTTTGCTGCGATCTGCTGCTTCTCGTTCCTCTTCTCGTTCCTCTAGCCCCATTACCCTTTCGTGCAGCGCCTGCAGTTGGTCCTGCTCCAGTTTCTTCCTCCTCTCGTGGGTTTTGTAACCCCCTGCGTCCGGAAAACCAACCTTCCACGGAATGGAGCCTGGCGTGCCTCGTGTCCGTCCAGGGTGCTCAGGATTCCCAAGGGCCATTGTGAGCTCGTCCTTCTCCCTGTTTGGAAGGAACGTCCCTCGCTGCGCTGCATCGATATAGTGTCGAAGGTTCTTGACTGGTATTTGTAGTTGCTCGTCCGTCCACTGGCACTTCCCTGTTACAGGGTCCAAGGTTCCGCCAGCCCCGAAGAACCAAGTCCGGCAACGGTCTGGCCAGTACATTGTCTCTGGTTTGATCCCTTTTTCAAGCAGATCATGCTCAGCCTTGGACGACTTAGGCCGGGCTTTGAGGTAGCCACCTGACCCCGTGCGATGGTGAAGCTTCTTCTTCGCAGCATTTTGCTTGTTTGTCGCCGACATCTTCTTACTCTTTTCCGATGTCTTGTGGGCCACAAATGCGGGCCAGTGATCTTTGATCTTCTCATATTTGCCGATGAATTCTGGTGTCTTTTCTTTCTCGACAAACTGGTTCAGCTCTTTCCTCCACCTCCTCATTAGGGTTGCCATATTCTTAAGAGGACAAGACTTGATTAATTGCTCTTTAACTAGCTTCTCCGGATCCTCCTCTGGCGGTAGGGTGAAATTTGCCTTCAGCTGAGTCCAAAGATCTTCTTTCTGCATATCATTGACATAAGACACCTCAGGGTCTTCCTCCTTAGGCTTATACCATTGATGGATGCTGATCGGGATCTTGTCCCTAACAAGAACCCCGCACTGAGCAGAAAATGCCTTCCTTGTCCGGATGGGTTCAATCGGTTCGCCGTCGGGCGCGATTTCTATGATCTTAAACTTTTCATCCGAGCTCAACTTTTTCTTCGGGCCTCGTCTCCTTACCGAAGTTGTGCTCGATCCGGAGGGCTAGAAATTATAAGGAAGAAAGACGAGAGTAATTAATATGTGTACATATACCAAAACAATGGATGCATCAATTAACTAGTCAGCACGGGCTTAACTAATATATATATACCTGGACGGACTCGGTTCGGTCACCGGAGCAGTCAGCACGGTCTCCTTCTTGTACCTCCATTGTGTCACCGGAGCCATCATGAACATAGTCCTCTTCTTGTACCGACATTAATGGGTCGAAGCCATCATGAACATAGCCCTCTTCTTCACCCAGTCCTTCGGGACCATCGGTGTCGTTGAGAAATGACGCAACTTCATCACTTCCTTGTGCGATTATGTGCCCCAACATCGCTTCTGTTTCTTCGTCTCGGGAGTGCTGCATAGTTTCTGCAAATATTTACAACATGTCAATTATTATTCAAACATGGTACAGATGGAAAACGTAGAACTAGCTAGCTAATCACAATAAGGAATCATGTTAGTGGCCTCGACGCTGCTTCTCTAGGGTTTGGGGTCGCCTCGAGAGAGTTAATTTGTCGGGTAGGCCTCGAGAGAGTTAATTTGGGTGGCCTCGAGAGTTAATTTGTGTGGCCTCGAGAGAGTTAATTTGTCGGGTAGGGGCACGGCGGGAGGGGGTAGGAGACCAACATCGTTTTCTCTCTAGGGTTTGGGTGTCCTCGAGAGTTTTGGTCGAGCGAGAGGGCCGAGGGGGGTGCTGCCGTTGTATAAGTTATCACGGTCGAGAGGGGGTATATATATCGACCGCCCCTCATGTCGAAGTTATCTCGAGGGGGTTATATCAACAACGAAGCGACATACATATACATGGGAAAATAATGTTATCGGGGAGGGGGTATCGGTACCCCCTCGTGTTGAAGTTTCTTCTTTCTCCTCTATTCCTTTCTTCTTCTTCTACTCTTCTTTTTCTTCTTCTCCCTCGAGAAAGGAAAATAAGGAAAAGGAAGAAAAGAGGAAGAAGGAAGAAGAAAAAAAAGAAGAAAAAAGAGAGAAGAAGAAAGAATACGGAGAATAAGAAAATAGAAAATTTCTATTTTCTTCTTCTCCTCTATTCCTTTCTTCTTCTCCTCTTCTTTTCTTCTTATTTCCTCTTCTTATTTATTTCTCCTCTTCTTCCTCTCTTCTTCTTCTCCTTTCTTCCTCTTCTTCTTTTCCTTTTCCTCTCATTCTTTTAGTATTGCTTTTTTTTAAATGTTCAAATAGAAAATTTCGAAAAAAACAAAGGTTTTGCCTAATGCATTGTTCATATGAATATACAAACATTTGCATATTCTACAATAATTAATATCACCAAAAAAATCTATGAACAGAAAAAACCTAACTTTTCTAAAATCTATCTTTTGCATATATGAAAACATTAATACACATATGAACAAAAATACATATATAAAGAAAAACATGCTCTGAACAATTTTTTATACATTTTGAACATCTACTGACACATAGCCACATACATATACATATACATTATATATATATGAACAAAAAATTAAACTAATAAAATGAAAAAAAAGAGCCGGTGCAGCGCGCGGCTCACAGCGGGACGGCTAGATGACGATGGCGACAGTGGGGCGGCGAGGCGCCCGGCGCCGGGGGCGGACGACGGGCAGGGGCTCGGGCGGCGTCTGGGGCGGACGGGCGCTGGCTCGGGAGGCCGGCGACGAGGACGGCGCTGGCTCGGGAGGCCGCGCGACGAGGACGGCGCTGGTTGAGGCGACAGCCTTGGCGGCGTGGCGGCGACGGCGAGGTGGAGCAGCCTGGCGGCGTCGAGGAGGGTCGGCGTCGTCGGGGGCAACTGGCAATGAGATTCTGAATTTTTGCAAAGTGTTTGCTTATATAGCAAAGCCATTGGTCCTGGTTCGTGAAACCAACCGGGACTAATGCACCCTTTAGTCCCGGTTGGTGCCACCAACCGGGACAAAATGCCTCTTTTTCGGCAGCCCAAAGGGCTGGAAGCGGCGGCCTTTGGTACCGGTTGGTGCCACGAACCGGTACCAATGCCCCCCCTTTAGTCCCGGTTGGTGCCACCAACCGGGACCAAAGGCCCCTGTGCTGCACGCGTCGAGGCCAAAGTTTAGTCCCACCTCACTAGTTGAGAGGGGCGCGCAGTGGTTTATAAGCCCCACTGCCGCACCCCTCTCGACCTCGTCTCCACTGCAGGCTTTCGGGCCTACTTGCTATTGCTGTGCTGATGGGCCTTCAGGCCTCTGCGGGCTGAATCCGGCCCATGAGGGTTTCATGTCGTATTCAGGCCGTGGGGGCCCAGTAGGAGGCCTTTTTTGTTTTTTTGTTTTCTTTACTTATTGTTGCTATTTTTATTGTTTTTC
Source organism: Aegilops longissima (assembly GCA_021605205.1). NCBI lineage: Eukaryota > Viridiplantae > Streptophyta > Magnoliopsida > Poales > Poaceae > Aegilops > Aegilops longissima. The sequence continues at coordinate 26,001,673 of CM038681.1, forward strand.
CAGTTTTTTTGTTTTGTTTTCTGCATTATTTATTTTCTTTTGTTTTTGCTTTATTTTTAATTCTTTTTATTTTAGTTTTAGGAAAATTATAAACTTTCTGTTATTGCCATTACTTTTCAAAGTTGAAAACCCATTTTTGTTTTTTTTGTTTTCTTTCTTGCTTTATTTATTTTATCTTGTTTCTACTTACAACAAAATACTTATTGTTGTTTATTGTTTTGATTTCTGCATTATTTATTTTCTTTTGTTTTTTCTTTATTTTTCAATTCTTTTTGCTTTTAGTTTTACGAAAATTATAAACTTTCTGTTAGTGCCATTAGTTTTAAAATTTGAAAACAATTTTTTTGTTTTTTGTTTTCTTTCTTCCTTTATTTATTTTATTTTGTTTCTAATTACAACAAAAAACTTATTGTTGCTATTTTTAATTATTATGAGGGCCGAACCATAAGACATTAAAGCATTTCAAATGAACTCTGAAAAAGTTGAAAGTTGGCATGGTATCATTCTCGTCAGTTACAAAGTTGGCATGGTATCATCATAATAGTTGCGGGAGAAAGTCTTTACTTTTTCTTCGCTTGTGTCATTTGCTTATTGCAGCGTAACCATGGATAATCTTCATCGTTTATCAGGATGCTGGGGTCAGCCTTGACTTTGAAGGGAGGAATTTCATGAAACTTTTCATAATCTTCGACATATGTCATCTTGTCCTCCACTCCCACGATGTCCCTTTTCCTGAAAGAACTATGTGGCGCTTTGGCTCATCGTATGATGTATTCGCTTCCTTATCTTTTCTCTTTCTCGGTCTGGTAGACATGTCCTTCACATAGATAACCTGTGCCACATCATTGGCTAGGACGAACGGCTCGTCAGTGTACCCAAGATTTTTGAGATCCACTGTTGTAATTCTGTACTGTGGGTCTACCTCTACCCCGCCTCCTGACAGATTTACCCATTTGCACTTAAACAAAGGGACCTTAAAATCATGTCCGTAGTCAAGTTCCCATTTGTCCACTATGTAACCATAATATGTGTCATTTCCCCTCTCGGTTGTTGCATCAAAGCGGACACCGCTGTATTGGTTGGTGCTCTTTTGATCTTGGTCAATCGTGTAAAATGTATTCCCATTTATCTCGTATCCTTTCCAAATCAATCCAGTCAAAGATGGTCCCCTGGACCACAAGTATAGCTCATCACAAACAGTGTTGTCACCTCTGATACGTGCTTCCAACCAACTGCTGAAAGTCCTGATGTGTTCACATGTAATCCGATCGTCGCCTTTACTCTCCGGTGTTTGGGCGCAGACTGTTCTTGTGTTCATCGACATACGGGTCACCAAGGTAGAGTTCGTAGAACTGTAGTGTGCTTCGCACCAAGAATATCCGTCCCTGCATATTATTGAGTCCCTTCCAAGCGTGCCTTTTCCAGTCAGTCTCTCCTCATATCGCGATTTAGGGAGACCTATCTTCTTAAGGCCAGGAATGAAGTCAACACAAAACCCGATGACATCCTCTGTTTGATGGCCCATGGAGATGCTTCCTTCTGGCCTAGCGCGGTTACGGACATATTTCTTTAGGACTCCCATGAACCTCTCAAAGGGGTACATATTGTGTAGAAATACAGGGCCCAGAATGACAATCTCGTCAACTAGATGAACTAGGACATGCGTCACGATATTGAAGAAGGATGGTGGGAACACCAGCTCGAAACTGACAAGACATTGCACCACATCACTCCTTAGCCTTGGTATGATTTCTGGATCGATCACCTTCTGAGAGATTGCATTGAGGAATGCACATAGCTTCACAATGGCTAATCAGGCGTTTTCCGTAGGAGCCCCTCAATGCAACCGAAGCGCTTGCGTCATAATCACGTGGCAGTCATGAGACTTTAGGTTCGGAACTTTTCTCCGCATATTTATTATTCCCTTTATATTCGACGAGAAGCCAGTCGGGACCTTCATATTGAGCAGGCATTCAAAGAAGATTTCTTTCTCTTCTTTCGTAAGAGCGTAGCTGGCAGGACCTTCATACTGCTACGGAGGCATGCCCTATTTTTCGTGCAAGCGTTGCAGGTCCTCCCGTGCCTCAGGTGTATCTTTTGTCTTCCCATACACGCCCAAGAAGCCTAGCAAGTTCACGCAAAGGTTCTTCGTCACGTGCATCACGTCGATCGAAGAGCGGACCTCTAGGTCTTTCCAATAGGGTAGGTCCCAAAATATAGATTTCTTCTTCCACATGGGTGCGTGATTCTCAGCGTCATTCGGAACAGCTAGTCCGCCGGGACCCTTTACAAAGATTATGTGTAAATCATTGACCATAGCAAGTACGTGATCACCGGTACGCATGGCGGGCTTCTTCCGGTGATCTGCCCCACCTTTGAAATGCTTGCCTTTCTTTCGACAGTGATGGTTGGTCGAAAGAAATCGACGATGGCCCAGGTACACATTCTTCCTGCAGCTTGCCAGGTATATACTATCGGTGTCAAGTAAATAGTGCGTGCATGCGTGGTATCCATTGTTTGTCTGTCCTGAAATGTTACTGAGAGCGGGCCAATCGTTGATGGTCACGAACAGCAACGCCTTTAGGTTAAATTCCTCCTGTTTGTGCTCATCCCACGTACGTACACCGTTTCTATTCCACAGCTATAAAAGTTCTTCAACTAATGGCCTTAGGTACACATCAATGTCGTTGCCGGGTTGCTTAGGGCCTTGGATTAGAACTGGCATCATAATGAACTTCCGCTTCATGCACATCCAAGGAGGAAGGTTATACGTACATAGAGTCACGGGCCAGGTGCTGTGATTGCTGCTCTGCTCCCCGAAAGGATTAATGCCATCCACGCTTAAAGCAAACCATACGTTTCTTGGCTCACTTGCAAACTCATCCCAGTACTTTCTCTCGATTTTTCTCCACTGCGACCCGTCAGCGGGTGCTCTCAACTTCCCGTCTTTCTAACTGTCCTCTCTGTGCCATCGCATCAACTTGGCATGCTCTCCGTTTCTGAACAGACGTTCAACCGTGGTATTATAGGAGCATACCACATCACCTTCGCAGGAACCCTCTTCCTGGGGGGCTCGCCGTCAACATCATCAGGGTCATCTCGTCTGATCTTATACCGTAATGCACCGCATACCGGGCATGCGTTCAGATCCTTGTACGCACCGCGGTAGAGGATGCAGTCATTAGGGCATGCATGTATCTTCTGCACCTCCAATCCTAGAGGGCATACGACCTTCTTTGCTGCGTATGTACTGTCGGGCAATTCGTTATCCTTTGGAAGCTTCTTCTTCAATATTTTCAGTAGCTTCTCAAATCCTTTGTCAGGCACAACATTCTCTGCCTTCCACTGCAGCAATTCCAGTATGGTACCAAGCTTTGTGTTGCCATCTTCGCAATTGGGGTACAAACCTTTTTTGTGGTCCTCTAACATGCGATCGAACTTCAGCTTCTCCTTTTGACTTTCGCATTGCGTCCTTGCATCGACAATGACCCGGCGGAGATCATCATCATCGGGCACATCGTCTGGTTCCACTTGATCTTCAGCATCTTCGCCCGTTGCATCATCATCGTGCACATCGTCTGGTTCCTCTTGATGTTCAGTAGCATCACCGTATTCAGGGGGCACATAGTTGTCATCGTACTCTTCTTCTTCGCCGTCTTCCATCATAACCCCTATTTCTCCGTGCCTCGTCCAAACATTATAGTGTGGCATGAAACCCTTGTAAAGCAGGTGGGTGTGGAGGATTTTCTGGTCAGAGTAAGACTTCGTATTCCCACATATAGGGCATGGACAACACATAAAACCATTCTGCTTGTTTGCCTCAGCCACTTCGAGAAAATCATGCACGCCCTTAATGTACTCGGAGGTGTGTCTTGAACCGTACGTCCATTGCCGGTTCATTTGCAAGCATTATATATAATTAAGTGTGTCAAAAATCATAACAGAACATCATGAATAGATAATTAAGTGACCAAATTAATAGAAGTTCATCATCACATTAAAACCAAAGTACATGCATAGTTCTCATCTAACAACATAAAGCTCTGCAGAGCATCTAAATTAATTAAACCATACACTGAAACTATGTAAAACATTTCAATGCGAAAACAAATGGGATCATAATCACAACCAATGTAACATCTGATCCAACGGCATAATGATACCAAGCCTCGGTATGAATGGCATATTTTCTAATCTTTCTAATCTTCAAGCGCATTGCATCCATCTTGATCTTGTGATCATCGACGACATCCGCAACATGCAACTCCAATATCATCTTCTCCTCCTCAATTTTTCTAATTTTTTCCTTCAACAAATTGTTTTCTTCTTCAACTAAATTTAACCTCTCGACAATAGGGTCGGTTGGAATTTCCGGTTCAACAACCTCCTAGATAAATAAAATCTATGTCACGTTGGTCGGCATAATTGTCATAAACAATAAATGAACCAATAGTTATGAAAAGATAATATATACCACATCCGAATCATAGATGTATGAGGGGCCGACGGGGCGGATACCAAAACCATCGCACTATATAAGATGCAATAATAAAAGTAAGAAAATTATACAAGTATCTATATAAACATACAAGTAAGAAAATTTTTTTCTTTCAGAAAGAAGATAAGAACAAGAGGCTCACCACGGTGGTGCCGGCGACGAGATCGGCGCGGGCGATCGACGGCGGTGAAGACGGGGACGGGACGTGACGGACTGCTAAACCTAGACAAATATTAAGGAAAATGGAGCTTGGAGGTCGAGCTTGGAGAGGAGAAATCTTAAGTAGTGTGGCTCGGGCATTCCATCGAACACCTCGTGTGCATAGGAGGTGAGCTAGAGCACCACAAAGCTCTCCCCTCGCCGGCCACGAAAAACAGAGCACTGGGAGTGCTCTGCTCATGGCGAGGGTATATATAGGCAACTAATTGGTCCCGATTGGTGACTTGAACCGGGACTAAAGGGCGGCCTTTGGTCCCGGTTCGTCCCACCAACCGGGACCAATGGTGGTGGGCCAGGAGCGAGGCCCATTGGTCCCGGTTCGTCCCACCAACCGGGACCAAAAGGTCCAGACGAACTGGGACCAATGGCCCACGTGGCCCGGCCAGCCCCCGGGGCTCACGAACCGGGTCCAATTCCCCCATTGTTCCCGGTTCTGGATTGAACCGGGACTAATGGGCTGGCCGGGCTTGGACCGTTGCCCCCTTTTCTACTAGTGTGAAAAAGACAACTTATGAGACTCACTATATGAAAAACATGGTGCTACTTTGAAGCACAATATATGAGACTCACTACATGAAGAACAAGGTGCTACTTTGAAGCACAATATATGAGACTCACTACATGAAGAACATGGTGCTACTTTGAAGCACAAGTGTGGAAAAAGAGATAGTAGCATTGCCCTTTTTTTGGGCCTTCCTTATTTTGGCCTTTCTCTTTTTTTGGCAATGCTCTAATAATGATGATCATCACACTTCTATTGATTACAACATAAGGATTACAACTCGAAACTAGAACAAGATATGACTCTATATGAATGCCTCAGGCGGTGTACCGGGATGGTGCAATGAATCAAGAGTGACATGCATGAAAAATAATGCATGGTGGCTTTGCCACAAATACGATGTCAACTACATGATCATGCAATGGCAATATGACAAAAGTAAAGTATGTCATGATGATGATGAACGAAACGGTGGAAAGTTGCATGGCAATATATCTCGGAATGGCTATGGAAACGCCAAAATAGGTAGGTATGGTGGCTATTTTGAGGAAGGTATATGGTGGGTGTATGGTACCGACGAAATTTGCGCGGCACAAGAGAGGCTAGCAATGGTGGAAGGTGAGAGTGCGTATAATCCATGCACTCAACGTTAGTCAAAATAACTCATATACTTATTGCAAAAAATTAGAAGTCATCAAAAATCAAGTACTACGCGCATGCTCCTAGGGGGATAGATTGGTAGGAAAAGACCATCGCTCGTCCCCGACCGCCACTCATAAGGATGCACAAGCCAGGTACACTTCATGTTTCAAATTTGTTACACAACTTTAACCATACGTGCATGCTACGGGACTTGCGAACTTCAACACAAGCATTCTTTAAATTAATAATCACCCAACTAGCATGACTTTGATATTATCACCTCCATATCTCAAAACAATTATCAAGTATCAAACTTCTCTTAGTATTCAACACACTCATAAGAATCCTTACAAATCTTGTATGCTTAGCATATTAGAATTAAGCACATTACCATGCTATTTAAGACTCTCAAAATTATATAAGTGAAGCATGAGAGTTCAACTATTTCTTCAAAATAAAACAACCACCATGCTCTAAAAGATATAAGTGAAGTACTAGAGCAAAAACAAACTACTCCGAAAGATATAAGTGAAGATCAATGAGTAGTCGAATAATTATGCAACTATGTGAAGACTCTCCCATTTAATAATTTCAGATCTTGATACTTTATTCAAACAGCAAGCAAAGCTAAAAAAAACTACATTCCAAGTATAGCACAACTCATGTGAAGAAGCAAAAACATAGGCTCAACCGATACTAACCGATAGTTGTTGAAGAAGAAAGGTGGGATGCCTACCGGGGCATCCCCAAGCTTAGATGCTTAAGACTTCTTGAAATAATATCTTGGGGTGCCTTGGGCATCCCCAAGATTGAACTTTTGTGTCTCCTTAATTCCTCTCATATCATGGTTTTTCTTTTTATCAAAAGCTTCATTCACAACAAACTCAACAAGAACTCGTGAGATAGGTTAGTATAAGCCAATGCAAAACCTTATCATTTCCTACTGCAACAAATCACTAACATTATTATTCAACATTGCATACTAAATGCCTCTGCATATTTAATACTCCTATCATCAAATAGAATCATTAAACAAGCAAACATATGCAAACAATGCAAACATAACAACAATCTGCCAAAACAGTACAGTCTGCAAAGAATGCAAGATTCATCATACTTCCCTAACTCCAAAAATTATGAACTAAAATTACCACTGTAACAAATTTATAAGATCTCAATATGCAAAAAGATTCAACATCATACCACTCTCTGACTTTTCTAGAGAATGTTTGCAACAGCGGTAAACGTTCTGTTTTCAAACAGCAACATGCATACTTGCAAAATAAGCATGGCAAAGGCTATCCTTGACTTTTTTATTGAAACTAAAGGTGCAAAACACTATTTTAACTAACAGCAAACAAAACAAAATAAAATGACATGACGCTCCAAGCAAAACACATATCATGTGGTGAATAAAAATATAGCTCCAAGTAAAGTTACCGATGAACGAAGACGAAAGAGGGGATGCCTTCTGGGGCATCCCCAAGCTTAGGCTCTTGGTTATCCTTGAATATTACCTTGGGTGCCTTGGGCATCCCCAAGCTTAGGCTCTTGCCACTCCTTATTCCGTAGTCCATCGAATCTTTACCCAAAACTTGAAAACTTTACAACACAAAACTTAACAGAAAACTCGTGAGCTCCGTTAGCGAAAGAAAACAAAAGACTACTTTAAGGTACTGTAATGAACTCATTCTTTATTTATATTGGTGTTAAACCTACTGTATACCAACTTCTCTATGGTTTATAAAATAATTTACTAGCCATAGATTCATCAAAATAAGCAAACAACACAATGAAAACAGAATCTGTCAAAAACAGAACAGTCTGTAGTAATCTGCAACTAACGCAAACTTCTGCAACTCCAAAAATTCTAAAATAAATTGGTGGACCTGAGTAATTTGTCTAGTAATAATGTTAAAAAATAATCAACTAAATAGCACTCTCCATTAAAAAGTTCTAGCTAATCTCGTGAGCGCTAAAGTTTCTGTTTTTTACAGCATGATCATAAAGACTTCACCCAAGTCTTCCCAAAGGTTCTACTTGGCACAAACACTAATTAAAACATAAAACCACATCTAACCAGAGGCTAGATAGATTATTTATTACTAAACAGAACCAAAAATCAAGAAAATAAAATAGAATTGGGTTGCCTCCCAACAAGCGCTATCGTTTAACGCCCGTAGCTAGGCATTATGATTTCAATGATGCTCACATAAAAGATAAGAATTGAAACATAAAGAGAGCATCATGAAGAATATGACTAGCACATTTAAGTCTAACCCGCTTCCTATGCATAGGGATTTTGTGAACAAACTACTTATGGGAACAATAATCAACTTGCATAGGAAGGTAAAACAAGCATAACTTCAAAACTTTAAGCACATAGAGAGGAAACTTGATATATTTGCAAATCCTACAAGCATATATTCCTCCCTCATAATAATTTTCAGTAGCATCATGAATGAATTCAACAATATAACCAGCACCTAAAGCATTATTTTCATGATCTACTTGCATAGAAAATTTACTACTCTCCACATAAGCAAATTTCTTCTCATGAATAATAGTGGGAGCAAACTCAACAAAATAACTATCATATGATTGAAAATTAAGATCAAGATGACAAGTTTCATGGTTATCATTATTCTTTAAAGCATATGTGTCATCACAATAATCATCATAGATAGGAGGCATGCTTTCATCATAGTAAATTTGCTCACCCAAGCTTGGGGGACAAAAAATATCATCTTCATCAAACATAGCTTCGCCAAGCTTGTGGCTTTGCATATCATTAGCATCATGGATATTCCAGGAATTCATACTAACAACATTACAATCATGCTCATCATTCACATATTTTATGCCAAACATTTTATAGAGTTCTTCTTCTAGCACTTTGGCACAATTTTCCTTTCCATCATACTCACGAAAGATATTAAAAAGATGAAGCGTATGAGACAAGCTCAATTCCATTTTTTTGTAGTTTTCTTTTATAAACTAGACTAGTGCTAAAACAAGAAACAAAAAGATTCGATTGCAAGATCTAAAGATATACCTTCACTTACCTAGCCTCCCCGGCAACGGCGCCAGAAAAGAGCTTTATGTCTACTACACAACCTTCTTCTTGTAGACGTTGTTGGGCCTGCAAGTGCACAGGTTTGTAGGACAGTAGCAAATTTCCCTCAAGTGGATGACCTAAGGTTTATCAGTCCGTGAGAGGCGTAGGATGAAGATGGTCTCTCTCAAGCAACCCTGCAACCAAATAACAAAGAGTCTCTTGTGTCCCCAACACACCCAATACAATGGTAAATTGTATAGGTGCACTAGTTCGCGAAGAGATGGTGATACAAGTGCAATATGGATGGTAGATATAGGTTTTGTAATCTGAAAATATAAAAACAGCAAGGTAACTAATGATAAAAGTGAGCGTAAACGGTATGGCAATGATAGGAAACAAGGCCTAGGGTTCATACTTTCACCAGTGCAAGTTCTCTCAACAATAATAACATAGATAGATCATATAACAACCCTCAACATGCAACAAAGAGTCACTCCAAGACACTAATAGCGGAGAACAAACGTAGAGATTATGGTCGGCACGAAACCACCACAAAGTTATTCTTTCGGATCGATCTATAAAAGAGTTCGTACTAGAATAACACCTTAAGACACAAATCAACCAAAACCCTAATGTCACCTAGATACTCCATTGTCACCTCAAGTATCCGTGGGCATGATTATACGATATGCATCACACAATCTCATATTCATCCAACCAACATAAAAGTACTTCAAAGAGTGCCCCAAAGTTTCTACCGGAGAATCAAGAACGTGTGCCAACCCCTATGCATAGGTTCCCAATGTCACGAAACCCGCAAGTTGATCACCAAAACATACATCAAGTGGCACATGATATCCCATTGTCACCACAGATAATCACGGAAAGACATACACCAAGTGTTCATAAAAGACTCAATCCGATAAGATAACTTCAAAGGGGAAAATCAATTCATCACAAGAGAGTAGAGGGGGAGAAACATCATAAGATCCAACTACAATAGCAAAGCTCGGGATACATCAAGATCGTATCACCTCAAGAACACGAGAGAGAGAGAGATCAAACACATAGCTGCTGGTACGTACCCTCAGCCCCGAGGGTGAACTACTCCCTCCTCGTCATGGAGAGCGCCGGGATGATGAAGATGGCCACCGGAGATGGATCCCCCCTCCGGCAGGGTACCGAAAAGGGGTCCCGATCTATCTTCTGTTCTGGAAGTTTTAGATTACGTAGGTATATATGGGTGAAAGGAGTACGTCGGTGGAGCTACGGGGGGCCCACGAGGTAGGGGGCGCGCCCGCGGGGGGTGGTGCCCCCCCCTCGTGAGCACCTCCCGTATCTTCTGACGTGGGGTCCAAGTCCATCAGGTGGGTTTCCTTCCAAAAATAACTTCTCCAGATGATTTCGTTCCGTTTTGACTCCCTCTGATATTCCTTTTTCTCGAAACACTGAAATAGGCATAAAACAGCAAATCTGGGCTGGGCCTCCGGTTAATAGGTTAGTCCCAAAAATAATATAAAAGTGGATAATAAAGCCTAATATTGCCTAAAACAGTAGATAAAGTAGCATGGGGCAATAAAAAATTATAGATACGTTGGAGACGTATCACCCCACGACGGCTGTTGGTATAACCCGTGTGTTTTTTAGGTAAGCCTCAAACGGTCACACCGGAGAATCTTGATATTCACCCTCTTTATAAAGGGGTCGAGACCTACGCCTCTTTTTATCAGCTTCATCGCGCCTTCTCGCACCTCGAGTTCTAACACCCAAAACCTAAGCTCCACACCTCCAGAATTCTCCAAGATGTCCAGATCTGACCCTCAAGGCCGGTGGGTGGCCTCCTCGATTGAAGAAAAGGACATTGCAAAGCTTAGGGAAGTCGGATACCTTACAGCAGATATCCAGCACAGGCTCCCTGCTCCAGGGCAGGTCATCCCTACGCCGGAGCCCAATGAGTGTGTCGTTTTCGTCCCACACTTCCTCCATGATCTGGGTTTCACCTCGATCCCTTCGTGAGGGGCTCATGTTCTATTTTGGGTTGGATTTTCACGATATGGCTCCTGACGCTATCCTTCATATCTCGTCGTTTATTATCGTGTGCGAGGCTTTTCTCCATATCACCCCACACTTCGGCTTATGGCTCAAGACCTTCAATGTGACACCGAAGATGATCGAGGGGCGACATGTGGAGTGCGGAGGTGCCGTAATAAGCAGTAACGGCGATGCCCCGTGGCCAGAGGGTTCTTTCCCAGAAGTATCCGATGTATGGCAGCGGAGATGCTTTTATGTCACGGCTCCTAGGGGCACAAAGTGGGTGGCTGCCCCCGAGTTTCGTTCGGGCCCTCCATCACAGTTGGCGTCTTGGACGGACGTAGGACGGAATTGGGGACCCGCTGGTGACATACCCGTATTGCAGAATCGTATCCGGGAACTTCTTGCAAGGGACATTAATCTTGTCAGCATAATGCAAGTGATGTTGATCTGGCGGATGTTGCCATGCCAACGCCGGTCTCTCCGGATGTGGGAGTTCAATCCGGAGGGTCCGCGGACCGTCAAGCACTTCTTCGGCCTGAAGCTCGAAGAGATGTGCAAATTATTCTTCGGATGGAAAGTAAAGTGTCCGGACACCACTGAGGATGCGGGCCTAAGCTGTAATCGCCTAGATACCCAAGTAAGTAAACTTGATACCGGACACCGTGTTTTGTATCTGTTATGATTGTTTATTCTGAAAATCACCCACGTCCAGGAATGGCTCAGCGAGGCGGAGAGAATTAGGTGTCCGGCGTCACTTCCCGAAGGCTCGCCCGCCCCCACCATGGCCAAGATGCTTGACCGAGTACTCAGCAGGATTCCTCCGGGGAAAGACAAGGGGAAGGACGGAGAATCCGAACCCCACACGCTACGCATCCGAACCGGGGGAATTGTCACCTCCCCTAAGGAGGATAGTCGGGAGGGGGAGGTTAAGGCCTCCTCCCTGCGCGGGAAGAAGAGGGCCACATCCGAAGACCCGGAGACGGAGATGCCCAAACCCGAGAAAAAGATAACACCAGGGGGCTCTGCCCCAACGGGCACCCTCACCACATCATGCCCAACAACGGGCCAGCCCTCCACCGAGTTGTATGTTAATTTTTAATTCGAAGATGCTGTGTTCCTCCTAGATCAATAACCAGGATTCGTCTTTCGCGGTTCGGCTAGCAGCCCCTCTCACCAGAGTTCGTCTTCGAGGGACCTTCCTTCGGAGATGATGGAGAGCGAGACCTTCCTTCGAAGTGGGTGACACCGAAGTGTCTTCACGGAGGAGTCCGGATCTGCCGAAGGCGGAGGCCAACGCGTCAGCCGCCCTGAGCTCGGAGCGTTTAGCTCCCGCAAGGGGCGATGGGAAGGGTCCGGCACAGTTTGATGTCCGGCCGGACATACTGACGGGCCTACAGGAGCGGGTTGCGCTCTCGGAGGAGCACCGCTCACTAATGAGCGCGGTGCTCTAGAAGATTTCGTCCGCTACAAGCGGTTTGAATGAAGCATTTGCAAGTCTGCTCAGAGGCTTTGAGGTATGTAGTGAAGAATACATTGTTTTTGGCTATGAGGCACGCGTTAGGTGTGCTCCATATAGATAGTAGCCCCTGAGACACTGGTTGCCCGCCATAGGGGGGCAAACAGGGGATCATAGATCAATGATTGCGCTATAAATATGTGCAGGTACCTATGAGTCCGGCCGCCGACCAGTCCATGGAAGTGTCCGAACTGACCAGGCAGATTCGATCGATTGATGCCGATATCACGCTGGTGGACGAGCGGCTGGACAAGTCACAAGGTATGTGATCTTCCTTCCTTTGTATAGGAGAATATGGAGGCGGCATGATATTAATGTAATATGTTCGGACTGCAGATGGTGCTGCTGCCGTGGAGGCCCTAGGTCGAGAAAGGACGCAATATGTTGCAGATTGGAGGAGATGGATGGGCCCGTTTCGTCGCTCGCATGCGTCTTGCTGGTGGTGAGTTGATTAGCTTCTCCTTCAGAGCAGAAAGACCCAAGCTGGCTGTCATTTATCTCAACCTGGTGGAAGATGATGAAGATGACGAAGATGATGAAGATGATGAAGATAATGAGGACCCACTCGATGAAGATGATGAGGACCCACTTCATGAAGCCATCGTAGCTCAAAGAACAAGGCTGAGCGAGGAGGAGGTATCCAACCTGTGGGACATAATTCCGCCACGTGCTGACTTTGTCGGGGTGCCATTCGTTACCCGCCTGACAAATACCATGGTTGATCGACATGATATGGTATGGTATACTTACAAATGCAAATTATCCGATGAAATACTTAGTGTACAGTCCAATGATATGGTATGTTGTGTGGAATCTAGTCGATGATATGTTTTAGTGTAGAGTTTGATCACATGCTTATTAATGTAGAATCTAAGGAAACTATTAATAGTGTAGATAATCTATATGTACTTATTTGCCAGGCTATTTATTAATTGATATGTTTTTCTTATTCAGAAATTGGCAAGAGCATATCTGTGAGTTATGGTATCGAGCCTGATGAAGAAGGCTCAGCTGGACTACGCCTTACTGCAAGGGGCTCCGTCACAACCTGTACTTACCGCGTGGACACGGACGGTCGCACACACTTAAACTCGGTTGGGTGGAAGAAATTCCATGATGGCAAGAATCTTTGTGTTGGACAGGCCATCCTAATTACTATCAGGAACACCAACCACCCAGGCTTGAGGATGATGATTGTCTTTGATATCATCTAGAACTACATATGTGTGTGTGGCTATATCATCTAGAACTACATATGTGTGTGTGGCTATATCATCTAGAACTACATATGTGTGTGTGGCTATATCATCTAGAACTACATATGATGATCGTCGTCGATATAATCTAGAACTACATATGATGATCGCTATTGATATGACCTTGTACTGCTTGAGGATGCATGTTGGCTATGCATGAAATTGTTATCTAGTACTCCCTTTGTTCCCAATTACTCGTCGTGGTTTGAACTAAAACCACGACGAGTAATTTGAAACGAAGGGAGTACTACCCAGTAATGGTTTATGAATTTGATATCTACTAGCAGTACCTAGTATCTAGTATCTCAAGGGGAAACTGAAAGGGAAAGGGGTACGGGGAAAACGATGAAAGATATAGCAGTAGCGAGGGACCGCGAAATCGCTACAGCTAGGTAATAGTAGAGCGTTTATAAAAAGCGCTGCTGATATCGTCAACAGTAGTAGCGCCCTTTTGGCCGCGCTACTACTATAAGTTAGCTATAGCGCCTTATTAGTAGCGCGGGCACCCGCGCTGCTGCTAGCCTCAAAACCCGCGCTACTACTAGAGTTTTCCCTAGTAGTAAAACCTAAGGTGGCGCACATTACCAGTCCAGCTAACAAACCTTTACAAACAAAATGGAACACGCAGTCTTAAGAACTAATATAACACAGAATCCAGACAGTTTTTGAAAAAAAAAAATCAAATATTTCTTGGAAATTGTGAACATTTAAAAAAATGAGCAATGTGAAAATCCGACAATTGAACAACCGATTTTTTTTCGATATATCATTTTATTTCTAAAAGTGTAAACATTTTTTGATCAAAACAATTTTTGAAAACCCCGAACATTTCTTGAGTTTTGAGAACAAACTTTGATAATGCCAACATTTACCAAAATTAAAAATAATTTTGCAAAAGCATGAATAACATTTAAATTACTGAACATTTGTCAAACACATGAACATTTTTTATGTTTCTGAGAAAAAATTGAAAACCATAAATTTTGTAAATTCATAATTGGTATTTTGAATTTTTGAAACAAATTCACCGAAAAATGGCAGTGCGAGGGAAAGAACATTGTAACTGTCGCTGCTGACCACTCGTCGGTAGCCACTCGTCGGTAACCATCGGATTACAGTAGTGAACCGATTTTGTCTCACTATTTCTTTTTCCTTTCTCTTCATTATTTGTTTTTTCTCTTTTTCGTGGACTAAAACAAAAAACTTAACATCATTTTAAGAAAAATCAAACATTTTTTTTCAAATACTGATCAATTTGGCATTTCAAAAACTAATAAAAAATATGAACAAAAATTTAAACCATTTCTTCTTGAATTTCCCCGAACATTTTTTCTAATTGTGTAGAAAAAATTTAAAAATAGGAATATATTTGAAATTCAAAACAATTTTTGAAAGCACAAACATTAGTTGAAACTCTCGGAACATTTTTTCAATTTGTGAACATTTTTTTTGGAAAAAGGGAACATTCTTAGTATTTGTGAATTTTGAAAAAAGGGACATTTTTTGAACCGATGAACTTTTTCAAATCTGCGACCGCTTAGGCTGACCCAACAGGTGTCAGGCGGGAGCGATCTTATCACTTAATTCATCCGAGGCCTAATCATTTTGTTCTATTTTTTTTATTTTTCTTGTATTTTTCATTAATTAATTAGTCTCCTTTTCAAACTTTTATTTGAAAGTTGTTCAAAATTTGAAATATTGTCTTGGCGGCCTAGTACGACCTAGAGGCAAAACCTCCGAGACAAGACCCACGTGAAGGCCCCCCCGCTTGCGAGGGGTCAATCTCCTCTTGGGTTAATTAATTAGTCGCCTGGCTCCAGCACCGGAGTGGTTAATCTCCTCTTGGGATGAGCTTCGCTAGTGCTTCATCGCGAACTTTCAGGGCACCCGTGAAAGCGCCCTACGGTGGGCGACCTACTGCACGTGAAGCAGCAGCCAGGCGAGACCATGCACAAGTACATACAACGCTTCATGAACGTCCACCTCGAGATCCCGAAGGCGTCGGGCGAGGTCATCATCATCTCAGCGTTCACAGATGGCGGCCGGGACGTCAAGATGAAAGGGGAGCTCGCCATCCATGAGGACTTGTGCTCAGCCCTAGAGATGTTCAACCTAGCGAACAAGTGCGCAAGGGCAAAAGAAGGCTGTCTCTCCTTCCTCGAGCTTCCGGAGGCCGACCCTGAAGAAAAGAATGCCAAGGCTAAGGAGGCAAAGCGCAAGGGCACCGTCGTGCTTGCAGCTGGGCCTTAGATGAAGCACGGCCGTGACCAAGATGATCCTCCTAGGTGCAATAGCCCGTTCTGCATCTTCCACAACGTGCACAGTCACAACACCAATAACTACCAAGAGCTCAGAGCTCTCTGCGACGGATGCCTCGGTCGGCGCCCTGAGCGTGGTAACCATGGCTACGGCCGTGGAGGAGGCCGCGGTGGAGGCCGCTGGGACAATGGCGACCCTCGTCAGGACTGGCGCGACTAGCCTCACGAGGACGGCTGGCATGATGAGCCTCGCGATGGACCTTGGCGCAACCAGCCTCGTGAGGCCCGTCCTTAGGGAAATGCCAGCCTCCCACCGCTGCCGGCTTCGCCAAGGATAAATGACGATAACCGGCTGGATGATGGGGATGGGGGCTTTGAAGAACCTCGTGCGATTGCCTGCATCTTGGGTGACGCTCAGGCCCCAGCCGCACACCGCTTCTTCAAGCAGTTCTCTCGAGAGGTGAACGCGGCCCTCCCGAAGCTCGAGGCTGTGATTCCCCTCAAGTGGTTGCAATACGTATCGCCTCCGACTCCAAGGACCACCTCAAGTGATCAGCCGCCACAGGTGCGCTCCCCATGCTCTGCGCGCCCACCATCAGCAACATCCTCGTCACCAAGACCCTCATCGACGGTGGCGTTGGGCTCAACGTTCTCTCTGTTGAGACGTTCGAGATGCTTGAGATGCCCTATGATCAACTCGTGCCAACCAAGCCGTTCTCTGGGGTGACCAATGGCTCCACCGCCCCCTAGGGTAGATACACCTCCCGATCACCTTCGGCAAGCGCGACAACTACCACACCGAGCTCATTGACTTCGACGTCACCCACATCGGCCTCCCATACAACGCCATCCTCGGGTATCCGGCCCTCGCCAAGTTAATGGAGGCAACCCACCATGGCTACAACTTCCTCAAGATGCTTGGGTGCAGCGGCATCATCACGGTCGCTTGCGACGAGAAGGACGCGGTGTGCTCTCTTGAGCGCGCCTACCAGGCTACCAGGGCTATGTCCTGCCTCCTGAGGCCTTCTATAAATTATTTCTTTTTTGGATTTTTCTCGGCCAAAAATGGTCAATAAATGATCGGACGTGTCGTAACTTGCATACGGTGTCAAAAATCATTCAAAGCCGACATGGATGCCTACGATGGGAATTCCCACCTCCTTGCAAAAGTTGAGGTCATTTTAAGGATGCACAAAAAGACAATGTTGAATGGACTGTGTTCAGGCAGGTCAGAAGATTCTGAATGAGAGCACGTTGTCTGTTCACATCCTTGTAATGGCCTCAATTATTTTCTATGGCCTTGTATGACCAATTCAAGGCACCAAGCCAACTTATTTGGGTTTTTGACAAGTTATGGATTTTCTAGGTTTTCCCGGTGAGAAAAGCCGATAAATGACCATACGTGTCGCAACGTGCTTATGATGTCGGAAGTCATTCAATGCAGGCATGCATGCCTATCATGGGCATGCCCACCTGATTGCAATAGTTAGAGTCGGTCCTGTGATTTCAAAAAAGAATCATGTTCAATGGAGAGTGTTCGTGTAGGCCAGAATGGTCCGTTTTAATAATATTAGACCACATTCTATGTACAATTTACCAAATGGTTGTGGGTCAAAAGCTATCCGTCCACCTCTCATCAAATAGACAAATTTCTTCCCAATCGGGAAGAACCAGAGCAAATTTGAACTACAACTTCTTCATAGCTTTCTCATTAAAAGAATTATTTTCACGTGCATAAGTATTCATTTCATCAAGGATTCACCAAGAGTTCTGCATGATTCCAGTCATAATTGGGAACGATCATGTCGGGGGAATCCTATTTGGCACGCGGGTCGCCGGTAAGCGACCACATGCGCACCCCCCGCCGTGATCTTTCCATTGGCTGATTTTTCTTTTCCTTTTTTTTGTCCTTTTGGTTTTTCTCTTTCTTTTATGTTCCTTCATCTCTTTCCTATTTTTTTCCTTTTTTTAATTTATCATTTCTATTCTTGTTTATTCAATAGGCGAAAATGGTGAACATTTTTAAATTGACAAAGATATTTTCAAATCATGTACTTTTTTACAAATCTGTGAACATTCTCTTAAATTGTTAATATTTTTTAATCAGTAACATTTTCAAAATTCATGAAAAATTTATAAAATCGTGAACATTTTTATAAATCTATGAACATTCTATTAAATGATGAATTGATTTGAATTTTGAACATTATTTTAAATCTTGAACATTGTTTGAATCATGAATATTTTTAAAACTCATTAACAATTTTTATAAATCGTACAATATTTTGAAGATTCTGTTGAAACATGAATATTTTTCAAATTCGTGAACTTTTTTGGAAATCATGAACATATTTTTAATTCATGAGAAAAAAAATTAAATTCATGATTTTTTTTTCAGAAATTCGTTAATGTTCTCTTAAACTGTGAACATTTTTTTAATTCCAAAAAATTGAACTCATGAACATTTTTTGAATTCATGATTTTTTTTCCAAAATCCGCAACATTTTTTATATTTAGAACTTTTTGATATCGGGAATTGTTGAAAAAGCAGGGGGAAAAACTAAAGGAAAAAACAGGGAGGGTGCGAGCCGTTCGTGGAATAGGTGGTCCCAAGGCAACCATTGGGTCTTACCGTACACGTTTTTGGAATAGGGCTTTGGCCAGTATGGACTATCTGACTACAAAAGGCACTATTCTTATATTGGTTCGACCGCGGTTGTTCTCGTAGCCAGCACAGGTGCTCGAGGTATCTGGACGGTGGACATGTCATCGGGATGCGTAACGTTGAATTATTGTGGGAAATAGTCGATCTTTTTTAATCGGGCGAACCGTAGAAGGATATGGCTGTTAGGTTCCACACACTAATTACTCCATTACAGATGATTCGAGTTCAGATACATGGATTTGGGGAAGGAGGGAGGAGGAAGAACAGCAGGTAGGAGAAGATAAGGGTAAGGAGAGAGCCGTCGTTGCCTTTGCCTGATCCAAGCCGGGATGACTCTTCGCTGCACCTCCCGTGGATATCTATAGTCTGCCTTGCCCTGGAGTGGCGCCCAACCAGGCCCGGCCCATGTGCTGATCACTTGGTGGGCTTGTTGCTTCGGCTGTCGTGGCAGCAGTTTTGGCTGCCACTGATCGACGCAAGTGTGGCCGTATTTGGGTCGCTGACATCCCCTCCTCCTTAACAACCGGCTTGCCCCCAAGCCGGTGCTCGTTCTCTTCTAGCTCCGCAAAATGCAATCCTCGCGGGTCCCACTGCTCGGAAGAAGTTGCATGTTGAACTGATTGTATGAACTGCCATATTTGTAGTCTGCCTTGCCCTGCAGTGGCGCCCAACCAGGCCCAACCCATGTGCTGATCACTTGGTGGGCTTGTTGCTTCGGCTGTCGTGGCAGCAGTTTGGGCTGCCACTGATGGACGCAACTTTGGCCGTATTTGGGTCGCTGACAATGGCGTACGTCGCGCCGGTGACGGATCTCCCGCCGTGATCAGAGGTCATCAGAGCCGTTTCTCGGGACCGTGTTCTTCTCCTGACCCGTAGCTCGGGAAGTTAGATTTCCGGCAAGAGGCGGTGCTCATGCTAGTAAATGACGAGTGACACCAAGGTGGAGCTATCTCCCACGACTTTCCACACTTGTTTGGATCTCCATTGACGCCTGGAGAAATCCTAAGCACCGGAGATCGGCGGGGGGAGGAATACACGACGACGCTATCCGTATGGAGTTCCTGCGTGGGTTTCTGTTTCTTGATCCAAGATTTGGCCGATGCAGGACCGCCGTGAATCCGTGATGGAAGATGTCAACAACTAGGAGCTTCAATGGAGCCGCTGCACTACCCCGCGGTGGTGATAGGAACTGCAGAGCTACCGCCCATGGCGACAGCCAGCGCCGACAGGCAGATGTGTGCAGCGGAAGGGGGACTGGCAGTGGATGGGGATGCTGAGTCGCAAGCATCTGAGCAGGTTGGACTCGCAGGTAATCTATTGGCTAGGTGTACTTGGAGTCGCATGAACTGACTTGCTGATGGGCTGATCAGTTCTGCTAGAGGTTGTTCTTACAAAAAGTAGGAATATGTTGATCCTGGAGAAATTAGAATACTTATATACATTTATCCCGGAAAGCCTTGGCTCAGTGGTTGGGCATGCAGTTGTGCAGCCTAACAACCTGAGTTCAATTCCTAGAATTGACAGGTAATGCACACGGGTTTTCCCCCATTTATTGAGGATCAAGTTTGACGTGTGGTGAAAACACTCATAAAAAAATATCTTGATACTCACTTAAAAAATTCTAAGGACCATGTTTATCTTGGTACTTATACTAAAATGCCAGTATGCATCCCTAGTTGGTGCAGAGGCCGGGAAAGTGAAATTCTCCCCCAATTTAAAGGTCGCTCGCTCGCATCGCTCTCCTGGGGGGGCACGAGCGAACCCTGGCCGCCGCCGCCCCTTCCCTCACATCTGCAGCCTGCGGCCTGGCCGTTGCCGATGGAGGCCGACGGGCGAAGCCTGCCTCGGAGGACGGGATCGCCCGCGAGGTATTCAGGTTGTCTGGATCGATCTTGCGTTGGCGCCTTCGTCTTCAGCCGGCGCGGTCTGGGCGGCGACCCTAGCGTGCGGCTGCAGCCGTTTCCCCCTTGGCCGGTGGGTTGAGTCGTTGGCTTGCCTGGCCGGGTGTTGGGTGGCGGCGGTTGTTGCGGATCTGGCGTCCCGGCTAGCTCTGTCGTGGTTCGTCTATGGCCGGCCGGCAGTGCGTGATGGGGCCAGGGTGAGGCGGTCGGAGGTCCTCAACCGGCTTTCTGATGACACCATACGTCTTCATGGCGAGGGTGTGCTTGGATCCAGTTAGCTCCAGATCGTGGCGGCGCTACTTCCGGTGAAAATCGCGCCGACTACGGTCATGGCGGACGATGACGGCGTCTCCGACGCCCCATTTAGAGGCATCGTCGTTCCAAACTGCGTCAACATGATCAGGATGTTCCGGGGGAAACCCTAGATCTGGGTCTACCGGATCGGACGATGACAACGCCTTCAATGGTGTGCTTCCTCCTGAGGGCATCGTTTTGGAGCAAGAGCTGGATGGAGGGGGCGAGGAGGAGCGGTGTTTCATCTACCGCAAGGCTGACAACCGATCCCGGCGACATGGCGCTGCGGAGTTTCAGCGACGGGCACGTGTGGATGGACTCGCGCAGGAGGACGACATTGTCTGGCGTCGTGGTGGCGTCGATGGCAGAGAGACCTGGCACGGTACATGCAACAGTACAGCTCTGAAGATGGATTTGTGGCAGGTGATTGCGCCGGCCTCATACCCGGCAGGTGACTGCAGCGGCCTCATACACGGCAGGCGTCCTGGTTGAGGAGTGCACCGGATTGGTGGGTGCCCCATACTCGACAGGCGTCCTGGTTGGGACCTCAGGTCTTAGAAGTTAGGTTTGGCTGCAAGGTCTGTTTGGTATTAAGCCCAGACTACCAGCATCCCTACATCAACTGGATAGGAGTAGCGACAGATGTTGCCAAGACGGTGGCTTTAGTGTTACTGTTATATAACTTTGTAAGGTCTTATGTGAATAATTAATAAAGTGGATGCATGCATCGTCTAGATGCAGAGGCCGGGGCCCTCCTCCATTTCTAAAGAAAAGTTATTCCAGAAAGCTATGTGTGCTTTGGTCCTAGCCAGTTCTGAAGATACTATGTTGAAAACTTCTATTTACATACTTAAACGCTAAAACAAAAGGCAAAGCATTGCTGCAGTGGTAGTCTGTTTTTCATTGTACATTGTTTTCAGGTGAATTATGAATTGAATTAACGGAGTTGCAGATAGGGTGGTCAGTTGTGCAAGAGATTTCACTTATATTCTGAAAAATGAAAGTCGTAGAGAAATTATAAAAAATTATAAAAATTAAGTGGAAAACCAGTGCTAGAGCTGCTAGACTAGATGAATAAAAAATAGGGCATAATTGTGATATGAGCGAATAAATACCAGAATTCATTTGGAAAAGCATTTGAAATAATCAAGCTTAATCCGGACAGAATCGCTGGGTTCATGACTGGTGAAAAAAATGAAAGTTGTTGACAGATTGATTTATCATATTGCAAGGTCAGGATTGGAGCTGCTGCTCCAGGAAAGGCACGTTGCCCTGGGCAACCCAGCGAATTTGAAAAGGCAATACGGGGGTTCGCTGACAAACGGGGCAACATTGTAATTGTGCCTGCATTGTGTACAAGCTTTCACACACTCGGGGAGGCCTATGATTTTTACAGTCTCTACTTGTGGGAGAAGGAATTTTACATTCTTAAGAAGTTGCTCCACACTATAAGGTATTCTTTTAACATGCAACTGGTCCAACTCAGCATACCATGTCATCAGATACTAGCCAATCACAGGTCAGCAATTACCAGAGAGACCGACCATAGGTTGACAACAAATCATCTGATTAAATTATAATTTGCACGTAGTCATTCCCTGGTCATCGAAGAGACCTTCATTTCATCTCAGCATGCCATGTCATCAGATACCGTCCAATCACAAATCAGCGATTACAAAAGAGACCCACCATAGGTTGACAATAAATCATGTGATTAAATTATAATTTGCATGTAGTCATTCCCTGGTCACCGAAGAGACCACCGTTTCATATTCAATTCAGTTACAGCTACAGAACGCACCCACCACAAGATAATCAGCGTTAAATGATGCACCGAAGCCCAACAAAGAAGCCCGATGGTCGCAAGCCCAACCGTCTCTCTCCCCTGATAATCTATAAAGAAACAGTCTCTTCCTTAACAAAGAAAACCCCAATCGATCTATAAAGAAACCGATCCAACCCAGCCTTCATCCTCTCCTTCCTCGGGTTTGCCCTTCCACCCGCTGTGCGCTGCGCCCATGGCGCCCGTGCCTCCATCTCCTCCTCCACCGCCGGGCTGAATCCCACCGCCACCTACACGCTAGCGCCGGTGCTCCCCGCTCCTTGGCCGCCCCTTGCTTGCTCGCGCCGCTGCTCACCGTGCCTTGGCCAGGCCAGCTCCGCTGCTCATCGCTTTCTCCTCTAGTGATGCATGGAAAGTTTTTTTCCGCAAGCTGAGCTTCTACAACTAGGAAATTTCGGACTACATACATTGTCTGTCAAGTCAAGTCATGTATTCTGTTCTGCTATATTTGATTTTTTTTGCTACGAGTGTTACTTACACTAGTAGTACATTAGTGCCGGTTCGATTTTGAGCCGGTACTAATGTGTCCATTAGTGCCGGTTCCAATGGCTAGCCGGTCGCTCTCATTAGTACTGGTTCGTGACGAACCTTTAGTACCGGTTTGTGTCACGAACCGGTACTAAAGTGAGTGGTGGCAGGATGTTGTCAGTCTAGGGCCCCTCCAGCACCTTTAGCACCGGTTCGTGTTATGAACCGGTGCTAAAGGTCGTACTACATAAACCCTCCGTCCAACCGAGCTCGATCTATTCTTCCCCTTTCCCCTCTCTTCTCTGTTCTTCCCCTCTTCCTCTCGAGCTCACCACACATTTTGCCCAAAATTTGTCAAGATTTGAAGGCCCCCATCCATTCAAATGATCACAAAGGTTAGCAACTTTGTCCTTTCATCTCTCATTGCTAGATTAGCTCTTGCAATGCTTTGTATAGTATTTGGGAGGAATTATATGTGCTAGTATTTGAGTTCTATGCAATTTGAGGTAAAAAATAACACTTAATTAGTTTGCATATGTAGGTGTGGTTTGCTTAGTGCCTTCTAAA
This sequence comes from Aegilops longissima, assembly GCA_021605205.1. Lineage (NCBI taxonomy): Eukaryota > Viridiplantae > Streptophyta > Magnoliopsida > Poales > Poaceae > Aegilops > Aegilops longissima. The sequence continues at coordinate 26,025,394 of CM038681.1, forward strand.
TCTCCGTCGTTACCACCGTCGATCGCCCGCACCGTCCCGTCGCCGGCACCACCTAGCTTGTGGTGAGCCTCTTGTTCATGAATGTTTTACATTACCAAATTGATGTTTGTGTGATTTGGATATATAGTTACTCGTATAATTATCTTACCCGTACGTTGTTTGTTATACATAGTGCCATGGTTTTGATATCCGTCCCCGTCGGCCCTCGTCCTTGTTATGATTCGGATGTGGTATATCCTTTTTTAAAACTAGTTGTTGCATTTCGTGTTTATGAAAAATTATGCCTATCAAGTTGACATAGATATTTTTATCTAGGAGGTATGTGAACCGGAAATTCCAACCGACCCTATTGTCGAGCGGTTAAATTTAGTTGAAAGAGAAAATGAGTATTTGAAAGAAAAATTGAAAAGAATTGAGGGGGAGAAGATGGAATTGGAGTTGCATGTTGTCGATGTGGTCGATGATCACAAGATCAAGATGGAGAAAATGCGCTTGAAGATTAGAAAGATTAGAAAATATGCCATTGATAGTGAGGCTTGGTATCACTATGCTGTTGGATCAATTGTTACCTTAGTTGTGATTTTGATCGCATTTGTTGTTGCATTTAAATGCTATAGCTAGAGAGTTATTTGTTTGTTGCATTTAAGTGTTGTATGAACTATATATATGTATGAACTTGTATTAATTTGGTATTTTCGGTGTTGTGTAATGAAGATGAGCCGACAATGGATGTATGATGACCGATGCTCTCCCGAGTTAATTAATGGCGTGCATACATTCTGCTTGCGGCTGAGGCAAACAAGCGGGCGGATGGTTTTATGCCTTGTCCATGTGTTGTCTGTAAGAATGATCACAATTACTCTACGTCAAGAACCATTCACGTCCACCTGTTTAAGTCCGGTTTCATGCCCCACTATAATGTTTGGACCAACCACGGAGAAAGAGGGGTTATGATGGAAGACAATGAAGAAGAAGAGGACGACAACAGCTATCCTGGCCATGGGTTCCCTGAATACGATGATACAACAATGGGGGAAGAAGCTGAGCCGGCAATGCGGGAAGAAGCTGAAGAAGAGGCATCAGATGAGCCGGCTGATGATCTAGGTCGGGCCATTGCCGATGCAAAGAGAAAATGAGGAGGTCATTGAGTTTTGTATTGACTTTATTCCTGACCTTAAGCCGATTGGTGTTCCTGAATCGCGGCATAAGGGCAGACTGGATGGAAAAGGCACGCTAGGAGGGGATCAAAAAATATGTATGGACGAGCATTCTCTAACTGAAGCACACTACACAGTTTTACAGAATTCCGCCTTGGTGGCTCCGTATATGGAGGAACACAAGAATTTTCTACACTCCAAACACCCGGAGCAGTCTGACGACTGGATTACACGTGAACAAACGAGGACTTTTTCCGGTTGGTTGCAGAAACCTGCCATGCATGATGGCGATATTGAAGATGACCTGTACTCGCTGTCCCAGTTACCATCTTCGAATATAATGACTTTCAAAGGGTACGAGATATATGAGAATACATTTTACACGATCGCCCAAAATAAGAAGAGCACCAACCAAAACAGTGGTGTCCGCTTTGATGCAACAACCAACACGGGAAAGGAAACATATTATGGTTACATAGAGGACATATGGGAACTTAACTATGGAGGTGGCTTGAAGGACCCTTTGTTTCGGTGCAAATGGGTCAATATGACACGAGGCGGGGTAACGGAAGACCCGCAGTACGGAATGACAACAGTGGATCTCAACAATCTTGCGTATAGACAAACCATTCGTCCTAGCCAATGGTGTGGCGCAGGTTTTTTATGTGAAAGACATGTCTACCAGGCCGAGAAAAAGAAAAGATAAGGAAGCGAATGGATCATACGATGAGCCAAAGCGCCACATAGTTCTTTCAGGGAAAAGAAACATCATGGAAGTGGATGACAAGACAGACATGTCAGAAGATTATGGAAAGTTTGATGAAATTGCCCCATTCACAGTGAATATTGACCCGAGCATCCATTTAAATGATGAAGATTTTCCATGGCTACGGCACAAAGGGACACACGCGAAAAAAAAGTTTCACACCCAAAGATCTGGGATGTGATCGGCTTCACTATCATCACTTTTTTTGTGTTTCACACCCAGGAGGGAATCTCTGTAATAGTTACGGTAGTTATGTGTTTTGGCATTTCAAACGCGAAGAAATTTTATGTGCAAACAAATTCTTTCATGCATTTACTGATTTTTTCAGCTAAATGACCCTGAAATTGAAAAGCATTTCGAATGAACTCAGAAAAGGTTGAAAGTTGGCATGGTATCATAATTTCACCCACATAGCATGTGAAAAAAAGTAGAGAGGGTTACCGCAAAAGCTGGATGCACTTCGTGTACAAAATGGACAATCTCTTTCGAAGTATCAGGGTTTCGGACGAAAACTCAACTGTTACAAAGGCATTTCATTTTTTTAAATGACCTAAGCATTACCAAATTGAATATAATGATAAAACACACTAATATTAAACATAAGAAAATGGAATCACTAAAAAATCTATTTTGAAAGTTAAGTTATTCACAAACTAGTTATTCACACTAATTTCAAATAATTCAAAATTTAAACTATTTAAATTTGAAAACTACCGGCACTAACAGAAAGTTTGTAATTTTTTGTACCTAAAGCAAAAATATTCACAAAGAAACTCTAAAATACAGCAAAAAAAACAACTCAAAATAAATAAACCAAAAAAATAAGAAAATAAAAAGGCCCACCTACAAGGCCAGAGCGGCATGCATACGACTAGAAACCCAACCTGTATTTGGGCCAGGATGCAGGCCCGCATGCCCAGTAGGCCCACAGGCAAAGTAGGAGAGGTAGGCCTAGAAGGCCTGCTTTTGAGAGGTGCTCAATGCAGTGCCCGTGCCAGGGGTTATAAACTGGTCTTGGTGCTCCTCAACTAGCGAGGTGGGACTAAACTTCTGCGCCCCTCGCCTGGCAGCGCACACCCTTTAGTACCGGGTCGTGGCTCCAACCGGTACTAAAGGGTGGGTCTTTTGTACCGGTTGGTGCCACCACCCGGTACTAAAGAGGGTGCGCTTCCCGCCGCTTCACCTGGCCAAAACAGACCTTTAGTACCGGTTGGTGGCTCCAACCAGTACTAAAGGGGTGGTCTATATAAGAAAACACTTCAAAAAAGTTCAGTTCTCATCCCTCCCTCTGCTTCTTCTCCTCAGCCCGTCACCGCCGCCCTCGCCGCCCCGCCCCTCGCCGTCCCGTCGCCGTCGCCGCCGCCCTCGTCGCCGCCCCGTCGCCGTCCCCGTCGCCGCCGTCCGTGCCGTGGCGCCGCCCTCGTCGTCGGCCCGCCGTCCCATCGTCCCGTCGCCTCCGCCCCATCGTCCCCCCTTGACCCGTCGCCGCCTGTCCCAAACCCCGTCGTCACCGCCCGTCGCCGTCCCCGTCGCCGTCCCCGTCGCCGCCCCCCGTCGTCTCGCCTCGCCGGTGAGGTCCTGCCCCGGCCGCCATGTGTCCACACACACACACAATTTTTTTTAGTTTTTTAATTATAAATTTTAGTTCTAGAAATTTTTCTGTTTTTTAGTTATAGAAATATCTATAGAAATGTTAGAAATTTTCCTGATTTTTAGATATAGAAATATTATAAATGTTAGTTATATAGAAATGTTATAATTTTTTCTATTTTTCAGTTATAGAAATGTTAGCAATTTTTCTATTTTTAGATATAGAAATATTAGAAGTGTTAGTTATATAGAAATATTAGAAATTTTAGAATTAGTTTTAGCTAATTGATTTTGATTAATGTCAAATTGTTAGACGATGATCGATGTTTTTTTAGTTTCTTATAATTTCAATTATAGAAAAAATTAGAATTTGCATATAGAATTTTAGTTAACACAATTTAAAAAATGTTACTTTTTGCGGGCATATAGTATTTTTTTCTCGACGATGCCCGGCCCGCATCCTCGCCGTCGACCCATTCGCGACGACGTCCGGCTGACCCATGTCCGGGACTGGGCTCCGCCGGGCTGGCACTGGGAGGTGCTACCTGAAGGGGCGCGCCGCTTGGTGAGGAACCCGGCCTCGGATCCCGTCGTCGACCCTGATCTTCTTTGGTGGCGTTTGCGTGGGCCACATTCGGCGCAGCAGGAGCCGGCCCCGCCGAAGGTGGTGCATCGCCGTGTCAGGGAGGAGGATGAGCACGTCCATCCCTACATGGCTGCTATGGACGCGAGGTTCTCCAATACCTGGAATGTTCTTTGGGCAGATGACGGGAGATATGATCCGGTGATGGTTCCTTCTCTTTGGGTGTCCACCGCCCGCGCCCCAGGAACCGCGAGTGGCCTAGATTCTTCTGTAGTATTCGATCTTTATTAGCTACCTAGCCAGTGATGTATTCGATATATAATATTCAAGACGATATATTCGAGATTATATTATTATTAGAGATGACGTACTCGAGATTCTATATTATTCGAGACGATGTATTCGAGATTATATATTATTCGAGACGATGTATTCGATATTATATATTATTCGAGACGACGCATATTATGTACTATATGATTCAGTTTTTCGTTATTGATTGCATCCATGCATTGTAATTTGAATACTAAATTGTTTGATATTTCTTCTAGATTAGTTAAAAGCTATGGCGGACAATACCGGCAGAGAGGGAGAAGAGGCCATGTTTGAGATCATACGCAGCCCTAACAGGCCAGATGATCAGAATGAAGCATATGACGGCTCCCAATATCTGAACAATACCAGGGAGGGTGATGATAAGATATTCGATCTCGACGACCGAGCTGATGAAGTCATGAACTATGATTATGATGACGCAGACAATGTTGATCTTGAAATAACAATGACTACCGGCGAGGTATATTTATATAAGCAGGCATCTGGTGATCATCACATGTTTTTTTTATTTGAAGATATATTAACGAATCGATCTTTCTTCTTTCAGCCCTCCGGATCAAGCAAATCTGCTTCTATAGACAGCAGGACAAAGCGAGGCCCGGGCCAAAAATTGAAGGAGGGTGTAAAGTACAACATCGATTCCATCAAAGCTAGTGGCGAACCCCTCACGCTTAAGAACATTGCGAACAAATTCGTTCGTCAGTGCGGAGTTCTTGTGAGGGACCAACTCCCAATCTCCATTCAAGAATGGAAAGAGCCAAAAACTAAACGTCCAGATGTTACTTGGGTCGACGACAGAGCAAAACAAAAGCTTTGGGAATCTCTGATGGAACATTTCACCCTACCAGATTATTTCACGATGCAGATGTGCAGAAAGTCGGGGCGCTGCTCTTAAGTAGATGGCAATTGCATTCAACACCCACAAAAAAACTGTATGGGCCAACTACATCGCTCAGAAGGAAGACTCCAGAATTCAAGGGAACCTTTGGAGAAGCAAAGAGAACACTGGCCGCTTTAAGTGAAATTCAAGGAATCAAAATTATCTAAGCAACGGTCGAGAAAAACAAGGCCAATGCCGCAAAAAGACGCAGTTCCATAGGCTGGGGCTAGGTGGCTCTGTGTGGCAATGCCTAAGTGGGATAAGTCTGAGCAAGAGATGGAGGATGGAGGGGTCACTCCGGTTACTAGGAGCTGGCCCCCCAGGTGCAGAACTTGGTTCTATGCGCATGGGGGGCGTTGGACCCGGAGACAGGCCTAGTTTCGAAGAAGGCAAGTCTAAAAGGAGCCGAACAAAAGTTACTTGACGCAATAGAAGATGCTCGAAAGGGGGTGTTCACGCCCAACAGAGAGAACGACGAGCTTACGCGCGCCCTGGGAAATCTGAAAACCCGGGAAGAACACGAGGCAAGGGCGTTATTCCCTGGTATCAGAGCTTTTTGGAATGGAACGACGACTACAGGACCCGTGCAAGAATGAAGATGGAGGAGGAGAAGAAGAGGAGGCTGGAGGAGCAGAGGAAGTAGGATACGGAACGCCTTCAAGGCCTAGAAGCAAGGCACGCAGACTTGGCACTCAAATTCCAGTAGCAACAGCAGCAGATCGACTCACTTAGCCAGGAAAGGGGGTCTCAGCAGCGGCAGCAGCAAGCGGATGATCGTCCATCATTGGATAGCACCGTCCCATCCATGCCGATAAGCAGCGTTGGTTCCGCCCCGGGCGACACACTGCTGGATACATACCCTGTGGATGACATCATAGAGAACACTAACTGTGAGCTACACTCCAAAATGAAGAACATATCCATGAAGGTGGCGGACGCCGTTGCTTTTACAATTACCCCCAAAGCAACCTTCCATTGCACCCCGATTCCAGTGGGCTATGCTCGTGTCTTGGTTGATGAAGTGGTGGACCAATATTCGGGGCTACAACTTGACATTCCTGGAGGTGACGACGAGCGCACACTGGGAGAGGCCATACATCGTATCATCCTATGGAGAAAGGACTGCATCATCTTTCGAAGGCCACCGACACCGCGTCAGCCGACTCCTCCTCGAAGTCCGCCACGAGTCGGCAGACTCCCGCTCCTCCAAGTTCACGAACCCGTGAGCCGATTCGTCCTCGAAGTCCGCCACCGTGTCAGTAGACTCCCGCTCCTCCAAGTCCACAAACGCGTGAGCCTACTCCTCCTCGAATTCTGCCACCATGTCAGCAGACTCCCGCTCCTCCAAGTCCACCAATGCATGAGCAGACCCCTGCTCCAACTCAGCCACGTCAGCCATCTCCGCCGCCTCAGCAATCGCAGAAGAGACACGCCGCAGCTATGGTGCGTAGCGGTACGAATCGAGGCAGTACAGGAGGTACAGGCGGAGACAAGCTATATAAATATGGTCCAAGCCTCGCTCCTCTTCCTCAGAGGCCTTACGACATGACCAAGGAGCAAAACGAAGCCGTAGTGCGGGCCGAAGTGGACGCCCATTTTGGACCGACACCAGCACCGCCGCCAAGGGAGAAAGTGCCTGAGAAAGTTATTGACCACTTTATTTATATGGCAAGAAAACCAGCTCCCAAGCCTGTTGACTCAAACTATGAGCGCCAATTCAGGAAGGCACATCGAGCACAACTACAGAAAGAAGCGAGCTCGAGCTCGAGCCAACAAGCAGCTGCCAAAAAATGCGGGAAAACCGTTCCCCAGCTGGGAGAACAGGCGGTGCAATCGATCCCCCCGCTTGTTGTGCCAACAACACATGAGCGTACGCGCGCCCTATATATATGTGGGCAAACCGTTAACGTTCCCCAGCTGGGCAATGTTGTAATAACCGAGGAGCATATGATGCAGGCTGAAATGCTCAATGTCACTGTTGGGCAACTCCTCGAAATCGAGCCCATGTCTCCGCTTAGAGAGGAGGAAATAAAACGGAAATATGTCCGGGGCCAACCTTTGGTCGAGCCAGACGAGGTCAAGAACCTCCAAACGAGAATGTATGAATTGCATCAGTGGTACATGAACATTACCAAGATTTCCAATCGAGAGTCACTCATGGTGAATGTCAAGGAGGAGCATTACTTCCATGAGAAAGCCGTGTCCGTTTAGTATTCAGAACTATTTCGGTTATTCAATCAAGATGCACTCGACAAATCTATCGTCAGTTGCTATTGTCTGTAAGTGATTTCTTTCTTTAATTTAAGTCTCAAGCTAGCTGTAGTGATCATTTTGATCAATAATTACCTGTAATTATCCTCACTATATTCTTTTCTGTGGTATTATGCAGGATGAAGATGTATGAAATGAAAAAATCTGGACGCTATGGCATTGGGTTCATTGACCCAAATACCATTAATGAATACACATGAATCTTCCAATTTATCAAACAAGTTTAGAGGAAAGCATGCTAAAGTTCTTCAAGCGCATCAATACAAATGAAGATATACTACTTCCTTACAACTTCCTATGAGTCACACACTGTCTTGTACTACAAATTCTGTTTTTGCTTACTAGCTAGCTAGATGTTAATAATTAAGTGTATAGGGTTTAGGGTAGTTGATTAGTGTTGTGCACATGCCCGCTTAATTAAGACATACAAACGTGTGCGCATGCAGTTACGACTGGATCTTGTTAGACATTAAAGTTGATGAAGGGAAAGTTGAAGTACTGGACTCACTACTTAAAGAAGAAAGTGACTACACCATCGTGAAGGGGATAGTCAACAGGTAATTTCAATCATTATTAACTATATCACGGCCTATTTAGGTTCGTCATTTCCTGATATGAACTATTTAATAACCCCTTTATTAATTTTCATTGCCGGCGGATAGGGCTTGGGCAAAGTTCATCAAGGTGACTCCAGGAAAATGGGCACAAAAGCTGTTTTGGTATCGACCCAAGGTAAGTAATTAAGTAGTACCAGCTAGCTAGCTAGATACCATGTCTTTAATTCTTATTTCAATACCATTAATTAATTAGCATTCTTGATTAATTATTACCTGATTAAATTCAATTCTCGTAAAGGCAATGCAGCAGGCGCCGGGGCGTGATGTGTGTGCATTCTACGTTTGCGAGAACATTCGCATGATGGAGTCCGAAAGGAGCAGATCTGATAGACAGCAACGGGTACGTTTCACTAGTAGAAAAGGGGGCAATGGTCCAGGCCCGGCTAGCCCATTAGTTCTGGTTCAATCCAGAACCGGTACCAATGGGGGCATTGGACCCGGTTCGTGAGCCCCGAGGGCCGGCCGGGCCACGTGGGCCATTGGTCCCGGTTCTTCTAGACCTTTTGGTCCCGGTTGGTGGGACGAACCGGGACCAATGGGCCTCGCTCCTGGCCCACCACCATTGGTCCCGGTTGGTGGGACGAACGGGACCAAAGGCTGCCCTTTAGTCCCGTTCAAGTCACCAACCAGGACCAATTAGTTGCCTATATATACCCTCGCCCACGAAAGCGAGCACTCGCGCATTGCTCTGTTTTTTCGTGGCGGCGAGGGGAGAGCTTTAATGGTGCTCTAGCTCACCTCCTATGCACACGAGGTGTTCGATGGAATGCCGAGCCACACTACTTAAGCTTTCTCCTCTCAAGCTCGACCTCCAAGCTCCATTTTCTTAATATTTGTCTAGGTTTAGTGGTCCGTCACGTCCGTCCCGTCTTCACCGCCGTCGATCGCCCGCGCCGATCTGCGTCGCCCGGCACCACCGTGGTGAGCCTCTTGTTCTTATCTTCTTTCGAAAGGAAATACTTGTATGTTTATATAGATACTTGTATAATTTTCTTACTTTTATTATTGCATCTTATATAGTGCGATGGTTTTGGTATCCGCCCGTCGGCCCTCGTCCCCGCTCTCTGATTCGGATGTGGTATATATTATCTTTTCATAACTATTGGTTCATTTATTGTTTATGACAATTATGCCGACCAACGTGACATAGATTTTATTTATCTAGGAGGTTGTTGAACCGAAATTGAACCGACCCTATTGTTGAGAGGTTAAATTTAGTTGAAGAAGAAAACAATTTGTTGAAGGAAAAATTAGAAAAATTGAGGAGGAGAAGATGATATTGGAGTTGCATGTTGCGGATGTCGCCGATGATCACAAGATCAAGATGGATGCAATGCGCTTGAAGATTAGAAAGATTAGAAAATATGCCATTCATACCGAGGCTTGGTATCATTATGCCGTTGGATCAGTTGTTACATTGATTGCGATTATGATCGCATTTGTTTCGCATTGAAATGTTTTACATAGTTTCATGTATGGTTTAATTAATTTAGATGCTCTGCGAGCTTTATGTTGTTAGATGAGAACTATGTATGTACTTTGGTTTTAATGTGATGATGAACTTCTATTAATTTGGTCACTTAATTATCTATTCATGATGTTCTGTAATGATTTTTGACACACTTAATTATATATAATGCACGCAGATGAACCGGTAATGTTGGGGAACGTAGTAATTTCAAAAAAATTCCTACGCACACGCAAGATCATGGTGATGGCATAGCAACGAGAGGGGAGAGTGTATGTCCACGTACCCTCGTAGACCATAAGCGGAAGCGTTATAACAACGCGGTTGATGTAGTCGTACGTCTTCACGATCCGAACGATCCAAGTACCGAACGCACGGCACCTCCGAGTTCAGCACACGTTCAGCTCGATGACGATCCCCGGGCTCCGATCCAGAAAAGCGTCGGGGATGAGTTCCGTCAGCACGACGGCGTGGTGATGATGATGATGCTCCACCGGCGCAGGGCTTCGCCTAAGCTCCGCGACGATATGACTCTACGGCGCGGGCTTCGCCTAAGCTCATGACGATATGACCGGTGGAATATGGTGGAGGGGGCACCGCACACGGCTAAGGAACGATCCGTAGATCAACTTGTGTGTCATGGGGTGCCCCCTGCCCCGTATATAAAGGAGCAAGGGGTGCGGCCAGCCCTAGGAGGAGGCGCTGAGGAGTCCTACTCCCACCGGGAGTAGGACTCCCCCTTCCTAGTTGGATTAGGACTTGGGGGAGGAGAGAGGAAGGGCCGCCCCCCTCTCCTGTTCTATTCGGACTAGGGGAGGGCGCGGCCTGCCCTGGCCGGCCCTCCTCTTCTCCCTTATGGCCAATTAAGGCCCAACATCCCCGGGAGGTTCAGTAACCCCGGTTTCCCAGTAAAATCCGATTTCACCCGGAACCATTCCAAGTCAAACATAGGCTTCCAATATATCAATCTTTATGTCTCGACCATTTCGAGACTCCTCGTCATGTCCGTGATCACATCCGGGACTCGAACAAACTTCGTACATCAAAACTTATAAACTCATAATAAACTGTCATCGAAGCGTTAAGCGTGCGGACCCTACGGGTTCGAGAACTATGTAGACATGACCTAGAACTATTCTCGGTCAATAACCAATAGCGGAACCTGGATGCCCATATTGGTTCCTACATATTCTTCAAGATCTTTATCGGTCAAACCGCATAACGACATAATGTTGTTCCTTTGTCATCGGTATGTTACTTACCCGAGATTCGATCGTCGGTATCCAATACCTAGTTCAATCTCGTTACCTGCAATTCTCTTTACTCGATCCGTAATACATGATCTCACAACTAACTTATTAGTTGCAATGCTTGCAAGGCTTATGTGATGTGTATTACCGAGAAGGCCTAGACATACCTCTCCGACAATCGGAGTGACAAAACCTAATCTCGAAATACGCCAACCCAACATGTACCTTTGGAGACACCTGTAGTACTCCTTTATAATCACCCAGTTACGTTGTGATGTTTGGTAGTACCCAAAGTGTTCCTCCGGTAAACGGGAGCTGCATAATCTCATAGTTACAGGAACATGTATAGGTCATGAAGAAAGCAATAGCAATATACTAAACGATCAAGTGCTAAGCTAACGGAATGGGTCATGTCAATCACATCATTCTCCTAATGATGTGATCCCATTAATCAAATGACAACACATGTCTATGGTTAGGAAACATAACCATCTTTGATTAATGAGCTAGTCTAGTAGAGGCATACTAGTGACTATATGTTTGTCTATGTATTCACACATGTATTATGTTTCCGGTTAATACAATTCTAGCATGAATAATAAACATTTATCATGATATAAGGAAATAAATAATAACTTTATTATTGCCTCTAGGGCATATTTCCTTCAGTCTCCCACTTGCACTAGAGTCAATAATCTAGATTACACAGTAGTGATTCTAACACCCATGGAGTCTTGGTGCTGATCATGTTTTGCTCGTGGAAGAGGCTTAGTCAACGGGTCTGCAACATTCAGATCCGTATGTATCTTGCAAATCTCTATGTCTCCCACTTGGACTTGGTCCCGAATGGAATTGAAGCGTCTCTTGATATGCTTGGTCCTCTTGTGAAATCTGGATTCCTTTGCCAAGGCAATTGCACCAGATTGTCACGAGAAGATCTTCATTGGTCCCGATGCACTAGGTATGACACCTAGATCGGAAATGAACTCTTTCATCCGACTCCTTCATTTGCTGCTTCCGAAGCAGCTATGTACTCCGCTTCACATGTAGATCCCGCCACGACGCTTTGTTTAGAACTGCACCAACTGACAGCTCCACCGTTTAATAAAAACACGTATCCGGTTTGCGATTTAGAATCGTCCGGATCAGTGTCAAAGCTTGCATCGACGTAACCATTTACGACTAGCTCTTTGTCACCTCCATATACGAGAAACATATCCTTAGTCCTTTTCAGGTATTTCAGGATGTTCTTGACCGCTGTCCAGTGATCCACTCCTGGATTACTTTGGTACCTTCCTGCCAAGCTTATTGCTAAGCATACGTCAGGTCTGGTACACAGCATTGCATACATGATAGAGCCTATGGCTGAAGCATAGGGAACATCTTTCATTTTCTCTCTATCTTCTGCTGTGGTTGGGCATTGAGTCTGACTCAATTTCACACCTTGTAATACAGGTAAAAAACCTTTATTTGCCTGATCCATTTTGAACTTTTTCAAAACTTTATCAAGGTATGTGCTTTGTGAAAGTCCAATTAAGCGTCTTGATCTATCTCTATAGATCTTGATGCCCAATATGTAAGCAACTTCACCGAGGTCTTTCATTGAAAAACTTTTATTCAAGTATCCTTTTATGCTATCCAGAAATTCTATATCATTTCCAATCAATAATATGTCGTCCACATATAATATCAGAAATGCTACAGAGCTCCCACTCACTTTCTTGTAAATACAGGCTTCTCCAAAAGTCTATATAAACCATATGCTTTGATCACACTATCAAAGCGTTTATTCCAACTCCGAGAGGCTTGCACTGACCATAAATTGATCGCTGGAGCTTGCACACTTTGTTAGCACCCTTTGGATCAACAAAACCTTCTGGTTGCATCATATACAACTCTTCTTCTAGAAATCCATTCAAGAATGCAGTTTTACATCCATTTGCCAAATTTCATAATCATAAAATGCAGCAATTGCTAACATGATTCGGACAGACTTAAGCATCGCTACGGGTGAGAAAGTCTCATCGTAGTCAACCCCTTGAACTTGTCGAAAACCTTTCTCAACAAGTCGAGCTTTATAGACAGTTACATTACCATCAGCGTCAGTCTTCTTCTTAAAGATCCATTTATTCTCGATAGCTTGCCGATCATCGGGCAAGTCAACCAAAGTCCATACTTTGTTCTCATACATGGATCCCATCTCAGATTTCATGGCTTCCAGCCATTTTGTGGAATCTGGGCTCACCATCGCTTCTTCATAGTTTGTAGGTTCGCCATGGTCAAGTAACATGACTTCCAGAATAGGATTACCGTACCACTCTGGTGCGGATCTTACTCTGGTTGACCTACGAAGTTCAGTAGAAACTTGATCTGAAGTTTCATGATCAATATCATTAGTTTCCTCACTAATTGATGTAGTTGTCACAGGAACCGTTTCTTGTGATGAACTACTTTCCAATAAGGGAGCAGATACTGATTATCTCATCAAGTTCTACTTTCCTCCCACTCACTTCTTTCGAGAGAAACTCCTTTTCTAGAAAGGATCCGAATTTAGCAACGAAAATCTTGCCTTCAGATCTGTGATAGAAGGTGTACCCAACAGTCTCCTTTGGGTATCCTATGAAGACACATTTCTCCGATTTGGGTTCGAGCTTATCTGGTTGAAGTTTCTTCACATAAGCATCGCAGCCCCAAACTTTAAGAAACGACAACTTTGGTTTCTTGCCAAACCACAGTTCATAAGGTGTCGTCTCAACGGATTTTGATGGTGCCCTATTTAACGTGAATGCGGCCGTCTCTAAAGCATATCCCCAAAACGATAGCGGTAAATCAGTAAGAGACATCATGGATCGCACCATATCAAGTAAAGTACGATTACGACGTTCGGACACACCATTTCGTTGTGGTGTTCCGGGTGGCGTGAGTTGCGAAACTATTCCGCATTGTTTCAAATGTAAAACAAACTCGTAACTCAAATATTCTCCTCCACGATCAGATCGTAGAAATTTTATTTTCTTGTTACGATGATTTTCCACTTCACTCTGAAATTCTTTAAACTTTTCAAATGTTTCAGATTTGTGTTTCATTAAGTAGATATACCCATATCTGCTCAAATCATCTGTGAAGGTGAGAAAATAACGATACCCGCCGCGTGCCTCAACATTCATTGGACCACAAACATCAGTATGTATGATTTCCAACAAATCAGTTGCTCGCTCCATAGTTCCGGAGAACGGCGTTTTAGTCATCTTGCCCATGAGGCACGGTTCGCAAGTACCAAGTGATTCATAATCAAGTGATTCCAAAAGTCCATCAGTATGGAGTTTCTTCATGCTTTTACACCGATATGACCCAAACGGCAAGTGCCACAAATAAGTTGCATTATCATTATCAACTCTATATCTTTTGGTTTCAACACTATGAATATGTGTATTACTACTATCGAGATTCAATAAAAATAGACCACTCTTCAAGGGTGCATGACCATAAAAGATATTATTCATATAAATAGAACAACCATTATTCTATGTCTTAAATGAATAACCGTCTCGCATCAAACAAGATCCAGATATAATGTTCATGCTTAACGCTGGCACCAAATAACAATTATTTAGGTCTAAAACTAATCCCGATGGTAGATGTAGAGGTAGCGTGTCGACCGCGATCACATCGACTTTGGAACCATTTCCCACGCGCGATCGTCACCTCGTCCTTAGCCAATCTTCGCTAATCCGTAGTTCATGTTTGAGTTGCAAATATTAGCAATGAACCAGTATCAAATACCCGGTACTACTGCGAGTATTAGTAAGGTACACATCAATAACATGTATATCACATATACCTTTGTTCATCTTGCCATCCTTCTTATCCGCCAAATACTTGGGGCAGTTCCGCTTCCAAAGTCGATCGCTTGCAGAGAAGCACTCGTTTCAGGCTTAGGTCCAGACTTGGGTTTCTTCTCTTGAGCAGCAACTTTCTTGCTGTTCTTTTGAAGTTCCTTCTTCTTTCCTTTGCCCTTTTCTTGAAACTAGTGGTCTTGTTGACCATCAACACTTGATGCTCTTTCTTGATTTCTACCTCCGCGGCTTTTAGCATTGCGAAGAGCTCGGGAATTGTTTTGGTCATCCCTTGCATATTATAGTTCATCACGAAGTTCTTGTAGCTTGGTGGCAGTGATTGGAGAATTCTTTCAATGACACTATCATCCGGAAGATTAACTCCCAGTTGAATCAAGTGATTATTATACCCAGACATTTTGAGTATATGTTCACCGATGAACTATTCTCCTCCATCTTGCAGCTATAGAACTTATTGGAGACTTCATATCTCTCAATCCGGGCATTTGCTTGAAATATTAACTTCAACTCCTGGAACATCTCATATGCTCCATGACGTTCAAAACGTCGTTGAAGACCCGGTTCTAAGCCGTAAAGCATGGCACACTGAACTATAGAGTAGTCATCAGCTTTGCTCGCGGACATTCACAACTTCGGCGTTGCTCTGCAGCAGGCACGGCACCCAGCGGTGCTTCCAGGACGTAATTCTTCTGTGCAGCAATGAGGATAATCCTCAAGTTACGGACCCAGTCCGTGTAATTGCTACCATCATCTTTCAACTTTGCTTTCTCAAGGAACGCATTAAAATTCAACGGAACAACAGCACGAGCCATCTATCTACAGTAAACATAGACAAGCAAAATACTATCAGGTACTAAGTTCATGATAAATTTAAGTTCAATTAATCATATTACTAAAGAACTCCCACTTAGATAGACATCTCTCCAGTTATCTAAGTGATTACGTGATCCAAATCAACTAAACCATGTCCGATCATCACGTGAGATGGAGTAGTTTCAATGGTGAACATCACTATGTTGATCATATCTACTATATGATTCACGTTCGACCTTTCGGTCTCCGTGTTCCGAGGCCATATCTGTTATATGCTAGGCTCGTCAAGTTTAACCTGAGTATTCTGCGTGCGCAACTGTTTTGCACCCTTTGTATTTGAACATAGAGCCTATCACACCCGATCATCACGTGGTGTCTCAGCACGAAGAACTTTCGCAACGGTGCATACTCAGGGAGAACACTTCTTGATAATTTTAGTGAGAGATCATCTTATAATGCTACCGTCAATCAAAGCAAGATAAGATGCATAAAGGATAAACATCACATGCAATCAATATAAGTGATATGATATGGTCATCATCATCTTGTGCTTGTGATCTCCATCTCCGAGCACCGCCATGATCACCATCGCCACCGCGCCGACACCTTGATCTCCATCGTAGCATCGTTGTCGTCTCGCCAACTATTGCTTCTACGACTATCGCTACTGCTTAGTGATAAAGTAAAGCAATTACATGGCGTTGCATTTCATACAATAAGCGACAACCATATGGCTCCTGCCAATGGCGATAACTCGGTTACAAAACATGATCATCTCATACAATAAAATATAGCATCACATCTTGACCATATCACATCACAACATGCCCTGCAAAAACAAGTTAGACGTCCTCTACTTTGTTGTTGCAAGTTTTACGTGGCTGCTACGGGCTGAGCAAGAACCGTTCTTACCTCGCATCAAAACCACAACGATAGTTTGTCAAGTTGGTGCTGTTTTAACCTTCGCAAGGACCGGGCGTAGCCACACTCGGTTCAACTAAAGTGAGAGAAACAGACACCGCCGGTCACCTTTAAGCAACGAGTGCTCGGCGGTGAAACCAGTCTCGCGTAAGCGTCTGCGTAATGTCGGTCCGGCCGCTTCATCTCACAATACCGCTGAACCAAAGTATGACATGCTGGTAAGCAGTATGACTTATATCGCCCACAACTCACTTGTGTTCTACTCGTGCATATGACATCAACGCATAAAACCAGGCTCGGATGCCACTATTGGGGAACGTAGTAATTTCAAAAAAATTCCTACGCACACGCAAGATCATGGTGATGGCATAGCAACGAGAGGGGAGAGTGTATGTCCACGTACCCTCATAGACCGTAAGCGGAAGCCTTATAACAACGCGGTTGATGTAGTCGTACGTCTTCACGATCCGACCGATCCAAGTACCGAACGCACGGCACCTCCGAGTTCAGCACACGTTCAGCTCGATGAAGATCCCCGGGCTCCGATCCAGCAAAGCGTCGGGGATGAGTTCTGTCAGCACGACGGCGTGGTGACGATGATGATGCTCCACCGACGCAGGGCTTCGCCTAAGCTCCGCGATGATATGACTCTACCGGCGCAGGGCTTCGCCTAAGCTCCGCGACGATATGACCGGGTGGAATATGGTGGAGGGGCACCGCACACGGCTAAGGAACGATCCGTAGATCAACTTGTGTGTCATGGGTGCCCCTGCCCCAGATATAAAGGAGCAAGGGGGTGCGGCCAGCCCTAGGAGGAGGCGGCCGAGGAGTCCTACTCCCACCGAGTAGGACTCCCCCCTTCCTAGTTGGATTAGGACTTGGGGAGGGAGAGAGGAAGGCGCCGCCTCTCCTTGTCCTATTCGGACTAGGGGGGGGCGTGCGGCCTGCCCTGGCCGGCCCTCCTCTTCTCCCTTATGGACCATTAAGGCCCAACATCCCCCGGGAGGGTTCCGGTAACCCCCCGGTTTTCCCGTAAAATCCCGATTTCACCCGAACCATTCAAGTCAAACATAGGCTTCCAATATATCAATCTTTATGTCTCGACCATTTCGAGACTCCTCGTCATGTCCGTGATCACATCCGGGACTCCGAACAAACTTTGGTACATCAAAACTTATAAACTCATAATAAACTGTCATCGAAACGTTAAGCGTGCGGACCCTACGGGTTCGAGAACTATGTAGACATGACCTAGAACTATTCTCGGTCAATAACCAATAAAGGCACCTGGATGCCCATATTGGTTCCTACATATTCTTCGAAGATCTTTATCGGTCAAACCGCATAACGACATACGTTGTTCCCTTTGTCATCGGTATGTTACTTACCCGAGATTCGATCGTCGGTATCCAATACCTAGTTCAATCTCGTTACCGGCAAGTCTCTTTAATCGATCCATAATACATCATCTCACAAGTAACTTATTAGTTGCAATGCTTGCAAGGCTTATGTGATGTGTATTACCAAGAAGGCCTAGAGATAACTATCCGACAATCGGAGTGACAAAACCTAATCTCGAAATACGCCAACCCAACATGTACCTTTGGAGACACCTGTAGTACTCCTTTATAATCACCCAGTTACGTTGTGACGTTTGGTAGTACCAAAGTGTTCCTCCGTAAACGGAGTTGCATAATCTCATAGTTACAGGAACATGTATAGGTCATGAAGAAAGCAATAGCAATATACTAAACGATCAAGTGCTAAGCTAACGGAATGGGTCATGTCAATCACATCATTCTCCTAATGATGTGATCCCATTAATCAAATGACAACACATGTCTATGGTTAGGAAACAGAACCATCTTTGATTAATGAGCTATTCTAGTAGAGGCATACTAGTGACTATATGTTTGTCTATGTATTCACACATGTATTATGTTTCCGGTTAATACAATTCTAGCATGAATAATAAACATTTATCATGATATAAGGAAATAAATAATAACTTTATTATTGCCTCTAGGAAATAACTTATCTGGCTCAAACAACACAAGAGGTAATTGCAGATCTTCTCTCAGACCACCTCTGAATTGATAGATCATACTCTTTTCATCAGGTACGTCTAGCTTAGCAAAACGAGCGAGCTTCTGGAACTGGATATTGTATTGATAGACAGACATGTTGCCCTGCTTGAGATTGCGGAACTCCTCACGCTTGCTCTCAACAACACTTTTCGGAATGTGATGAGCTCTGAAATCACGGCGGAACTCATCCCAGGTAATGACACGACCTCCTCTGGAATCTTTGTATTGCTGGTACCACTCAGCAGCTTGATCCTTGAGTTCAAATGATGCAAACTTGACAAAGTCCTCAGGTCTGACATTGCTACAATCAAAATGCTTGCAGATGTCCACTAACCAATCGTCAGCGTCTGTGGCCTCAACACAGAAACTGAAAGACTTCGGCTGATTAGCGAGGAACTGACTGAGAGTAGCAAAGTGTGGCTGGTTGTTGCCTTGACCTTGATTTCCTTGATTGCCTTGCCCCTGAGTACGTTCTTGCAAGAGCTGCAAAATCATCTGAGCATTGGCATTGGTGGCTGCCATGATAGCTTGCCAGGCCTCTGGAGGCGGAGGAGGAGGTGGAGGGTTCGACTGATCCCCATCATTGCGATCCGGATTCAGACGCGTTGGCGGAGCCATCCTGAAGAGGGTGACATCCGTTAGTCCTTTGATAGACAAATTGATAAGTAGAATCAACGGATAGAAATTGCAACATATAGTCTTCACAATAAACATTCGAACAAGAATGAACGAATGAATTCCAAAGTTAATCATCACACTTCCATTAAGGTGAGAAGCCACTTAGATAAAGATATGGAAACAACATCTGTCTTAGAAACAAATCAAATATCACAACTGAAAACAAAAGATTGGCTTCTAGAATGAGCGGAACAAACACATGATAGAGATTTACGCCCAAAGTGTTAGTGGTGGGGCCCACACGGACCTGACGATATAGCGGACGTCACGAATGACTAACAAGACGTCCCGAGTCAGCATAGCCAAGGATTCTTTAAGACGTCTCGCGACCACTGTAAATCGACCGTGAATGGGCGGACCACTAGACGTTGAACCCCAATCTCAAATCATACATCTGTCGGAAAGAATATCCTGTAAGCTACTAGAATTCCCACCTATAAACTCCCGAAACTTTCTGGTTATGCAATCTGGTGTTGGGGATACAGGGGACACAAAATATATCACCCAAACTAACAATACCTAGATCCAGCTGTATCCATCCGTCAACACATAACCAAGAAAACCTCGGAAATCGTGTACCTCGACCTTCGAAAAACATCCGTTATACAAGTCATGGCAATACTCCCGCACTCGCCACAGTACTGGGCTATCAGGGTTATCTCACCAACAACTGTACAAAAGAGATTTTGATGTCGGCAAAACTCAGGTATTCCAGAATCAGAACGATAAAGTTGTGACGACAACACCTCGGAGCTCAACTCCCGGACACTGCCACAACCCCTAAATGTCGAGGCACCAAGAACAATGTTCTCGTCGCAAAACCATCGAACGATTCCAAGATACCCACGTGATCCTAAATTTTTTAGTGAAATTTGAGAAGAGAAGAGTCAAAACTCTCGTCAGGAGACCTCACAGAGCTTACGAAGGGACTGGGAAGTAAAAAGAATCCTACTCTCCGATATATATAATCCTAAGACTCAAAACATTTTTCCATTCTAGACTCAACAACGTCAGCAAACAATCAAGTAGGGGGCTCCTAAGTCGGGGAAGGCTCTGATACCAACTTGTAACGCCCCCGATGCGGCTATATCTCCCACGTGTCGAGGCACGACTTAGAGGCATAACCGCATTGAAAGCAATGTCGCAAGTGAGGTAATCTTCACACAACCCATGTAATAATTAAGGGAAAGAGATACATAGTTGGCTTACAATCGCCACTTCACACAGTACATAAATAAACATCCATCATTCAGAGTACACTCAAGGTCCGACTACGGAACCAAAATAAAAGAAGATACCCCAAATGCTAACACAGATCCCCGATCGTCCCAACTGGGCACCACTACTGATCATCAGGAAAAGACACATAGTAACGACCACGTTCCTCGTCGAACTCCCACTTGAGCTCGGTTGAGTCACCTGCACTGGCCTCGTCGGAACCTGCAACTGTTTTGGAAGTATCTGTGAGTCACGGGGACTCAGCAATCTCACACCCGCGAGATCAAGACTATTTAAGCTTATAGGAAGGACAGGGTAGTAAAATGGAGCTGCTGCAAGCGACTAGCATATATGGTGGCTACTTCACAAAAGAGAGCGAGAAGAGAAGCAAAGCACGGTCGTGAAACTAATAGCGATCAAGAAGTGATCCTGAACTACTTACGTCAGACATAACTCCAACACCGTGTTCACTTCCGGACTCACGAGAAGAGACCATCACGGTTACACACGCGTTGATGTGTATTTTATTTGAGGTCAACTTTGGGTTTTCTACAACCGACATTAACAAATTCCCATCTGCCTCATAACCGCGGGCACGGCTTTGAAAGATATTTCCCTGCAGGTGTCCCAACTTAGCCCATTATAAGCTCTCACGGTCAACGAAGGATATTCCTTCTACCGGAAGACCCGATCAATCTCGGAATCCCGGACTACAAGACATTTCGACAGCAATAAAACAAGACCAGCAAAGCCGCCCGATTGTGCCGACAAATCCCGATAGGAGCTGCACATATCTCGCTCTCGTGGCACATCCGGATGAGCAGTACGACGGCAACCGAAGATGCCCCAAGTTGCCTCTCGGTGGCACCGCAAGTGGCTCTAGTTTGGACCAACACTCGAGGAGCATTGGCCCGGGGTTAAATAAAGATGACCCTCGGGCTCGCGAAAACCCGGGGGAAAAGGCTTAGGTGGCAAATGGTAAAACCAAAGTTGGGCCTTGCTGGACGAGTCTTATTCAAAGCGAACTGTCAAGGGGGTCCCATAAATCACCCAACCGTAAGGAACGCGAAATCAAGGAACATAACACCGTATGACGGAAACTAGGTGGCAAGAGTGGAACAAAACACACTGCATAAGGCCGAGCCTTCCACCCTTTACCAAATATATAGATGTGTTAAATTATAGCAGATGTATATATATTGTGATATCCCCAACAAGTAAACATGTTCCAAAAGGAACAACATCTCCATGTTCCAACAAGGAACAAACTTCAGCTTCACCTGCAACTAGCAACGCTATAAGAGGGCTGAGCAAAGCGGTAACATAGCCAATCAACGGTTTGCTAGGAAAGGATGGTTAGGGGCTGACATGGCAATATGGGTGGCATGATATAGCAAGTGGTAGGCATCGCAGCATAGGCATAGCAAAAGAGCGAGCAACTAGCATAGCAAAGATAGAAGTGATTTCGAGGGTATGGTCATCTTGCCTGCAATGTTCTCAGAGTTGTCGAAAGCTTGATCCTCGAAACCGTTCTCAACAGGTTCCTCGTTCACGTACTCGTCTCCCGACTCTACCCAAAGCAACAACACAAACAAAGGAACCACAATAAATCACGGTGCAATGCACAATCAACATGATGCAAAACATGACATGATATGCGAGATGCGATATGCAATGCGTATGTGCACTCCGGAAGGAAAATGATGAACCAGGCATCAACTTGGCAAACCAAGTATGCCACTGGAAAGATGAGATTATTTCGGTTGAAATCGATATAAAGATCACCGGAAACGGATGCACGGTTTGCAAATGACAAGCAAAACAAGAATGGCGCAAATCTGCCATTAACAGCATGATGCCAGTTAGCAAGCAACAAATAATTAAGCTACTGCACCCAAACGTCTCAACAAAGTACATGGCAGTGATCTACACAAGATGCTCGACAAAATATGAGCACTGAGCTACGGCTAGTTCACATCATAACATGTTCAAACAAGCATGGCAAAAGTGCACAAAATATCAGGCTGGACATGGCAAAAACAGCATCAGGTTGCAATGTTCAGAGCAGCAAAACTACATGCTACAGGACATTAAAATAGCAAAACATGGCATGGCATGAATCTACTCAAAGCATAGATCAAAAGTCCCTTACTGACCATAAGCCAAAAAGGACTAGAAAATATAGTAACACCCATGTCAATATTGAAAGTCTCGTTAACAGATTCAGCAACATGACATGTCAAAAACTGATAACAAGTAGGCATGTTTACAAGCTCAATGCACTCACTACAGAGCCTCAAATGATAAACTAAGCATACATACATCAAGAAGACATGACATAGAAGACATACATTGCAAGATCAATAACATAGCATAAATGGATCAACCACAACAAGCTAGGCAAAATTGAATAACATGTATACAATCTGCCAGGAAACATTTGATAGCAAAAGTAGAGCTCGATTGACTCAAGCTATGGCACTCCATAATTGCAAACAAAGGCATGAATGGATAGAGACAGACATGGTTTACAAAACACCCTTACTGAAGTATCTCAAAATATGCATAGATCTCTTGGTATCATCAAGTAAACATGGCATCAAAATCAGCTAAAACAGGGCTGAAATCAGCAACAGCAGGACACCTACTTTGCATGCTTGTGCTAGTCACCACATAGATCACCAAAATACATGGCATACACCCCTGGAAAGATGGCATGACATTTTACAAAACACATGTAGGACTCAAATTCATAGGGTGCACACAATAATCATGGCAAAAATAACAAAAGTGCAACTTCTGATAAAAATCAGAAACTAACATCACATAGCACTCTTCCAACAGCATTTCGGGAATCAAGATGAGCTCAAATGAAAATGATGCAATGAGATGAAATGATCTACTCATCGATACGAACATTTTGACATATTATACGCGCAAAATGGATCTACGGATGCGAAGATATAGCACGTCGAAAATTGCACAAAATAATACTGGATGCAAATGACTTAGGAAAAAAAGGGAGGGGGAGAAGAGGTCAACGGCGGCGCGCGGACCGAGGCCGGATCGGGCCGGCCGGATCCGTCGAGGACGGCGGCGGCGCGGGCGAGGCGGGCGCCGGAGGAGGCGGCCGGGTCGGGCCGGAGCGGGCGCGGAGGCGGCGGCCGGGTCGGGGCCGGAGGGGCGCCGGAGCGGCGGGCGGGCGACGCCGAGTCGGCGAGGGCCGGCCGGAGGACGAGGTGGCGGCGGAGACGCCGCGGGCGGCGGGGCCAGCAGGCGCGGCGGCGGAGCAGCGCGGCCGCGTGGCTGGCCGGCGAGGCGGGCGGCGAGGCGCCGGCGAGGCGCTGCTGGCGCGGCGCGGCCTGCGCGCTCGTTCGGCCCGGGCGGGCGGATCTGGGCCCCGGGCGGCGCGGCGGCGGGGGGCGGCGGGCCCGTGGCAGCCTGCCACTGGCTGCGGGCGGCGGCGGCGAAGCGTCCGGCGCCGGGCGGACACGTCCGGCGCGCGGAGGAAGAAGGGCTAGGGTTTCGGGGTGGAATTGATCCGGGATTTTCGGGGGAGGTGCTTAAATAGGCATAGAGGGAGGTAGGAGAGTCCAAATAAGGTGTAGTTGTCGCACACACGATCGTGATCGAACGACGGAGAGCATGGGAGTGACTTAGATGGGTTATTGGGCTGTTTTGAAGGGGTGTTGGGCTGCAACTTAAAAGAGGCCTTTGCGAGAGTGCGGTTAACCGTTGGAGTACCAAACGAGCTCCAAATGACCCGAAACTTGACCGGTGGTCTACGGTTGGTATACCAAGGCCACTAGACAAACCTCGGTCCATTTCGAGAAGGTTTAGTACCCGCACACGGAAAAACGTAAAAGGGACCGCCGGGGGAGATAGGAGTGCCGGATTGCAAAACGGACAACGGGAAAAATGCTCGGAATCATGAGACGAATACGTATGCAAATGCGATGCACATGATGACATAATATAAAATGCATGACATGGACAAAAAGCAAAAAGGAGAAAACCCAACCACGGAGGGAATATCATATATCAAAGCCGAAAATGGCAAGAGTTGGAGTTACAAATATGGAAAGTTACTTCCGGGGTGTTACAACACTCCACCACTACAAGAGGATCTCGTCCCGAGATCTAGGACTGAAAGAACTCCGGATATTCGGAACGGAGGTGATCCTCGCGCCCTGTGTAGCTTCTCGGTCGGAATGGTGTGACCACTTCACTTTCAGGAATTTGATTGACTTGTTGCGAGTCTTGCGCTCGGTTTCTTCAAGAATAGCAACGGGGTGCTCATGATAAGAGAGATCTTCTTGAAGGTCAATCTCTTGAAGTTGATAGTGCGTTCAGAGTCTTGAAGCACTTGCGAAGCTGTGACACGTGAAACACATCATGCACATTTGCAAAGTTGGATGGAAGCTCGTTGATAGGCGAGATCGCCTCTTTGCCAATTATCTTGAAAGGACCCACGATCTAGGGGCAAGCTTCCTTTGATACCGGGTTTACGAGTGCCTTTCATTGAGAGACGCGGAGGTAGACATGGTCTCCGATTTCAAAAGCCACATCACGGTGCTTATCGTCATAATAGCTCTTCCGCGCGATTGCGCGGCTTTGAGATTCTCACGAATGACTTGGCACATTTCTTCCGCTTCGTGATCAAGTCATTGCCAAGAAGTTGGCGCTCACTGTCTCTGCACCAATTGAGAGGAGTACGGCACTTTCGCCATAGAGAATTTCGAATGGGGCCTTGCCCAACTCGCTTGGAAGCTGTTGTTGTAAGAGAACTCGGCATATGGAAGACAATCTTCCCACTTCATACCGAAGAAATGACACAAGCCCTGAGCATATCTTCAATGATTTGATTAACTCGCTCGACTTGGCCACTTGTTTGAGGATGGAAAGCTGTGCTGAAACGAATGTTGGTGCCCATGGCCTTCTGGAAAGAATCCCAAAACTTGGAGGTAAAGATGCTGCCACGGTCTGAAGAGATCACTTGTGGAATGCCGCAAGGAGACAATCTCGAGGTGTATAGCTCGCCAACCGAGCTGCTGTGATGGATTCTTTGATAGGAAGAAAATGAGCCACTTTAGTGAGCTTGTCAATGACAACGAAGATAGCATCATTTCCACGCTTGGACTTTGGAAAGCCAGTCACGAAGTCCATTTCAATATGATCAAACTTCCATTCCGGAATAGCAAGAGGTTGGAGGAGACCAGCTGGTCTTTGGTGTTCTGCTTTCACTCTTCTGCAGACATCACACTCATTCACGAATTGAGCAATTTCTCGCTTCATTCGAGTCCACCAATATGACTGCTTGAGGTCATGGTACATCTTCGCATTTCCGGATGAATGGATAGAAGCGAATTGTGAGCCTCGCTCATAATGACTTTTCTCAGATCACCCTTAGGAACCACAATCCGTCCTCAAAGAACAGAGTGTCTTTGTCATCAACATGGAAGCACTTGTACTTGAAATGCCCTTGTCGATACCACGCTTCACCTTTTTCACCATGGTATCCAGAAGTTGAGCCTCACGAATCTGATCTTCCAAAGTAGGAGAGACTATGAGGTTGGCAAGAAAGCCTTGAGGAACAACTTGAAGATTCAGCTTATGGAAAGCTTCACGAGATCCGGTGAAAGGGCTTGAGGATTAGACTGCTGCGAAGCTTTCCTGCTCAAAGCATCTGCAATGACATTGGCTTTGCCGGAGTATACTCAATACTTGGGTTGTACTCTTGAATCATTTCACCCATCGAGTCTGCCTGAGGTTGAGGTTGGGCTGAGTGAAGATGTACTTGAGACTCTTGTGATCGGTGAAAATGTCCACTTTCCTTCCCAACAAGAGATGTCTCCACGTAATCAATGCATGGACAACTGCCGCCAACTCAAGATCGTGAGTGGGGTAGTTCTTCTCGTTGGGCTTCAACTGGCGAGAGGTATAAGCCACAACTCTCTTCTCTTGCATTAACACATCACCGAGGCCTTGAAGAGAAGCATCACGAAAAACTTCAAATGGCTTGGATTCATCAGAGGAGTCGAACAGAGCTGTGACGAGTTTCTCTTTGAGGGTATTGAAAGCAACGTCACACTCGGGAGACCAGACATACTTCACATGCTTCTGGAGAAGGTTGGAAAGAGGCTTTGCAATCTTGGAGAAGTTCTCAACGAATCTTCGGCAATAGCTTGCAAGACCAAGAAAACTGCGGAGCTGCTTGACATTCTGAGGAGGTTCCCAATTCACAATTGCGGACACCTTCTCGGGATTAACAGCGATGCCCTTGGCAGAGATGATATGACCAAGATAAAGCACTTCATCAAGCCAGAATTCACATTTGGAGAACTTAGCATAGAATTGGTACTCTCTGAGCTTGTCTAGCACCAATCGCAAATGTTTGGCATGATCCTTCTTATTCTTGGAGAAGACCAAAATATCATCAAGATAGACCAAGACGAATTCATTGGTGTAGGGATTGAATATGAAGTTCATCATCCGAGAGAATGTTGGAGGAGCATTGACAAGGCCGAAAGACATGACAGTATATTCATAAGAACCAAAGCTTGTTCTGAATGCTGTCTTGGGAATATCTTGTTCACGAATGCGAATCTTATGATAACCCATACGAAGGTCAAGCTTGGAGAACACTGTAGCTCCTTTTAGTTGCTCGAAAAGCTCATTGATGTTGGGAAGTGGATACTTGTTCTTGATTGTCTTCTTATTCAATGGACGGTAATCGACGCAAAGTCGGTCCGTACCATCCTTCTTCTGGACAAAAAGAACACCACAACCCCAAGGAGATGAACTCGGTCTGATCAAACCCAGACGCTCTTGTTCATCGAGCTGCTTCTTCAATTCCTTCAGCTCTTCAGGTCCAAGCTTGTATGGACGCTTGCAAACGGGTTCAGTGCCAGGCTCAAGATCGATAACGAACTCAACTGGCCGATGAGGAGGCATACCCGAAGCTCTTCCGAAAGACATCTTGGTACTCACAAACGATCGAATCGAGAGATAGCATTCAATTCGCCCTTCTCATTGAGAGAAAACAACCAATGGTTTCATCACGAGCGCATAAATGATCACATCATTAGAAGAGTGAGTCAATTGAATTTCCCTGGCAGCACAATCAAGCTGAGCTTTGTGCTGATAAAGCCAGTCCATTCCGAGAATAAGATCAATATCCGAGTCACCAAGAACAACTGGTTTAGAAAGAAATCTATAATCGCCCATCTTGATAGAGACATTCGGAACCAAAACTCGAGAAGTCATCTGTTTACCCGGGGACACAATCTTCAATGGAACAGGAATCTCTTCATCACCAACTCATGCTTGGCAACAAAAGGTCTTGAGATGAAAGAAAGCGATGCACCAAAGATCAAATAAGACTTTTGCAGGAATATCATTAACAAGAAGATTACCCATTAGCACATCTGAAGAATCCTCTGCCTGAGCTGCATTCATCATATTGACCTTGGCATACTTTGGATTATGCTTGACCACTGCATTGCTTGAAGATTTCACAGGAGGAGGAGGCGGAAGGCGCCTCTGTTGAAGCACTTGTTCAGATAGTGACCCTTCACGACACTTGTTGCAAGTGACCTCAGAGAGCGGACGGTGGTAAGGAGCACTTGACCTTGGAGCTTGAGAATTAGACTTGTTCTGATAGCTTGGGTTGGGTGGGTGGGAAGATCCACGGCCACCTGAGTTCTTCTGCTGGTAAGGCTGACGGAACGGAGGAGGGGGCAGGTAAAACTTCTGCTGCTTAGCTGCCACTTGAGAGGACGAAGAGGACTGAACTGCATCCCTGATTCTCTTCTTAGAAGCCTCACATTTGAGCTGGGCAGCTTCTTGCTTCAGAGCCATGTTGTAGAAATCATCATACTTATCTGGCTCAAACAGCACAAGAGGTAATTGCAGATCTTCTCTCAGACCACCTCTGAATTGATAGATCATACTCTTTTCATCAGGTACGTCTAGTTTAGCAAAACGAGCGAGCTTCTGGAACTGGATATTGTATTGATAGACAGACATGTTGCCCTGCTTGAGATTGCGGAACTCCTCACGCTTGCTCTCAACAACACTTTTCGAATGTGATGAGCTCAAATCACGGCGAACTCATCCTGTAATGACACGACCTCCTCTCGAATCTTTGTATTGCTGGTACCACTCAGCAGCTTGATCCTTGAGTTGAAATGATGCAAACTTGACAAAGTCCTCAGGTCTGACATTGCTACAATCATAATGCTTGCAGATGTCCACTAACCAATCGTCAGCGTCTGTGGCCTCAACACAGAAACTGAAAGACTTCGGCTGATTAGCGAGGAACTGACTGAGAGTAGCAAAGTGTGGCTGGTTGTTGCCTTGACCTTGATTTCCTTGATTGCCTTGCCCCTGAGTACGCTTCTTGCAAGAGCTGCAAAATCATCTCGAGCATTGGCATTGGTGGCTGCCATGATAGCTTGCCGTGCCTCCGGAGGCGGAGGAGGAGGTGGAGGTTCGATCGATCCCCATCATTGCGATCCGGATTCGAGACGCGTTGGCGGAGCCATCTCAAGAGGGTGACATCCGTTAGTCCTTTGATAGACAAATTGATAAGTAGAATCAACGGATAGAAATTGCAACATATAGTCTTCACAATAAACATTCGAACAAGAATGAACGAATGAATTCCAAAGTTAATCATCACACTTCCATTAAGGTGAGAAGCCACTTAGATAAAGATATGGAAACAACATCTGTCTTAGAAACAAATCAAATATCACAACTGAAAACAAAAGATTGGCTTCTAGAATGAGCCGGAACAAACACATGATAGAGATTTCGCCCAAAGTGTTCGTGGTGGGGCCCACACGGACACGACGTATAGCGGACGTCACGAATGACTAACAAGACGTCCCCGAATCAGCATAGCCAAGGATTCTTTAAGACGCCTCGCGACCATCAGAATCGACCGTGAATGGGCGGACCACTAGACGTTGAACCCCAATCTCAAATCATACATCCGCGGAAAGAATATCCTGTAAGCTACTAGAATTCCCACCTATAAACTCCCAAACTTTCTGGTTATGCAATCTGGTGTTGGGGATACAGGGACACAAAATATATCACCCAAACTAACAATACCTAGATCCAATTGTATCCATCCGTCAACACATAACCAAGAAAACCTCGAAATCGTGTACCTCGACCTTCAAAAACATCCGTTATACAAGTCATGGCAATACTCCCTTTTCGCCACAAGATCGGGCTATCGTGGTTATCTCACCAACAACTGCACAAAAGAGATTTCGATGTCGGCAAAACTCGTATTCCAGAATCGCAACGATAAAATTGTGACGACAACACCTCGGAGCTCAACTCCCGGGACACCGCCACAACCCCTAAATGTCGAGGCACCAAGAACAATGTTCTCGCCACAAAACCATCGAACGATTCCAAGATACCCACGTGATCCTAAAAATTTTTTAGTGAAATTTGAGAAGAGAAGAGTCAAAACTCTACGTCGGAGACCTCACAGAGCTATTTAAGGGACTGGGAGTAAAAAGAATCCTACTCTCCGATATATATAATCCTAAGACTCAAAACATTTTCCATTCTAGACTCAACAACATCAGCAAACAATCAAGTAGGGGCTCCTAAGTCGGGGAAGGCTCTGATACCAACTTGTAACGCCCCCGATGCGGCTATATCTCCCACGTGTCGAGGCACGACTTAGAGGCATAACCGCATTGAAAGCAATGTCGCAAGTGAGGTAATCTTCACACAACCCATGTAATAATTAAGGGAAAGAGATACATAGTTGGCTTACAGTCGCCACTTCACACAGTACATAAATAAACATCCATCATTCAGAGTACACTCAAGGTCCGACTACGGAACCAAAATAAAAGAAGATACCCCAAATGCTAACACAGATCCCCGATCGTCCCAACTGGGCACCACTACTGATCATCAGGAAAAGACACATAGTAACGACCACGTTCCTCGTCGAACTCCCACTTGAGCTCGGTTGAGTCACCTGCACTGGCCTCGTCGGAACCTGCAACTGTTTTGGAAGTATCTGTGAGTCACGGGGACTCAGCAATCTCACACCCGCGAGATCAAGACTATTTAAGCTTATAGGAAGGACAGGGTAGTAAAATGGAGCTGCTGCAAGCGACTAGCATATATGGTGGCTACTTCGCAAAAGAGAGCGAAAAGAGAAGCAAAGCACGGTCGTGAAACTAATAGCGATCAAGAAGTGATCCTGAACTACTTACGTCAGACATAACTCCAACACCGTGTTCACTTCCCGGACTCCGCCGAGAAGAGACCATCACGGTTACACACGCGGTTGATGTGTATTTTATTTGAGGTCAACTTTGGGTTTTCTACAACCGGACATTAACAAATTCCCATCTGCCTCATAACCGCGGGCACGGCTTTCGAAAGATATTTCCCTGCAGGGGTGTCCCAACTTAGCCCATTATAAGCTCTCACGGTCAACGAAGGATATTCCTTCTACCGGGAAGACCCGATCAATCTCGGAATCCCGGACTACAAGACATTTCGACAGCAATAAAACAAGACCAGCAAAGCCGCCTGATTGTGCCGACAAATCCCGATAGGAGCTGCACATATCTCGCTCTCGTGGCACATCCGGATGAGCAGTACGTGACGGCAACCGAAGATGCCCCAAGTTGCCTCGTGGTGGCACCGCAAGTGGCTCTAGTTTGGACCAACACTCGAGAGGAGCATTGGCCCGGGGTTAAATAAAGATGACCCTCGGCTCGCGAAAACCCGGGAAAAAGGCTTAGGTGGCAAATGGTAAAACCAAAGTTGGGCCTTGCTGGACGAGTCTTATTCAAAGCGAACTGTCAAGGGGTCCCATAAATCACCCAACCGTAAGGAACGCTAAATCAAGGAACATAACACCGTATGACGGAAACTAGGGTGGCAAGAGTGGAACAAAACACTGCATAAGGCCGAGCCTTCCACCCTTTACCAAATATATAGATGTGTTAAATTATAGCAGATGTATATATATTGTGATATCCCCAACAAGTAAACATGTTCCAAAAGGAACAACATCTCCATGTTCCAACAAGGAACAAACTTCAGCTTCACCGCAACTAGCAACGCTATAAGAGGGCTGAGCAAAGCGGTAACATAGCCAATCAACGGTTTGCTAGGAAAGGATGGTTAGGGCTAACATGGCAATATGGGTGGCATGATATAGCAAGTGGTAGGCATCGCAGCATAGGCATAGCAAAAGAGCGAGCAACTAGCATAGCAAAGATAGAAGTGATTTCGAGGGTATGGTCATCTTGCTCGCAATGTTCTCGAGTTGTCGAAAGCTTGATCCTCGAAAGCGTTCTCAACAGGTTCCTCGTTCACGCACTCGCCTCCGACTCTACCCAAAGCAACAACACAAACAAAGGAACCACAATAAATCACGGTGCAATGCACAATCAACATGATGCAAAACATGACATGATATGCGAGATGCGATATGCAATGCGTATGTGCACTCCGGAAGGAAAATGATGAACCAGGCATCAACTTGGCAAACCAAGTATGCCACTGAAAGATGAGATTATTTCGTTGAAATCGATATAAAGATCACCGAAACGGATGCACGGTTTGCAAATGACAAGCAAAACAAGAATGGCGCAAATCTGCCATTAACAGCATGATGCCAGTTAGCAAGCAACAAATAATTAAGCTACTTCACCCAAACGTCTCAACAAAGTACATGGCAGTGATCTACACAAGATGCTCGACAAAAGATGAGCACTGAGCTACGGCTAGTTCACATCATAACATGTTCAAACAAGCATGGCAAAAGTGCACAAAATATCAGGCTGGACATGGCAAAAACAGCATCAGGTTGCAATGTTCAGAGCAGCAAAACTACATGCTACAGGACCTTAAAATAGCAAAACATGGCATGGCATGAATCTACTCAAAGCATAGATCAAAAGTCCCTTACTGACCATAAGCCAAAAAGGACTAGAAAATATAGTAACACCCATGTCAATATTGAAAGTCTCGGTTAACAGATTCAGCAACATGACATGTCAAAACTGATAACAAGTAGGCATGTTTACAAGCTCAATGCACTCACTACAGAGCCTCAAATGATAAACTAAGCATACATACATCAAGAAGACATGACATAGAAGACATACATTGCAAGAACAATAACATAGCATAAATGGATCAACCACAACAAGCTAGGCAAAATTGAATAACATGTATACAATCTGCCAGGAAACATTTGATAGCAAAAGTAGAGCTCGATTGACTCAAGCTATGGCACTCCATAATTGCAAACAAAGACATGAATGGATAGAGCAAGACATGATTTACAAAACACCCTTACTGAAGTATCTCAAAATATGCATAGATCTCTTGGTATCATCAAGTAAACATGGCATCAAAATCAGCTAAAACAGGGCTGAAATCAGCAACAGCAGGACACCTACTTTGCATGCTTGTGCTAGTCACCACATAGATCACAAAAATACATGGCATACACCCCTGGAAAGATGGCATGGCATTTTACAAAATACATGTAGGACTCATATTCATAGGGTGCACACAATAATCATGGCAAAAATAACAAAAGTGCAACTTCTGATAAAAATCAGAAACTAACATCACATAGCACTCTTCCAACAGCATTTCGGGCATCAAGATGAGCTCAAATGAAAATGATGCAATGAGATGAAATGATCTACTCATCGAGGCGAACATTTTGACATATTATACGCGCAAAATGGATCTACGGATGCGAAGATATAGCACGTCGAAAATTGCACAAAATAATACTGGATGCAAATGACTTAGGAAAAAAAAGGGAGGGGGAGAAGAGGTCAACGGCGGCGCGCGGACCGAGGCCGGATCGGGCCGGCCGGATCCGTCGAGGACGGCGGCGGCGCGGCGAGGCGGGCGCCGGAGGAGGCGGCCGGGTCGGGCCGAGCGGCGCGCGGAGGCGGCGGCCGGGTCGGGCCGAGCGGCGCCGAGCCGCCGGGCGGGCGGCGACGCCGAGTCGGCGAGGGCCGGCCGGAGGACGAGGTGGCGGCGGAGGACGCCGCGGCGGCGGGGCCAGCAGGCGCTGGGCGGCGGAGCAGCGCCGGTGGCGTGGCTGCCGGGCGAGGCGGCGGGAGGCGCCGCGAGGCGCGGGCGGCGCGGGCCCGGCCAGCCCTTGTTCGCCCGGGCGGGCGGATCTGGCTCCGGGCGGCGCGGCGGGGGCGGCGGCGGGCCACGTGGCAGCCTGCCACTGGCTGCGGGCGGCGGCGGCGAAGTCCGGCGCCGGCGGACACGTCCGCGCGCGGGAGGAAGAAGGGCTAGGGTTTCGGGGTGGAATTGATCCGGGATTTTCGGGGGAGGTGCTTAAATAGGCATAGAGGGAGCTAGGAGAGTCCAAATGAGGTGTAGTTTTCGCCACACGATCGTGATCGAACGACGGAGAGCATGGGAGTGACTTAGATGGGTTATTGGGCTGTTTTGAAGGGTGTTGGGCTGCAACTTAAAAGAGGCCTTTGCGAGAGTGCGGTTAACCGTTGAGTACCAAACGAGCTCCAAATGACCCGAAACTTGACCGGTGGTCTACGGTTGGTATACCAAGGCCACTAGACAAACCTCGGTCCATTTCGAGAAGGTTTAGTACCCGCACACGGAAAAACGTAAAAGGGACCGCC
This sequence comes from Aegilops longissima, assembly GCA_021605205.1. Taxonomy (NCBI): domain Eukaryota; kingdom Viridiplantae; phylum Streptophyta; class Magnoliopsida; order Poales; family Poaceae; genus Aegilops; species Aegilops longissima. Next base: position 26,059,568 of record CM038681.1, read on the forward strand.
GGGGGAGATAGGAGTGCCGAATTGCAAAACGGACAACGGGAAAAATGCTCGGAATCATGAGACGAATACGTATGCAAATGCGATGCACATGATGACATAATATAAAATGCATGACATGGAAAAAAAGCAAAAAGGAGAAAACCCAACCACGGAGGGAATATCATATATCAAAGCCGAAAATGGCAAGAGTTGGAGTTACAAATATGGAAAGTTACTTCCGGGGTGTTACACGGAAGGAGCTCATCAACCTTCCGAACTGGACGCCTCCGCCTCCTCCTCCTCCTCCGGCGAGTCAGGGCACTCCGCCTGCTCCACCGCCTCCTCCTCCGGTGAGTGACGATCAGGGCACGTGTGGCGGCACTCCGCCTCCTTCTCCGCCTGCGCCGGCGCGCCCGAGCAGCCAGCCTCCTCCTTCTCCGCCTCGTCAGCAAGGGCGGAAGAGACCCGCCGCCGCTCCGGCTGCTCCGGCGCATCGTAGTCCTTCTCCTCCGCCTCGTAAGCAAGCAAAGAAGACATCCGCTCCGCCTGTTCTGCCGGCATCTAGCAGTACAGCCAAAGGCGGGAGGAAATACAGATTCGGTCCTTGTCTGAAGACTCCAGAGAAGTTACCGTATGAGAGGACCGAGGAGGAAAACGCGAAGATCGCGCAGACCGAAGTGGATGACTGGTTTGCAGGGTTGAAAGCAAAGAGACATCCACCTCCGGAGGAGAAGGTAGATCCGGTGAAAGCAAAGCGCACTCTGGCTGCCCTGAGGAAACCGGCAAAGTCTCCGCCGAGAACCAACTATGAGCGCATTACTGAACAGACATATCTCCAAGTGGAGCGGTCGGGAAGTACTGTCCGATATCAAAGAGCAAAAGAACGAGCAGCTGCGAAACAAATTGACCAGCTCGGCGAACAAGCAAACCAATCATACCCCCCGCTCAATGTGTCTAGCGGCAACATCGTCGTTAATGTTCCGGGGATGGTGGCCGGTTATGGCAATCTACAAGATTACCTGCCTGACGATGCACTTCCTGAATACATGAAGGTGGAAGAACACAGATACGAGTACGGGAAGCCTCTCTTCAAAGATGAAAAATCTCTAACAACGATGATGCGAAGATTCCGTACTTGGTACATGAAAACCTGCAGAGAGTCTGGGGGGACGAATTGTTTGCATCTGCACATTAAAGAGGAGCATGACCTCGTTGGAACTGATCTGTTGTATGTTCCATTTGAGGAGTTCTTCGCGTTCTTCAATCAAAAGGCCCTTGATAAATTAACGGTCTGTTGCTACTGCCTATACTACTATTTCTGTCATTAAGTCTCTATATATAGCTCGGCTCTTTCATTGCATGTATTTATAATTAATTATCCTCAATATATTATGCAGATTGAAGATCGTCGAGTGCAAAAAAACTGAAATCTATGATATTGGGTTCATTAACACAAATATCATAGATGTATTTCTGGTTGAAAAGCACGTCAAAGAGGCCGAGGACAACTTGCTACAATCGTTGATCAAAAATCAAACAAAGATACCATACTCTTTCCTTACAACGGCAAGTGAGTGTTACTTATCGTTTGCATATTCGGTTTCCCTTATTACTCGAGCGAGGTTATAGTAATGTAATTGATGAGTTATGCATGCGTGCGCAGGTTCTACTATATTCTTCTGGAGATTAATCTTGAGCGTGGACTAGTAACCGTCTTACACTCATGACAGAAAGATCCCAGCACCTATGCGGACATGACTGAAATGCTTAGCAAGTAAGTTCAATTAATCGATAATTATCGCACCATAGCGGCAACTTTTTGTTCATTTCCTGATATCTCAAGTAATAATAATTATTTTCTTTGTCTTGCAGAGTTTGGAAACAGTTCACCGCAAAAGCTCCGGGACTGCTGAAGGAGCTGCGATATACATACCCGAAAATAAGTACTACTGGCTAGCTAGTTGTGCGCATCTCCCATTGATTCTATAGCTATACTTTCATCAATGCCATTTATAATGCTTCATTATCAGTTTGATTGACCTCTATTTCTCATAAAGTGCTTCTGGCAAGAACAAGGGAATGATTTCTGTGGATACTACGTGTGCGAGTTCATCTACAACGCGACTTTGAAAAATAAGCGGGGCTACTCTCAAAGACAATATGAAGTGCGTAAGCAATTAATAATATTCACAATTTCATTTTATTACACCATCATTTATGTTGAGTTTCATTGATATATATGTATTAATTAACCCCCTTCTTCAAATTAGACGTGGCAGATGCAGAATGAACTCCTAGAACCAGATCGCATTAAAGCAATTCAAGAGGAATTGGCGGGATTCTTTCTTGACCCCGTCATCAATAAAGCCGGAGAATACCATGTGGAAGTTGATTTCAAATGCTAGGGGACTGTAATTGAGAGATCTTATATATTGTACATGTATGTAGCCAGTAGCGTCGGAGGTACATGATACGAAAACTTGTTGTTCGACCAATCTCTCGGAGAAGGAGAGGTCGACCGATCATTTCTCTCGGTATGCATGACGAACTTCTGTACTGGATGGTTCCCTTCATTTTCTTACTAGCTAGCATGTCGAGGGCTATATGTATATAGTACGTAGCGTCGACCAAGCACGGACATAAGAGAGGACACTTCTCTCTATTAATTAGCTAGCTAACACAATATATGAAGCACCTAAATTAACCCCCAAAACCCCCACCCCCCTTCAAAAAAAGAAAACCCCCAGCCACTGGAATGCTGACGCGTGGATGCCTTTTGGTCCCGGTTGGTGCCACCAACCGGGACAAAAGGCCCCCCTGTCTGGGCTCGGCGCACCGGCCACGTGGAGGACCATATGTCCCGATTCGTGTTAGAACCGGGACTAAAGGGGGGAGGTATTAGTAACGACCCATTAGTCCCGGTTCATGAACCGGGACTAAAGGCCCTTACGAACCGGGACTAATAGGTGTTTTTCTACTAGTGTTTCACAGAACACTATTCATGATTTTTACATGATTATCGATATTGATCTCCTTCTTAACAGTTCCATGACGTGCGGAACAAGCTCCTACCAACGGAGCGCATACGAGCACTTCAAGAGGAAATAGCGGGATTTTTGCTCGACCATGTCATAGATCCCAAAGGAGAATACTATTACCCGCTACCGCCCCCATGAACGACTTGTCATCGTGCTCCGAAGGCACCAAGACAACATGTAGGAGAAATTGTATATATACCTGGGCTAATTGTACATGCATGTGTATGTGTGAATTATAATAGTGGTTGTGAGACATTCGATGAAATATATACATATATATGATTGGTTCTAGCTACACACACACACATATATATATATATATATATATATATATATATATATATATATATATATATATATATATATATAACGGTACAATATGTAGTATCGTAAAAATACCATCAAACAAAAAATATTAAATGGAAAAAACAAAATTAAATGAAAAATAAGAAATAAAACCAAAACCCCCTCAAATATTGTAGTACCGGTTGGTGTTACCAACGGGTACTAAAGGGCTCCCCGCCCCCGGCGCTTGCTTGTGCCACGTGGGTGCACTTTAGTGCCGGTTCGTGCCTAACCGGTACTATGAGGGGGGGGGGGGGGCTTTAGTCTCCACTCTTTAGTGCCGGTTGCCGAACCGGCACTAAAGGCCGTTACGAACCGGCGCTAAAGCCCGGTTCTGCACTAGTGTTATAAAAATAAATATCACACTAATGATATGTGTTGACACCAGATTTTGGCACAGTCAATAACTTAATTAGTATGGCCTCAAATGGAGAAGTGATCTACATAAAAGAGTTTCGTATTGTCCATATGAACATCTTTGAAGTTTGGGCTATCGCCATCCGATCTCATCTCGAAGGCCGAAGTTGTGTTCGAAATACTGAGATTTTGTATTCGGGATACTATTCGGCTGATTACACCCCCTAAACTTCCTCATATGGAAAAATATTCTACAGGAATTGTCTTCGTCTCGTAGAAACGCGATTTTGATATAAAAATCGTCCATATCCGAGTTCATATGCAATAATTAGAGCAATCGGAGTGCAGCCCTGTCACGAGGCGAGATGTGGCGCGTCCCACCAGATGCATGTCTGATGGGTAGCGCGAGGGAATAGCCTATTTTGCGCGACCGATTTGACCCTCAAGATTACCTCTGATCAAAAACCGTTCAACATGAAAGTTTTTCGCCTCGTCGAAATGGTCAAGATTGCTTTTGGCCTCGTTTCATTCCGAAGTCGGTTACCACCTTAAAAATTAACCGCATTGTACAACCAGTCTAAACCGAACAGTTTTGAAAAGTTCGGATAAAACCAATCCGAATTTGACTAATGTTTTGGACGTGATTCCAAGCCATTTCCTTGCACGGGAAGTCCAGCCGCCTCTTCTCTTCCTAATAATAAAGCACGTATTGATTTGTCGGTTTAATATAAACAAGGTGGTACTAATTTGGGGTACGCACTAAAGATTTTCGTCAAAATTTGGGGTAGGACTCTTCCCGTATGTATTTGCTGCTATGGGCCGCCTCCTCCCCATTGCTTCTGGGCTTCTGCAGTTGTTGGGCCTGCTCCAGGCCTAATAAAATAGCAAAAATAGAATGTCAGGGTAGGGATTCAAACCTGTGACATCTCCTAACTTCACCATAGTTATAACCAACTAAGCTAGATCCATCTTATTATATGTCTATATCTATACCTACTACTATTAAAGCAAGGTGATATTTTTGGTTTCATCCCGCTCAGTTGATTTTATGTTTAAGATATATAAGCAAGGTGGTACTAGAAAAATGGGACCTCCTATACGCCACAATATGCGGGAAGAGCCGCAGTCGGGGCTTCGCATGGAGCAGTGCTCCGACTGGGCCGGCCCACGCAAGAGCTGCTAGCTGTGTTAAAAAAAGTAAGAAAAAGCAAGAGCGTCACACAGGATTCGAACTACGTGAAACGTACACAGGCAACACAAATACATTAACACTAGATAAAATTGCCTGATCGGGTTATTTTCCCTTTTTTGTCATTTCTTGAAAATACTAAATAAACATTTTTTAAATGACGAACAGTTTTGCCAAGCACGCAGGAGTTTGAAAAGTTGTGTATTTTTAACCAAACATGTAAAATGGGATTGATTTTTGAAGATGTGTAGAAAATTTTAAAAACAGGAACCTTTTTCACAAAAGTGAAAAAATTTAAATTTGTGTACGAAATTTAAAGCATGAACATTTTTTAATTTGTGATCATATTTTTCAAAATAGGAACATTTTATGAATTTGTGACCAAATCTTGAACAACAGACACATTTTCTAAAAACTCCGAACAAATTTCAAATTTGTGAACAAATTTTCAAAATGGGAAAGTTTTGAATTTGTGTACAAATTTGGAGAACAAAATTTGAAGCACGAACATTTTTTGAATTTTGTGAACAATTTTGAAAATTCCAGAACAAATTTGGAAGCATGAATTTGTTTTCAATAGGTGAACAAAAAATTGAAATCCAGTACATTTTCTGAATTTTGAAATTTTTGTAATGAGAACATTTTTAAAAAAAAGAATGTTTTGCAATTTATGAACAATTTTTTAAAGCAATAGTTTTTTTTTGAATCTTGAAATCAAATTTAGAAACGGAGAACAAATTTTAAAGCACGGACATTTGTTGAATCTTCTTATTTTTTTACACGTAGCATCGACCAAGCACGGAGATAAGAGAGGACAATTCTCTCTATTAATTAGCTAGCTAACACAAACACCTAAATTAACCCCCAAAACCCCACCCCCTTCAAAACAAAAAACAAAAACACCAGCCACTGAAATGCTGACGCGTGGAAGCCTTTTGGTCCCGGTGGATGTCACCAACCGGGACGAAAGGCCCCCCTGCCTGGGCTGCCCGCAGCGGCCACGTGGATGCCCATCTGTCCCGGTTCATGTAAGAACCGGGACTAAAGGTTGGAGGCATTAGTAACGACCTTTTAGTCCCGGTTCAAGAACCGGGACTAAAGGCCCTTACGAACCGGGACAAATGACATGTTTTCTACTAGTGTATGCTCTATCTTCATCACACAAAATATTTAAATCAAGCACAACCCCTATGACTAGCCAAGCAATTGTTTCATACTTTAGTATTCTCAAACTTTTTCAATCTTCACGCAATACATGAGCGTGAGCCATGGACATAGCACTATATGTGGAATATAATGGTGGTTGTGGAGAAGACAAAAAAGGAGAAGATAGTCTCACATCAACTAGGCGTATCAACACGCTATGGAGATGCCCATCAATAGATATCAATGTGAGTGAGTAGGGATTGCCATGCAACGGATGCACTAGAGCTATAAGTGTATGAAAGCTCAACAAAAGAAACTAAGTGGGTGTGCATCCAACTTGCTTGGTCATGAAGACCTAGGGCATTTTGAGGAAGGCCATCATTGGAATATACAAGCCAAGTTCTATAATGAAAAATTCCCACTAGTATATGAAAGTGACAACATAAGATACTCTCTATCATGAAGATCATGGTGCTACTTTGAAGCACAAGTGTGGTAAAAGGATAGTAACATTGTCCCTTCTCTCTTTTTCTCTCATTTTTTTGAGTGGGCTTCTTTGGCCTCTTTTTTTTCTTTTTTTTCGTCCGGAGTCTCATCCCGACTTGTGGCGGAATCATAGTCTCCATCATCCTTTCCTCACATGGGACAATGCTCTAATAATGATGATTATCACATTTTTATTTACTTACAACTCAAGAATTACAACTCGATACTTATAACAAAAATATGACTCTATATGAATCCCTCCGGTGGTGTACCGGGAAGTGCAATGACTCAAGAGTGACATGTATGTAAATTACGAACGGTGGCTTTGTCAAAAATATTATGTAAACTACATGATCATGCAAAGTAATATGACAATGATGAAGCATGTCATAATAAACAGAACGGTGGAAAGTTGCATGACAATATATCTCGGAATAGCTATGGAAATGCCAAAATAGGTAGGTATGGTGGCTGTTTTGAGGAAGGTATATGGTGGGTGTATGGTACCGGCGAAAGTTGCGCGGTACTAGAGAGGCTAGCAATGGTGGAAGGGTGAGAGTGTGTATAATCCATGGACTCAACATCAGTCATAAAGAACTCACATACTTATTGCAAAAATCTATTAGTCATCAAAACAAAGTACTATGTGCATGCTCCTAGGGGGATAGATTGGTTGTAAAAGACCATCGCTCGTCTCCGATTGCGACTCATAAGGAAGAAAATCAATAAATAAATCATGCTCCGACTTCATCACATAACGGTTCACCATACATGCATGCTACGGGAATCACAAACTTCAACACAAGTATTTCTACAATCCACAATTACTCACTAAGCATGACTCTAATATCACCATCCTCATATCTCAAAACAATCATAAGGAATCAAACTTCTCATAGTATTCAATGCACTGTATATGAAAGTTTTTATTATATCCCTCTTGGATGCCCATCTTATTAGGACTAAATCGATAACCTAAGCAAATTACCATGTTGTTTAGAGAGACTATCAAATAATATAAGTGAAGCATGAGAGTTCAACAATTTCTATAAAATAAAGTGACCGTCATGCTCTAAAAAGATATAAGTGAAGCACTAGAGCAAAATTGCCTAGCTCAAAAGATAGAGGTGAAGCACATAGAGTATTCTAATAAATCACGATTCATGCGTGTCCCTCTCAAAACGTGTGTACAACTAGGATGGTTGTGGCAAACTAAAAAGCAAAGACTCTAATCATACTAGACGCTCCAAGCAAAACACATGGCATGTGGTGAATAAAAATATAGCCTCAAGTAAAGTTACCGATAGACGAAGACGAAAGAGGGGATGCCTTCTAGGGCATCCCCAAGCTTAGGTATTGGTTTTCCTTGAATGTTACCTTGGGGTGCCTTGGGAATCCCCAAGCTTAGGCTCTTGACACTCCTTATTCCTTAGTCCATCAAATCCTTGCCCAAAACTTGAAAACTTCACTACACAAAACTCAACAGAAAATCTTATGAGATCCGTTAGTATAAGAAAATAAATCACCACTTTATGGTACTGTTGTGAACTCATTATTTAATTATATTCATGTACTATCTACTGTATTCCAACTTCTCCTTGGTTCATACCCCCCGATACTACACATAGATTCAACAAAGTAAGCAAACAACACATAGAAAACAGAATCTGTCAAAAACAGAACAGTTTGTAGCAATCAAAGAACTTCAAATACTTCTTTAACTCCAAAAACTCTGAAAAATTATGAAACCTGGGCAATTTGTAAATAAATCTTGTGTAAAAAATTCATATCAACATCACGCTTCTGTGAATTATGAAAAATATTTTGCTGGGCGCAAAAGTTTCTGTCTTTCAGCAAGATCAAATCAACTATCACACTAAGCCATCCCAAAGGTATTACTTGGCACAAACACTAATTAAAACACAAAAACACATCTAACCATGGGCTAGATAAATTATTTATTGAAAGACAGGAAAGAAAAATATTGTGTTGTCTCCCAACAAGCGCTTTTTAAAAGCCTTTTAGCTAGGTTTTGATAATTTCAATGAGGCTCACATAAAAGAGAAGATTTGACGCACAAAGAGATCATCATAAAACACGTGACAAACACATATAAGTCTAACATACTTCCTATGCATACGAATTTTATATGCAAACAAATTATCAACGCAAACAAAAACTACCATATGCAAGGAAGAAGAATAAAACATAGACAATCTCAATATGAATAGAGGTAATTCAATAACATGAAAATTTCTACAACCATATTTTCCTCTCTCATAATAATTACATGTAGGATCATAAACAAATTCAACAATATAGCTACCACAAAACCTATTCTCAACATGATCCACATGGATGCGAAGTTGACACTCTTACAAAATAGCGGGATTAACATTAGCTAAAGTCAAGACCTCTCCAAACCCAGTTTTATCAAAAATTTCATAAGATTGAACATTCTCCAAATATGTGGGATCTAAAGTTGACACTCTTCCAAACCCACTTTCAATATTATTGAGAACATTATTATCAATCTCATATTCATCATGGGGCTTAAATAAATTTTCAAGGTTATAAGAAGAATCACCCCAATCATAATCATTGCAACAAGTAGTAGACATAGCAAAATTAGAGTCCCCAAGCTTAGGGTTTTGTATATCATTAACACAATTAAAATTAATGGAATTTATAATAACATCATTGCAATCATGCTTTTCATCCAAGGCACTATCGTGAATCACTTCAAATTTTTCTTGTTTCAACACTTCATCACACTTTTAAGATTCACGAATTTCAAGCAAAACTTCATAGAGATAATCTAGTGCACTCAATTCACTAGCAATTGCTTCATCATAATTGGATCTTTTAAAAAGATTAGCAAGTGTATGAGGATCCGTAAACCTTTTCGTTCTTGATTTTCAGTAAACACACAATTATACCAAGCGGACGATCAAACAAACCAAGTAAGACATAAAGGCAAACGAAAAGACGAGCGGAAGAAGGGCGACTAAAAAGGAAAATCATTTTGAAAATCATTCTAGGAGTGGGGGAGAGGAAAACGAGTGGCAAATGGAGAATAATGTAATGCAAGAGATGAGAGTTTTATGATGGGTACTTGGTATGTCTTGACTTGGCGTAGATCTCCCTGGCAGCGGCGCTAGGAATTCTTCCTGCTACTTCTCGAGCTTGCATTGGTTTTTACCTTGAAGAGGAAAGAGTGATGCAGCAAATTGAGATTAGTATTTCCCTTAGTTTGAGAACCAATTTATCAATCTAGTAGGAGAAGAACACTCAAATCACCAATACCTGCACAAACAATCAAACAACTTGCACCCAACGCGATAAAGGGGTTGTCAATCCCTTCACGGTTACTTGCAAAAGTGAGATGTGATAGAGATATATAAATAAAAGATAAAATATTTTTGGTTTTTTTGGTTTATAGATCTGAAAATAAAAGATTGTAAAATAGAAGATCGTAAACTAATATGATGGAAAATAGACCTTGGGGCCATAGGTTTCACTAGAGGCTTCTCTCATGAAGGCAAATAATACGGTGGGTGAACAAATTATTGTCGAGCAACTGATAGAAAAGTGCAAATTTATTACGTTATCCAAGGAAATGATTATGCAATATGGGTATCACATCCGAATCAAGTAGACCGACTCCTGCCTGCGTCTACTACTATTACTCCACACATCGACCGACTCCTGCCTGCATCTAGAGTATTAAGTTCACAAAGATTAGAGTAACGCATTAAGTAAGATGACATGATGTAGAGGAATAAACTCAAGCAATATGATGTAAACCCCATCTTTTTATCCTCGATGGCAACAATACAATACGTGCCTCGCTACCCCTACTATGTCACTGGGTGAGGACACCACAAGATTGAACCCAAAGCTAACCACCTCTCCCATTGCAAGAAAAACCAATATAGTTGGCCAAACTAAACCGATAATTCAAAGAGAAATACAAAGATACCAAATAATGCATATAAGAATTCAGAGGAGATTCAAGTCATCTAGCTACTAGGTACGGACACGTAGGTCGGTGGTGGACTACTCACGCTTCATCAGAAGGGCAATAGAGTTGTTGTAGATGGCCTCCGTGATCGAATCCCCCTCCGTCAGGATGCTGGAAAAGGCCCCTAGATAGGTTCTCACGGGAAAGGAAGGTTGCGGCGGTTGAAAAGTGTTTTCGTGGATGCTTCTGAGGGTTTGGGAAAATGTTTAAATATATAGGAGGAAGATCTAGGTCAGCGGGGTCATGAGGGGCCCACAAAGTAGGGGCGCGCCCTACCCCCTGGTCGCGCCCTCCACCCTTGTCACCGCCTCGTGGCTCTTATGACTTACACTGCAAGTCTCCTGAGTGTCTTCTAGTACAAAACATATTATTGTCAAATTTTATTCTGTTTGGACTCTGTTTAGTATTCCTTCTCTGCGAAGCTCAAAAACAAGGAAAAACATAAACTGACACTAGGCTTTAGGTTAAGAGGTTAGTCCCAAAAATAATATAAAATAGCATATTAATGCATATAAAACATCCAAAACAGATAATATAATAGCATGAAACAATCAAAAATTATAGATACGTTGGAGACGTATTAGGCGCCGCCACCGCCACCGGCATTGGCGGCTGCGCCGTCCAGGGGCACGCCGATGAAGGGGGCTGGAGGGGACGGGGAAGGATCCTCCAGAGTCGCCCGGGCAGAGGTGACCTGGGAGGCGGCTAGGTTTCGGATGGGCTTCGAATCGCTGCTGCGGAACTGGGGCCTTCCCTTCCCTCCTTGGAAGAGAAGGTGAGGGTCGCGGGTGAGGGGTGGTGCAGCGGCGCTGGAGGGAGAGGAGGCTGCCGGAGTTGGGGCTGAGGTGGCGGCTGGGTCGGGGCACAGGCTCCGTGATATTCGATCTCCTAATACACCGGCCTTCCCATTTCTCCTCCACCATGCACATCCCTCAATCTCCCTAAACCCTCGCGGCATGGCCAACACATGACCATTGATATGGACGACGACCCACTCCCAATCGCAATGACACAAGGCTGTAGATCGGCAGCTAGTCGCTTATTTTTTTTATTTTTTTGGAAAAGGAGGCTTGCCCCCGGCGTCTGCATCTAAGCGATGCATGCAACCATCTTATTAAATGTCTTGAAAAAAGCACAAGGTCTTAGATTCATTACAGCTCGCAAGCGGAGCAAAAACCAAAACAAAGATAAAACTCAATACCACAACCGGTATGTATAATAGGACAAGCTCCCTAGACTGCTATCCTATTATGAGACCGCCATCTAAACCTGTTGAATATAGCCTGTGATACCATCCCCCACTAGTTGCACCCAGTAACTAAAGTCTCCCTGGAGTCCATAGGAGTGAGTAAGGACCGCATACGGATCCAAGCCGTAGCTCTGAAGATTACCTGCAAAAAGTTTAAGATGTGTTGTCTGTTAAAGATCATGTCGATCCTGCAGTTCCACATAGCACAAGTAAGCGCGCATATTCCAATCCGAATATGATACAGAGTAATATGATGTACTCCAGTTAACCACGTCACAAATAACGATTCAATGTTAACTGGAGGAGTAATGTTAAAGGCTATATGAACCGTTCGACAAAGTAATTTTGTGAGAGGGCAATCTAAAAAAAGGTGTTGTATTGTTCATCCTGATCAAAAAAACAACATTGTGCACTGCCTACCCAGTGTCACTTTAGTAAATTATCTTTGGTGAGGATCACTTGCTTGTGGTCAAACCACATAGATATTTTAATACACAAGGGAACCTTAACTTTCCAAATATGTACCGATCTCGGGGTTGGGCCAGAGTTAATTTGATCCACATACATAGATTTGACCATAAACACATCGTTTCTAGCTAGCTTCTAGTGAAACGAATCAGGTTGGTCGGATAATTGAACCTCCATCAACCTCCGAACCAAGTGCATCCAGGAGTTCCATCGATCCCCATCTAACAATCACCTAAACTGGATATTTAAGGGTACCGATTGTAATACTGTGCCCACGTAATCCTCCTTACGTTGTACAATATTATATAGGTTGGGATATTGTATGGCTAGAGACGTCTCCCCTAACCACGTATCTTCCCAACATCTAGTTGTCATTCCATTACCAACGAGGAATTTGGCCCTATGGAAGAACAAATCTTTCATTCTCATAAGCCCTTTCCAGAAAGGCAAATCACTAGGTCTCACGGTCACTTGGGCAAGAGTTTTAGAGTGCAAGTATTTTTTGCGTAATATCTGTGCCCACATATCCTCCGTCTCAAGTGATAATATATACAACCATTTACTCATTGATACGTCCATTTTGCATCATGTTTTCCTACTGTTATTTATGTTGTTTTATTGTATAATAATTCTTTTTGGAGTAATTCTAATGCCTTTTCCCTCATAATATGCAAGGTATGCACCAAGGGGGAGAACTGTGGCAGCTGGAAATCTAGACCTTAAAAAGCTACGTCAAGGTACCTATTCTGCACAACTCCAAATGAGCTAAAACTCCCTGAGGAATATTTATGGAGTATCTAACAAATATTGGAGCAAATAAGTACTAGAGGAGGGCCACTAGGTGGGCACAACCCACCTGGGCGCGCCAAAAGGCCCAAGCGCGCCCTGGTGGGTGCTGCCCTCCTCGGCCCACCTTCGGTGCCCATCTTCTGGTATATAAGTCATTTTGAACTATAAAAAAAATCATAGGAGGGCATTCGGGACGAAGCGCTGCCACCTCGTGGAGGAACTCGGGCAGGAGCACTTTTGCCCTCCGGCGGAGCGATTCCGCTGAGGGAACTTCCCTCCCGGAGGGGGAAACCATCGTCATCATCATCACCAGCAACTATCCCATATCGGGGAGGGCTATCTTCATCAACATCTTCAAAACACCAACTCCTCTCAAACCCTAGTTAATCTCTTGTGTTCAATCTTTGTATCAAAATTGTAGATTGGTGCTCGTGGGTGACTAGTAGTGTTGATTACATCTTGTAGTTGATTACTATATGGTTTATTTGGTGGAAGATTTTATGTTGATCCATTATGCTGTTTAATACCCCTCTGATCTTGAGCGTGTTTATCATTTGTTAGTAGTTATTTTCGTTCTTGAGGTCACGGGAGAAATCATGTTGCAATTAATCATGTGAACTTGATATGTGTTCGATATTTTGATGACATGTATGTTGCCACTCATAGTGGGGTCATGTGAAGATCGACTACATGACACTTCACCATATTTGGGCCTAATGGAATGCATTGTGGAGTAGTTATTAGATGGTGGGTTGCGAGAGTGACAAAAGCTTAAACCCTAGTTTATGCGCTATTTCGTAAGGGACTGATTGGATCCAAAAGTTTAATGCTATGGTTAGAATTTATTCTTAATACTTTTCTCGTAGTTGCGGATGCTTGCGAGAGGGTTAATCATAAGTAGGAGGTTTCTTCAAGTAAGAACAACACCTAAGCACCGGTCCACCCACATATCAAATTATCAAAGTACCGAACACGTATTAAGCCAACATGATGAAAGTGACTAGATGAAATGCCCGTGTACCCTCAGAACACTTTGCTTATCATAAGAAACCGTTTTGGCCTGCCCTTTGCCTCAAAAGGATTGGGCTACCTTGCTGCACTTTCGTTACTACTTTCGTTACTTGATCATTACAAATTATCTTGCTATTAAACTACTTCGCTACTTGCAATTTTAGCACTTGCAGAAAATACCTTGCTGAAAACCACTTGTAATTTTTTTCTTGAGGAACTGAGATAGTGGGAGAGGCTCCCAATGTTATATATTAATTATCATAACATATTTACAGAGTGTGTTCACATCATGTAAATTTCACCCATCCTACTTTGTGGTGGTGGGGGTAGAGGAATAAGGGTTCTGCTAATCAGAGGGTAAGGAGTCTAAAAGTAAGAAAATAAACTCTTCCTTATTTTATTTAACCCTATACTGCAGAAGGCTAAAATCCTCTTCGAATCTGTTCAACCAGGATTTATATGAGGGGTGAATATCTCTGAACAGCTTGTTATTCCTCTCTTTCCATATGCTCTAGGAAGCTTGCAGGATAATTTCCATGAAAAGTGGCTGATTCCAGGTAATTTTTGCTTGCTCCAACCAGGATAATCGGGTGGCTTGAGGGCCAGGGTCCAAACCAAAAGTGGCCCAACATCTTCTACTAAATGGGCACGTGAGGATCATGTGATCAATGTCTTCTTCTTTTTGTCCACACCGCAGGAAATTAAGGTTGGTACCGACATTGTAGTGTCTTCTTTTCAACATCTTTCTTGTGTTTATTCTACCAGAAAGCACAAACAAGCCAAAGACTTTGATTTTGGTAGTGACTTTTGATTTCCATAACCACTGATATGCTCTGTGGGCCCTCATATCTCTAAAGCAGAATTTGTAGTATTTTCTTGCTGAGAACTCTCTGCTCCCCCAAGTGTAAGACCAGACATCTTTTGTGTTTTGATTGTTGTCAAATGTGATATGGGCCATGAGTCCTTGCATATCTTGCACCTCCTCTAGGGCTTGTCTGGAGAGCGACAGATAGAATGATTCATCAAGGGAGTTGATGGTCAGGAAGTCCTTGACCGAACAGTCTTCATTTCTTGCATATGAAAATGCCCTCGGATGTCTGTCTGTGAGGATTTCATCAAGCCAAAGATCTTTCCACTGTAGCACATTGTCACCAGAATGCATTTCAACCTTTGAAATCCCTCTAACAATAGGAGTTAGTTTAAGAATGTCTCTCCACCAAAATGATCCACATGGGTCAGAGGCATGTGGAATTTTGTTGGTATAATAAGTGGACCATAACAGCTCAACCCAAGGGAGATCATAGCAGCAACGCATCAATTTGCATCCTGAGATTTATTATCCCGAGACCTCCACACTTTTTTGGTCTGCACACTCTGTCCCAAGCAGCTAAAGAGTTACATTTTTCACCTTGTTCTGTTTTCTTTGTCCAGAGACATTTCCTTCTCAACTTATCCAGCAGCTCAAGTATTTTTGCTGGAAAACGTAAAGTGCAGAGTGCAAAAATTGTTAATGAGGTAATGGTTGTGTTTAGTAGAGAAAGTTTGAAGCCATATGACATCATTGACAGTGTGGAAGTGAGTCTTCTTTCCATGTTGCATACAATAGGCATTAGGTCTTGGACAGAGGGTTTAGAAATGCCAAGGGGCAATCCAAGGTACGTGAAGGGCATTTTTCCAATTTTGCATCCAAAAATTTGTGCAATGTCTTTGCTTAAGTCCTCATCACAATTCATAGGAATCACAGTTGATTTGTGGAAGTTTATTTTGCGGCCAATGGAGGTGGCATAATCAGTGAGGATTCCCTTCATTAAATGCGCTTGATCCTGACATGCAGGCATAATGATTATGGTGTCATCCGCGTATTGTATGACAGGGTAATCCGTTTGTTTTTGTCTTGGGAAGGGTAAATGTAGGAGACCATGTCTGAAGGAATCATTAATGGCCGCTTGTAATAGGTCTGCTGCAAGAAAGAAGATATGTGGAGAGGGGGGGTCTCCCTGATGTACACCACTTTTGCAAATAAATTGCTTGCTCGGTACTCCATTAAGGAGAACTGATGATTTGCCCGTTGAAAATATTGTTTTAATCCATTGGAGCCACTTATCATTGAATCACATGTGTTTCATTATGTCCAACATTGCATCATGTTCAATGGTGTCAAAGGCTTTCACAAAATCCAGTTTGAGGAGCACAATCTTGTTCTTAGATGTTTGGCATTGATGTATATATTCAAACGCCCGTGCAAGGCAATCTTGGATTGCTCTCCCCTTAATGAAACCATATTGATTTCTATGTATGATCTTTAGAATGAGTTTTTGGAGACGGTTGGCTAGCAGTTTGGTGATGAATTTGAGACAACAATTGAGGAGTGTGATGGGCCTGAAGTCATTAACTGTGCCGGAGAGGAAATTTTAGGGATGAAGGTTATGTACCCATCATTGATGCTCTCAAGGTTTAAGGTCCCTGCATGAAACTGGTCGCAAAGTTTGTAGAAATCTTCTTTAATAATTTGCCAACAAGATTTAAGAAAAAGTCCCGTGAGGCCATCTGGTCCAGGTGCTCTGTGTGCAGGCATTTCTTTAATGACATCATCGATTTCTTCTTTAGAGAATGGGACTGTTAGCTGGTCCAGATCATTCCTTTTTTTGATTATATTGGCAAGATCAAATTTCATTTGAAATTCTCTTGAAGTGCCCAATCTTTGTTTGAAGCTTTGATAAATTAGAGCTTCTTTACCAGGTGATCCTCTATTATGGTGCCATTGTCTAGCTGCAGAGATGAAATATTGTTCCTACGATATGGCTCAGAAGCCATTGCCTTGAAATTTTTTGGGTCCTCATCCCCAAATGTGGCCCATCTTATGGTACATCTTTTCCTCCAATATTTTTTTTGATAATCTAAGAGCCTAAGCGGATGTTTGTTGAGAATTCTTCTGAAGTTACTCTCTGGTGTTGTGAGGACTCTTTTATTTTCCAATGAATCCATATCAGCAAGTGTGGAATTGGAGTTAGCTATAGCAGTGGCCAGTTTAGATATCTGTTTACTCCAGCGCTTGAGCTCATATCTGAGAGCCTTAAATTTTCTGCAGATAATTGTGGCATAGTTATTTGCGGGGATTATGTTGTTCCAAGATGATTCTACCATTTCCATGAAGCCAGAGTGTTGAATCCAATATGATTCAAACCGAAAGAGATTACTTCTGGGGATGTTAGTTTCAATGGAAATCACACAGGGTATATGATCAGAAACTAGTTTAGAGAGTGGTTTTACAGTGGTATTGGGGTAAGAGGTGGTCCAATTATTGGAGGTAAAAAACCAGTCTAGTTGGTCAAGTAGTGGATCCTCTTGCACGTTGCTCCATATGTATGATCGACCCTTAAGAGGAAGTTCAATCAGACCCTGTGTGCGAATGAAATCATTGAATGTGATCATATCATTAATATTACCACCTGGTTTGTTTCTATTATTAGGGCTGCGGATGTAGTTAAAATCACCAACAAGCAGCCAGTCTTCATTGCTAGGTATGTGAAAATTAAGTAACCAGGTTGTATAATCAATTCTGGTATCACCCTGGCAAGGCCCATATATGTTTACCAAAGTCCACTCTTGGGAGGATTGATGTGATTTAAATTTGGCGACAAGGGCAAAATCTTCTTCGATTAACACAGTGCCAGTGAAGATAGCACTATTCCAAATGCTCACAATGCCACCTGACGCACCTCTTGAGGGAATGAAGGCAAATTTATCAAACCGTTTTGGGCAACAAGTTTTAATGTAAGAGTTATCAAAAGCAGTTTTTTCGTCTCATGTAAGCAAATAACCGAACAGGCACTAGAAGCAATAGCATTCGATAAAGCCAAAAGCTTGGGTCTGAGTTCATGCCCCGGATGTTCCAACATAAAACGTTCCAGTTCGAAAGAAGTACCATTAAAGAAAAGAACAGAAAGGTAAATTACGAGGAGGAAGGGCCCGCCTCCTTGTCAGTAAGGAGCATTTCTTCAGTCACCTCTTTAGGGGGGACACCACACTTCTGCACAGCGATTTCTTTAATTTGAGCCACAATCATAGGTGGAGGGAGTTCTTCAGCTTCTGTATGCTCCTCGGTGAGTTCAGTAATAACTACAGCAAAGACAGCATTCGGGATCACTCTGGGCTTGACCTAGGAAGATTTACTCTTGCTGTCAGTGATGGATGGCACTTTGAATCCATCATATTTGTTGGAGCGAGCACTTCTACGCACATTGAGCACCGAGACAGGTGCTTTATTTTTGCGGTGTTTGCCATAAGCGACACCCGTAGAAGTATCAGCTTGCATGACAGGTAGAATCTCAGATTCAGTATCCCTTTCCGGAACTTCAGAAACTTCAGACAGTGTAACTGCATTGTGTTGGGCAGCTTCAAAAGAACCAGCTAAATCCTCTCTATCCATCGACCATGTTTGAGCAGTAGAAATAACAGATCCATCAACCTCCCCTTGTGAGATGAAGGAGGTCACTTGGACAGAGCCATCCAAGGATTCAGAAAGAGCAAGGTGAATATCCAAGTTGGTCGGCCTTATGCCATAACCATGAGCCCAGGGACCAAAAGTTGCCAGAGTTGGAATAATGGAGCTCGAGAGAAAGTTTTTTATGGGCACAAATGACATTGGTTCAGCAATTAACATGGTGTTCATGAACTCATTGTCAGCAGAAAAGCTAATGTTCATACCAGCGTTTGTAACAGAAATTCTGATCTAGACTTGTGGATTCTGTACATGAGAGCTGTGGGGGATCATCATCTCGTTTGCTTGCACAGATGGGGTATTTGGAACATTGGCAACAACATTGAGAGTTCCATTCCTCTGAAGGGCCTGCAGAATGTTGATTGGCACAAGCACAAGTGCTTCTGAATCAGAACTTGTAGCTGAACTGCTTTGAGAGAATGAATCATTCCAAGCTGCAAAAGGACTGTCTTGCAGATTGTTGCTGGGTAGAATACCATCTCGGACTTGCAGTCCTTCATTTGCCAGCCATTCTTGGAAATCGTAAAGAGCAGGTGGGGCAGGAGGTGGAGGAGCAGGCCATTCTCCCCACTGAGGTTGAATCTCAATGTCCACTTTAACTACAGCATTTTCACCCACCTCTTCTGCAACATTGTTGCCAGCTCGTTGTTGAGCCATCCAGTTATTAAGCTGCATCTGGTAAAGCTGTTCAGCGTTGAGGCCTTCACCATAGAGAGGGTGAGGGATTCCATCCTGAGGTGGTGGATCCTCCCCAGCAGGCGGAACCTCAGGCAAATGCGCGTTCCAGTCAGAGTTGCGCAACATGGTGACACACACGGTCCAACAGTGACGATTGCCACCAAGCTGACGAATAACCAGGCTCTTTGGAACCAATATGAGATGAATAACCTTAACCCTGATCAAGACATACTTCCTAACTCCTATGGGATTGTGCCAATGAGTCAAACTACCAAAGCCTTCAACAAATCTATGCAAATAGTGGTAAGTCTGATAATCTTGCGGAAAGCCAATATACAGAATCCACACATCTGGGCCATAGGTTGTGAGCCTCATATTGAGTGCCTCATCATGCGGAACAAAAGAAACTATGGTGTTCATATCACCTTCCTCCTCAGCATCAATCTCAAAAGTAGTACCCACGACATTGTCACGCATCAGGGGAGAGGGAAATCCATAAATAGCAATGCCTAGCAGGTGATCATCTACTTCAGTGGGGACAAAGTTGGACTCATGCAGTAGATCAGTGATGACTTGCCTCAGAGCAGCTTTGTGATGGAACGGAACATGGCGATTCACCTCAGCAATGGCGACGAAGTCGTGGTTGAGAGGAGCGACCGAGTTCACCGCCATGTCGCTGCGGACAATCCGATCCGCCGGACCGAGATTGATGGCCATCCCCGTGGGAATGTAGGGGACGACGTTGACAGGGTAGTTCGCCATTGCTGCAAGGGGAGGAGCTCTCGAGGCAGACAGGGGAGGGGAGGTGGAATGCATAGTGGCAGCGGCAATTGTGTTAGGCTTCCATACTAGTCTTTGTGCCTCTCTCGCCTTCCAACAGGATGGTGCCATGTGTCCATATCGGCCACAAATGCTGCATCAGGTGGCTATAGATTCATTTACTGATTTATTGCAGTCAGGGAAGGTAATCAATGGACTATGGCAAGTGGATATCCGACTTTGATGTGATGGTGATTTGATAACACAAGCGGCGACCGGTTGCCTTGCTAGCGGTACTCGAATAGGAACATTATCCTCTTGATTATCTCTGGCCAAAGGAATAACATTTTCCGGTGTGTCCACTTTGGGCTGCCACCAAAGATACAAACAGTATCGGGTTCCACAATTAATAGGTAAGTGCCCTAAGAGATGGCAGTATTGACAATATAATTTAGAAGCGCAGAAATTCGAGAAGTGATCCATACAGGAGCAGATGTTACAAGAAAATCCTTGTTTTACCATGACAGGGCTGCAATCAGAAGAACACTGGGCCTGGTCCGGTTCAATGACTTCTGTGACTGGGCAGTTTGGGCCAAGGTGGCACAATTGATTGCAGCGAGAACACTTGCTGACTCTTTCACAAATATAATCATCGGTCGGAATCGAATCAAGGACCCAAAATTTGGCAATGTGTGAATCATCATAACCCACATGTCGGAAGTCCATAATATGTAGAAGAATAAAACTTGGAATATTATCCCAATAAGAGGACCGGTAATTACTGCCAATAAATGTAGATTGTTGTCCTTGAATATCTGTCTTAATGACTGATTGGAAGTTGCCAAAACGGATAGAATTATTGCCTTCGTTATGCTTAGGAACATTCGAATGAAAACTTCCAAAGGAAATGCTTGGACGATGAACCAAAGCTTGATCAGCAAGAACGATTGTTACCTGGTTAAGAACCAGCGCATGAACCTTACTAATGTTGGATTCATGAAATGAAGCCAAACTTGGAGAAGAAGGTGATAAACCAAAATTTTCCAGCTCTTTCGAGGATGCAACTTGCTGATCAACATCACTAGATAAAAAGTTTAGCTTTGTTTTGATAGCCACAGGAGAACGAAAAACCACTTCAGTAAGTTCTTTGTCAAAATGCCAAGTATGATCATTGCTAAAATGCGACCAAGCAGTGTGTCGATCTAGATCGAAGTGACAGACAAAAACTGGCCAAACCCGGTCCTTAAGACCGTAAATGAAATGACCAACTTTATTAGAGGCCACTGAAAAACGGAATTGATGACCAGCAAGATGTTGTACATTGAAACCAGAAGCGGATCCACCAATACATCATTGAAGCGCAAGACCCACCGATTCAACCGAGAGAGGAAAGGAGGCAGAAGAGAAAGCCACAACAAGGAAGAATTCCTTTGTACCTCCATGGAGGAAAAAATGGACCGTGGAACCAAACCTTTTGCGCACCTGTGTCTCCACTGCCTGGCCAGGGGAGAAATCCCAATGGAGTAGACCCTCCATCGTCCTACACTAGAGATCTCCATTGTTGGTGGTGGTAGAGGTTGGTGGGAGAGGTGGGAGCGGTGGGAGAGCCATGGCTTGTCCACCACTTGTAATTTCCTTATGCTTCTCATTGGGTTCGACACTCTTACCTACCAAAAGGCTACAATTGACCCATATACTTGTGGGTCATCAAGGCTATTTTCTGGCGCCGTTGCCGGGGAATGAAGCGGCCTTGGTAATTGGAAATTGGTAAGGAAACATTATTACTACGTGCTGAAATATATTGTCACTTTCTACTATGGAAAACAATCCTTTGAGGGGTTTGTTCGGGGTATCCTCATCTCGACCGGAACCACAATTAGTTGCCCCTCAACCTACTGCACCTACTGAAAATATTGAATATGAAATTCCTTCGGGTATGTTAGAGCAACTACTAGCTAATCCTTATGCAGGAAATGGAACCGAACATCCTGATATGCACTTGATATAGGTGGATGAAATTTGTGGATTGGCTTAGCTTGTAGGATCGCCTGGAGATGAAGCTAAGAAGAAGGTTTTCCCTGTATCTTTGAAGGGAAAAGTATTGACATGGTATGGGCTATGCGATGATATTGGATCTTGGAACTAGAACCGTTTCAAATTTGAATTTCATCAAAAAAAATATCCTATGCATCTAGTTCATCGTGATCGGAATTATATATATAACTTTTGGCCTCGTGAAGGAGAAAGTATTACTCTAGCCTGGGGGAGGCTTAAGTCAATGTTATATTCATGCCCCAATCATGAGCTCTAAAGAGAAATTATTATTTGGAATGTTATATTCATACCCCAATCATGGAGGCGTAATGATCAATCCATGCTCGACACTTCTTGTACTGGTTCTTTTATGAAGAAGACTATTGAATTCTGGTGGGATCTTTTGAAAAGAATTAAACGCAACTCTGAAGATTAGGAACTCGACGAAGGTAAATAGTCACGTATTGAACCTAAGTTTGATTGTGTTAAATCCTTTGCGAATACCAAAGCTTTTCAAAAGTTTAGCACTAAATATGGACTTGATCTGAGATAGTAGCTTCCTTATCTGAATCTTGCTACTCATGTTGATCTCCCTAAGGAGAAGTGGTTTAAATATCACCCGCCAATTAAATAAGAAGTTAAAGAACAGGCAAAAGCTAAAGAAGAAACTATCATTTACAATGTTGATCGAGTTGTTCCCACTTCTTACATTCAAAAACCACCTTTCCCTATTAGGGTGAAGGAACATGGTAAAGCTTCAACTGTGGTTAACAAAAGTTATGTTCGAACACCCAAACCACCTGAACAAATCATAGTTGAACCTGGTGTTTCTATGGTTAAAGATCTCTTAGTTGATAATATTGATGGGCATGTTATTTACTTCTGTAGAGAAGCTTCTAGGATTGCCAAACCTGAAGGAAAAGATAAACATAGACCAGTTGTTGGCATGCCTGTTGTCTCAGTTAAGATAGGAGATCACAGTTGTCATGGGTTATGTGACCTAGGTGTTGGTGTGAGTGCTATTGCTTTGTACTTATATCAAGAAATTAAATATGAAATAGCACCTGCTAAAATAGAAGACATAGATGTTACTATTAAACTTGCTAATAGAGATACTATATCACCAATTGGGATTATGAGAGATGTTGAAGTCTTATGTGGGAAAATAAAATACCATACTGATTTTCTTGTTCTTAGCACCCCACAAGATGACTTTTGTCCCATTATTTTTGGTAGACCTTTCTTGAACACCGTCAATGCTAAAATAGATTGTGAGAAACAAATTGTCGGTGTTAGCATAGGTGATGAATCTCATGAATTTAATTTTTCCAAGTTTAGTAAACAACCCCATAAGAAAGATTTTCCTAGTAAGGATGAAATTGTTGGTCTTGCTTCTATTGCTGTACCTCCTACTGATCCTTTGGAACAATATTTGCTAGACCAAGAAAATGATTTGCATATGTGTGAAAGAAATGAAATAGATAGAATCTTTTTCGAACAACAACTTATAACCCACAAGTATAGGTGATCAATTGTAGCCTCTTTCGATAAGTAAGAGTGTCGAACCCAACGAGGAGCTAAAGGTAGAACAAATATTCCCTCAAGTTCTATCGACCACCGATACAACTCTACGCACGCTTGACGTTCGCTTCACCTAGAACAAGTATGAAACTAGAAGTACTTTGCAGGTGTGATAGGATAGGTTTGCAAGATAACAAAAAGCACGTAAATAAAAAGTAGGGGCTGTTTAGATGAAGACACAACTAAGTTAGTTTTAGTAGAGAGCTTTTTGTCACGAGAAAGTGATTTGTTCCTAGGCAATCGATAACTAAACCGGTAATCACTATTGCAATTTTATTTGAGGGAGAGGCATAAGATAACATACTTTCCCTTCTTGGATCATATGCACTTATGATTGGAACTCTAGCAAGCATCCGCAACTACTAAAGATCATTAAGGTAAAACCCAACCATTGCATTAAAGTATCAAGTCCTCTTTATTCCCATATGCCATGACCCACTTATCTGTGTTTGTGTTTCAGTCACTCGCGCAACGCAGACAATAAGCAAACCATGAACATATTGCAACACCCTACAGCGGGAATCCCTCACGCTTGCGCGACACGGAGAGAACCATAGGACAACACCAATAATAAAACATGCAACTCAAACCAATCACGATCATCAATTAACCCATAGGACAAAACGGATCTACTCAAACATCTTAGGATAGCCATACATCATTGGGAAATAATATATAGCGTTGAGCACCATGTTTAAGTAGAGATTACAGCGGATAAAAGAGGGGTTACACTGCTACATAGAGGGGGGAAGAGTTGTTGATGAGGGCGGTGAAGTTGTAGGTGTAGATCGCGGTGATAATGATGGCCCCGGCGGTGTTCCGGCGCCACCGAAGCAAGGGGAGAGAGCCCCCCTTCTTCTTCTTCTTCCTTGACCTTCTCCCTAGATGGGAGAAGGGTTTCCCCTATGGTCCATGGCCTCCATGGCTTGGGACGGCAGAGAGCCCCTCCGAGATTGGATCTGTCTCTCTGTCTCTCTCTGTTTTTGCGTTCTTGATTCTGGCCTTTCACCGTTTCTTATATTCCCGGAGATCCGTAACTCCGATTGGGCTGAAATTTTAACACGATCTCTATCCGGATATTAGCTTTCTTGCAGCGAAAGAAGGGCACCAACCGCCTTGCGGGGTGGCCACGAGGGTCCAGGGCGCGCCTGCCCCGCTGGGGTGCGCCCCCTTCCTCGTGGCCCGCTCGGGTATCGTCTCGCGTTGATTCTTCTTCCCAAAATTCATAAATATTCCAAAATAATCTCTGTAAATTTTTATCCCGTCTGGACTCCGTTTGATATGGGTTTTCCGCGAAACAAAAAACATGCAACAAACAGGAACTGGCACTGGGCACTGGATCAATATGTTAGTCCCAAAAATAATATAAAAAGTTGCCAAAAGTATGTAAAAAATGTAGAATATTGGCATGGAACAATAAAAAATTATGGATACGACGGAGACATATCAACAACCTCTGCTTAAACAGAATTTGCCTATTGAAACTCTAGGAGGTCCTCCTCCACCTAAAGGTGGTCCTATGTTTGAATTAAAACAATTGCCAAACACTTTGAAATATGCATATCTTGATGAGAAAAAGATATATCATGTTATTGTTAGTGCTAACCTTTTAGAACATGAAGAAGAAAGATTATTGAAAGTTCTAAGGAAGCACATGGCTGCTATTGGATATACCCTTGATGATCTTAAGGGCATTAGTCCCACTCTATGTCAGCACAAGATTAATATGGAACCTGATGCTAAACCCGTTGTTGATCACCAACGTCGGTTAAATCTGAAGATGAAAGAAGTGGTAAGAAAGGAAATATTGAAAGTTCTAGAAGCAGGTATAATCTATCCTATATATGATAGTAGATGGGTAAGTCATGTTCATTGTGTCCCTAAAAAGGAGGTATTACTGTTGTTCCTAATGATAGAAATGAGCTTATTCCACAAAGAATTGTCACTTGTTATAGAATGGTAATTGTTTATGGAAAATTAAATAAAGCTACTAGAAAAGATCATTACCCTCTGCCTTTTATCAATCAAATTTTAGAAAGATTATCCAAGCACAAACATTTTTTCTTCCTTAACGGATACTCTGGCTTTTCACAAATACCTATTTTACAATCTGATCAAGAAAAGACCACTTTTACTTGTCCTTTTGGAACATTTGCTTATAGACATATGCCTTTTGGTTTATGTAATACACCTGCTACCTTTCAAAGATATATCACTGCTATCTTCTCTGATTTTTGTGAAAAGATTGTTGAGGTTTTCATGGATGACTTTTTTTGTTTATGGGAAGTCTTTTGATGATTGTTTAAGCAATCTTGATCGAGGCATGCAGAGATGTGAACAAACAAATCTCGGCTTGCATTGGGAGAAGTGCCACTTTATGGTTAACGAAGGTATTGTTTTGGGCCATAAAATTTCTGAAAGAGGCATTGAGGTGGACAAAGCCATGGTTGATGAAATTGAGAAAATGCCATGTCCTAAAGTTATCAAAGGTATTCGTAGTTTCCTTGGTCATGTTGGTTTCTATAGGAGGTTTATCAAAGACTTTTCTAAAATTTCTAGGCCTCTTACTAATCTTTTGCAAAAGGATATTCCCTTTGTGTTTGATGATGATTGTTTGGAAGCCTTTGAAACACTAAAAAAGCCTTAATTACTGCACTTGTTGTTCAACCACCTGATTGGAACTTGCCTTTTGAGATTATGTGTGATGCCAGTGATTATGCTGTTGGTGCTGTTCTAGGACAAAGAGTTGATAAGAAACTAAATGTTATTCATTATGCTAGTAAAACTCGAGACAGTGCTTAATGAAACTATGGTACTACTAAAAAAGAATTCTTAGCAATGGTGTTTGCTTGTGATAAATTCATATCTTACATTGTTGATTCTAATGTAATTGTTCACATCAATCATGCTGCTATAAAATACCTTATGGAAAAGAAAGATGCTAAACCTAGACTCATCAGGTGGGTTCTTCTGCTCCAAGAATTTGATTTGCATGTCACTGATAGGAAAGGAGCAGAGAACACCGTGGCTGATAACTTGTCTAGACATGAAGATATTCTTTATGACCCACAACCAATTAATGATAGCTTCCCTAATGAACAACTAGCTGCAATAAATGTTTCTGATAGTACACCTTGGTATGCTGACTATGCTAATTATATTGTTGCTAAATACATACCACCTAGCTTCACATACCAACAAAAGAAAAAAATTCTTCCATGATTTAAGACATTACTTTTGGGATGACCCACATCTTTATAAAGAAGGAGTAGATGTTATTATTATACGTTGTGTACCTGACATGTCACTCTGAAGCTTATGGAGGACGTCACGCGGGAGACAGAACCGCTCATAATGTATTTCAATATGGTTTTTATTGGCCTACTCTCTTCAAAGATACCCGTAAGTTTGTCTCATCTTGTGATGAATGCCAAAGAATAGGTAATATCGGTAAGCGTCAAGAAATTCCTATGAATTATTCACTTGCTATTGAACCACTTGATATTTGGGGATTTGAGTTTATGGGACCTTTTCCTTCCTCTAATGGGTATACACATATTTTCGTTGCTGTTGATTATGTTACTAAATTGGTAGAAGCTATTCCAACCACTAGGCTGATCACAATACCTCTATTAAAATGCTTAAGGAAGTTATTCTCCCAAGGTTTGGAGTCCCAAGAAATTTTATGACTGATGGTGGTTCACACTTTATTCATGCTGCTTTCCGTAAAGTGCTTGCTAAGTATGATGTTAACAATAGAATTGCGTCACCTTATCATCCTCAGTCTTGTGGTCAAGTTGAACTTAGCAATAGAGAAATAAAACTAATCTTACAAAAGACTGTCAATAGGCCCCGGGAGAATTGGTCTAAGAAATTAGATGATGCACTTTGGGCTTATAGAACAGCATATAAAAATCCTATGGGTATGTCTCCATATGAAATGGTTTATGGAAAGGCTTGTCATTTACCTCTTGAGTTAGAACACAAAGCATTTTGGGAAATAAAAGAACACAATTGTGATTTCAAACTTGCTGGGAAAAAGAGCTTATTTGATCTTAGCTCATCAGATGAACGGACAACCCATGCTTATGAAAATGCTAAGTTACTAAAAGAAAAAGTTAAAAGATAGCATAACAAAAGAATCCAAAAGCGTGAGTTTAAAGTCGGAGAATATGTTCTTTTGTACAACTCATGTTTCAGATTCTTTGCAGGAAAACTCTTCTCCAAATGGGAAGGACCCTATGTCATCGAGGAGGTCTATCGATCCGGAGTTATCAATATAAATAATGCCGAAGGGACTAACCCGTAGGTTGTCAATGGGCAACGAATAAAACACTATATCTCAGGTACGCCCATTAATGTTGAAAGCAATGTTATCACACCGGCAGAACACATAAAGGAAACCTTCTGGAACACCCCAGAATCATCAATAAAGGGAGGTACGTGATACGGTAAGTAAAGGGACTCCGAAAAATCAGCAAAAATATTTTTTGTCTGTTTTGGAATATTTAGAAAATTAGGAAAATAAGAAACTTCCAGGAAAGTGACCCTGGTGGGCACGATACACCAGAAGCGCGCCAGCATGCTGGCGCGCCTGTGGGTTGTGCCCACCTCAGTACCTTCCGATCTCCGTTTTTCTTCCGTTCTGCTTGTTCCCCAAGATTAAAAAAAATCTATATAGAACTCCCAAACGTGTTAACCTCCATATCGCGGAGAAATCTCCTGTTTTATTTCCTTGCTGTTTTTTGTTAGATCCAATGCACCATGGCCGCTTCAAGCTCCTTCAAGGACAAGTTCTTCGACAACGTCATTAACCCATATCTGTAGGAGGTGATGTAGCACCCTCATGCTATCCAGATGCGCGATGGGGTGCTGCACATTCGCGATGTACAGGGACCCAGGGGGACTGGATCCGTGGAGCCAGGCTTGGAGCTATGGAGCATGACATCTTCAAGTGCAAGGGATGGTGGAGCGTGGACTTAATGCCAATCACCTCATGATCACGGATTATACCCGTGGTGTCAAGGTGGATGGCAAGCCCATAAAGGACATCATCTTCTCCCTCAACGAGCAAATCAACTTCCTCCACAGCCAGATCCACGACCTTCAAAGCCAAGTCTTTGAATATGAGGCAAGGTTTAAAGGTATGAGTTTGGCTGCTAGTTGCAGGATCCGGGAGACTCACTCCTCCACTTATGATGGTGAGCCTCTGTCATGGAAACCTGAGGACAAGAAACCATCTACTTTATCACCACCATCTTCTTCATCACCACCAAAACAAAAACTGAGTATTGGGTATGGGCACTCCCCTTGGCTTTCGCCAAGCTTGGGGGAGGTGCCCTGGTATCGTATCAATCTCCATTATCTTTTTCCTTTAATTTCTTAGTTTGATCAATGGCTATCTTTTGCTATTAGATGAATAAAAATTTATTTTGATCCTTTCTTTTTGTGAGTTTGCTTAGTAGTCAATCCTTGTAATTGTGTGTGAGATATAATAAAGTTTAGTTTGAGTTTTGCCCTCTTTACTTTCTTGTTGCAATAAAAAGAAAGGAAATAAAAGAAAAAGATCATATGCTAATATTATGGTAAGTGATGACATTACACAAGGAAAAGTATAAGTAGAAATTTTTTATTGTAGATTGACAAACATAACATTGGTCAATGATGCAACATATGAAAAAATTACCAAGGGAAGAGAAGATTCACATATAAATATACTATCATGGAAACCTTTTGATTGTGAGCACCCATCAAAATATTATATGCCAAAATTGTTGACGTTGGACAAGGAAGAGAACTTAATGATTTATGCTTGTTCATATTCACATAGAAGTTATATTGTCATAGATCCTTCAACATATGTTGCTTGCCCCTATCTTTGCCAGCCAAAAACTCCGCACTAAGTAGAGATACAACTTGTGCATCCAAAAACCTTAAATCCTATCTTGTTTGAGAGTCCACCATACCTACCTATGGATTGAGTAAGATTCTTCAAGTAAGTTGTCATCGGTGCAAAAAGGGCAATAAAAATTGCTTATAAAAATGTGAGATCATTTAGTATAAGGGAAAATTGAGCGTTGTACGAACTTGTGATGGTGAAGAATAAAAGCGACAGACTGCATAATAAAGGTTGCCATCACAAGGGGAAATATAACGTGACGTTCTCTTGCACTAAGGGGTTGAGCATACAAACAAAAAGTGCATGGCAACCTCTGCTTCCCTCTGCGAAGGGCCTATCTTTTACTTTCATGTATTTACTTTAATGCAAGAGTGAAAGTTTTTATCTCTATTCCTTTTATTTTTCTCCTTTGGCAAGCATCATGTGGTGAGGAAAGATCAACGCACATATGTCCAGTTGAATATGGGTGGCGTAAGTTATTACTGTTGACATCACCCTTGAGGTGAGTGTGTAGGGAGGCGAAACTATAAGCCCTATCTTTGTTTGTGTCCGGTTGAAATGTTTTGCTCATGTGTAAGCGGTGAGTGTTAGCAACCATAGAAGACTAAGTGATGGTTGAGTATGTGGACTTGCCTAAAGGCTCAGATACATGACCCTTCCTGAAAAGATTATGAATTGCAGTTGCAAAGTTGACTAAGAACACAGTTTGTCGGTTTCCAATAGAGTTTATGGTTTATACTTCGATGTTGTGATGCATTGTCACTTGTTCATGAGAAGTCTATCTTAAAAGTTATATGATAAAAGTTCTATGATAAAAGTTTTATATTAAAGTTTGTTGCTGTTATAATAAGTCACATGATGCTGCTATGTCCGTATTTTTGTTTTTATCGACACCTCTCTCTCTAAGCACGTGGACATGTTTTTCGATTTCGATTTTCGCTTGAGGACAAGCGAGGTCTATGCTTGGGGGAGATGATACGTCCATTTTGCATCATGTTTTCCTACCGTTAGTTATGTTGTTTAATGGTATAATAATGCTTTTTGGGGTAATTCTAATGCCTTTTCACTCATATATGCAAGGTATGCACTAAGGGGGAGAATGCTGGCAGCTGGAAATCTGGACCTGAAAAAGCTACGTCAAGCTACCTATTCTGCACAACTCCAAATGAGCTGAAACTCCCCGAGGATTTTTTATGGAATATTTAATAAATATTGGAGAAAATAAGTACCACAGGAGGGCGACTAGGTGGGGCACAACCCACATGGGCGCGCCAGCTGGCCCAGGCGCGCCCTGGTGGGTGTTGCCCTCCTCGGTCCACCTCCGATGCCCATCTTCTGGTATATAAGTAATTTTGACCTAGAAAAAATCAAAGGAGGACATTCGGGATGAAGCGCCGCCGCCTCGAGGCAGAACTTTGTAGGAGAACTTTTGCCCTCCGGCCGAGCGATTCTGCTGGGGGAACTTCCCTCCCGGAGGGGGAAACCATCGTCATCATCATCACCAACAACTCTCCCATCTTGGGGAGGGCTATCTTCATCAACATCTTCACCGCACCAACTCCTCTCAAACCCTATTCATCTCTTGTGTTCAATCTTTGTAGCAAAACTATAGATTGGTGCTTATGGGTGACTAGTAGTGTTGATTACATCTTGTAGTTGATTACTATATGGTTTATTTGGTGGAAGATTATATGTTCAGATCCATTATGCTATTTAATACCCCTCTTATCTTGAGCATGTTTATCGTTTTTGATTAGTTACTTTTGTTCTTGAGGTCACGGGAGAAATCATGTTGCAAGTAATCATGTGAACTCGATATGTGTTCGATATTTTGATGATATGCATGTTGCCATTCTCTTAGTGGTGTCACGTGAACGTCGACTACATGACACTTCATCATATTTGGGCCTAAGGGAATGCATTGTGGAGTAGTTATTAGATGGTGGGTTGCGAGAGTGACAGAAGCTCAAACCCTAGTTTATGCGCTATTCCGTAAGGGACCGATTGGATCCAAAAGTTTAATGCTATCGTTAGAATTTATTCTTAATACTTTTCTCGTAGTTGCGGATGCTTGCGAGAGGGTTAATCATAAGTAGGAGGTTTGTTCACGTAAGAACAGCACCTAAGCACCGGTCCACCCACATATCAAATTATCAAAGTACCGAACACGAATTAAGCCAACATGATGAAAGTGACTAGATGAAATGCCCGCGTACCCTCAAGAACACCTTGCTTATCATAAGAAACCGTTTTGGCCTGTCATTTGCCTCAAAAGGATTGGGCTACCTTGCTGCACTTTTGTTACTACTTTCCTTACTTGCTCCTTACAAATTATCTTGCTATCAAACTACTCCGCTACATACAATATTAGCACTTGCAGACAATACCTTGCTGAAAACCACTTGTCATTTCCTTCTGCTCCACGTTGGGTTCGACACTCTTACTTATTGAAAAGGCTACAGTTGACCCCACATTGTTGTGGGTCATCACTCATGAGGCATTTATTTTTAATTATCAGGTTCTCAATACCGAGACCTCCCTGATCTTTAGGCCGGCAAATGATATCCCATCTGGCCAGGCGATATTTCTTTTTAGCTTCATCTGATTGCCAAAAAAACCAAGACCGAAAAAAGTCTAATCTCTTCCGTACCACTTTGGGTACTTCGAAGAAAGATAACAGGAACATCGGCATACTAAGCGACCTCCATATGACAATAGCTTGCCCTTTCAGCAGCTAACCTTTTTCTTAATTCGATCTTCGATGCATTTCCATTCTTTATTTGAAAGTTTGTGATGTTGAATCGTTATGCCCAAGTAATTGAATGGCATAGAACCGAATTCACATCCGAACAATTGTCTGCATGCATCTTGTTCCTCTTTAGCCCTACCAAAGAAGAACAATCCGCTCTTGTGAAAATTAATCTTTTGTCCTGACAATTTGTTGAAAAAGACATAGCACTAGTTTCATATTCCGGCCCTTTGCAATGTCGTGTTCCATGAAATGGATAGTGTCATCGGCATACTGCAGGATGGATACTCCCCCATCAACTAGATTTGCGACAAGTCCACCAACTTGGACATTCTACTTAGCCCTACCGATCAGAATGTTTAACATATCAGCCACTATATTGAATAGGAGAGGAGACATCAAATCCCCTTGTCTCAAAACTTTATGTGTCTGAAAGTAATGGCCAATATCATCATTAACCTTTATTCCGAGACTACCTTTTTGGACAAGAGAACCCACCTGATTCCACCATGTCTCACTAAAACCCTTCATATGCATTGCATGCTGAAGGAAAGGCCACTTAACTTCATCATAAGCCTTCTCCAAATCCACTTTGAATATAACCCCGTCTAGTTTCTTCGAATGGACATGTAGGACAACGACCCCTTCTTTGATATGTCTTCCCAACATGAAGGCCGTCTCACTCGGTTGCACCACCGAATGGGCGATCCGTGTCAGTCTATTAGTACCCATTTTTGTGAATATTTTGAAACTCACATCGAGAAGACAAATCGGCCTGAACTGCTCAATGCGAACTGCTTCTTCTTTCTTCGGTAATAGCATAATCATATCAAAGTTTAGATGAAATAGTTCAAGGTGACCATTGAAGAAATCATGAAACATAGGCATAAGATCATCCTTAATAACATGCTAACATTTCTTATAGAATTCCGGAGGGAACCAGTTTGGTCCGTATGCTTTATTTGGTTTCATTTGAGAAATTGCACCGAGAACCTCTTTCTCAGTGAAAGGTGCAGATAAAATGTCATTCTCCTCTGCCCGTAGCTGAGATATGTCACCCAAAACAGACTCATCCAAGGAGACCTTATTCTCCGCAGGTGGCCAGAAAAGTTGTTTGTAATAGTTGTATATATAGGACTTCAGGTTCTCAAGGCCCATCACGGTCCCCTCGTCCTGTTCAAGATGGATTATCCTGTTCTTCCGATGTTTCCTGTTCATGATGATGTGAAAGAATTGTGTATTCTCATTCCCTTGGACAACCTTGAGAACCTTAGCATGCAAGGCCCATTTTAGTTCTTCTTCTCTAAGAAGGGCATGTAGGCTTTGCTCGTCTTCGAATGTTGTGGCCTGTTCCACCACATCTAGCAGATTCGGTTCTGCTTTTTAGGTGCAAAGCCTCTATCAACTGGGTGAGTTTATCTTCCTCTTGTTTGTAAATCCCACTCTTGTTTCTGGCCCAACCCCGTAAAAATTGTCGTAGATGCCTTATCTTGCTTTTCCATCG
The DNA here is from genome assembly GCA_021605205.1 of Aegilops longissima. NCBI lineage: Eukaryota > Viridiplantae > Streptophyta > Magnoliopsida > Poales > Poaceae > Aegilops > Aegilops longissima. Next base: position 26,093,354 of record CM038681.1, read on the forward strand.
CTCTACATTAGATTACCCAATGACACGCTTCGCCCATTCTCATGTTACGATGGCCATGAAGTTTTCTTTTTTGAACCAACTCAATTCGAAAGAGCAAGTGTTTTTGTTACCAATATGTGTTGCGTCTCCGGATTCTAATAGGAATGGTGTGTGTTATGAGATTGCCCGCTGCATCGCATGCACCGACACTAGTGGGCATTTGTTATGCTCCCACTCCACGCTTGCCAGCACCCTATCCAACTTTTCATCAGTTGGGTTAGGTAATGTGTTGGCCCATGTGTACTGTCTACCCATGAGTTTAATCCCCGTAGACTAAGACTCTCAATAATCATAATGAACATTAGGGACCAACGCCCATCAAAATTATCATTATTCTTCTCATCTCTTCTTCTGATGATATAAAAATACCCTCCAACTAGGATTGGAAGTCTTTCGTCCCCACAAATCCGAACAAGATCCGCTAGGAAGGCAGGTTTTAGTTCGGGTTGGGCTGCTCCATACACAGCCACCAAAGACCAACGGAAGCTATCTAACTTCGATCTCACCCGAAACTTAACCGCAACCCCGAACCACATTAAGCACTTCTAGAGTTTCACACTTAATCCCCAGCAAGATCCCACCGGATTGTCCTCTGGGTGGTAAGCAGTGCCAATCATAATCGATTCCACCAGAAAAAGTTCCAAGGAACTGTGAGGTAAAATTATCTCTTCCTATCTCGAGAAGAGCAATAAAGTCTAGTTGTTGTTCTATCGATGTCTCTGCAAGGAACCTAGCCAAGTCAGCTAGACCTTTGCTATTCCCAAAAATTCCTTTCATAGATCATCATGAATTTTTTTTCTTTAGTTTAACTCTAGCACTTCTATGAACCGCCGAAGTAGGATATACCTTTCTTTTCCAGGAACACTTTGGCCTATCCACCTCAACCTTCGTTTCGTTATTATCGGGAAGCTTTGAGACCTCACCATCTATCTCTAGTGTGTGATAACCTGGCTTAACAGGGATGATAGACTACTCATATCATTAAGGAATTCCTTCTTTTTCGGGAGCCCATGCGGAAAGAACTCCAAAGTTAAGCGTGCTCAGCTTGGAGTAATTTTAAGATGGGTGACTGACCAGGAAGTTTCTCCCGGGTGCGCACGAGTGAGGACAAAGTACGAGAAAAGACTAGTATTGATCTTTGGGGCTAGTCTAGATCCCGCCAGGAGTAACGACCACCGGCGTGTGTGTCCGGGGCGTTACATAGTGGCTCTACAATAGCCTCATCCTCCGACTCTCCTACCTCTACCTCGGCTTTCCAAGTAGAAAAGAGCCCATTACTAAACTCTCCAGAGCTGACATCCCTAGATTTTTCATGTCGGCCTCTCGCTCATGGGTTTTACGGACACGATGTTACAATAATCTCAAAAGCTCGTTTCACCTCTAAGTCTAAAAGGTCATTGACAGATTTAGCCATTTCTTTCTCATTCAAACCAAGTGAAACTCGTAAGTCATGTGCTATATCAATAATTTCATTTTCGGAGAAATGCATAAGTGAACAACTCTTATTAAAAAACATACTTGTAATTGCCTTGACATCTCAAAGCTTGGTGGCCCTCATGACACGCCCTAAGTGCAAGTCATCCGCGTCAGGTTGCTCTAGGATCCGGTTGCTGACATGCCTACCAGCCGTCTCCGGATCCATGATCCCATTGAAAGTAACAGTCTCCTCCGTAGTCCTCTCCTGTGGTCCGTGATCCCCGGGCTCAGCCCCCCATCAAAGCTGGTGAGGAGACGGGGGGCCTGACGGCCGAAGAAAGATCACCAGATGGTGCGGCTGGAGATAGGGACCTGCGAGCCACCTGCTCAGCATCCCCGCTCTCCGCCACACCATGCGAAGGGGGAGGTGGTGCCATGGGAGAGGCCGGGATGAGGGCCTCCTGCCCGCGCCCCCCCTCGACGACCCTCTCGGCGCACCTGGCAGCAACCGTCAAGGAAGCGGAAGAGAGGGCCTCCTGCACTATCCTCCCCTCGGTCCCGACATCTACAGAACATGGCAGCACCTCCACCGGACTGGAGCTCTCCCGAGTTGGTGTGTGTGCACTCGGAAGTAAACAACCATATGAAATCAGCGGCGGCAGCTCATGTTCCCTGGGATCATCTCAACTCTATTAGTCCATAGACGACTAGGAGTCGAAGATGCCCCAAAGGAACCAATGCCTAAAGTGTTTATCGGTGTCATAGCTGAATCAGTCCCCCTGGCCAACTTCTCCGTCTTATCGGACTGTGAAGATGGCCCCTTCGCCGCCTCCCGAGTTGTACGGTCTGCACCCTTATCCTGATTCACCGGTGCCCGATCCCCCTCAGTGGTGTCCATGTCATGTTCTACATCAACCTCTTGGAACATAGGTGTATCCTCAAACTCAATATCTAGATCATACGTGATCCCGGCATGAGTCCACTTGACTACATCGGGCATGAACTCAATATTAATCACACTGACCAGTAACCTCGATACACAAGTGCCCGGATAAAAGGCATGTCAACCTGCTCAGTCTTGCCAATAAGATATCTCAAACTCCATCTGACCAGAAAATTATTCAGAGGCTTAGTGGGTGCACCTGAGAAACGGACCCATATCTGAGACAAAGGTGTGGCGTGTTGCTCCTTTTATTTCCATTCGTCGAACTCCATGATGATGTTAGTACTCGGCACTCTACACATACCGAACTTTAGAATATGGTGCCGATCCTCTCTAGTGAGAAACTCCACCTTGTAAATCTGCTCCTCGAGCCTCACAAGGTTCCACTAAAATCTGCCTGGTGCAAGCTCTCTCAGATGTTGCACAATCTGTGCCTCGGTCATGACTCCATTTGTCACCCTCACAATGCCCGGAAAAAACTGTCCAAGGGTTGCGTGGTCTGGCCTACATCTGGTGATTCGAAAAACATCAACTCTTGACAGCAAACCCCGTAAAAATTGACCACCGGCTTTGGTCTCAGAAGAAGTGGACATTCTGCAGACTTATGCTTTGGCTTGAGACACTCTGCAATAAAATGCCCCGGTTAACCACACCGGTAACATGGCAACTTTTCTTTCATTTGCGCCGATTTGGACGCTCGTTCACCCTCGGACTTCTCAGACCCCTTGTCCTCATTAGCATCCCGGGGTTTAGCCACCACCTGTTTTGCCCCGGTAGCAGTCACATTCGCTAAAGCACGAACCGTGTTCAAAGCGGCCTCCGACAGCACTGGCGTCATAGCTGTCGTAACTGGTACCTTGGTAGTTAGAGGCACGGCTGTAGCCGTGGCCACAGTTTTCTCCACGGGCGGCGGTGAAGTCCGTGGTGGAGGAGGCCGCCTGCCCACTCCACGACCGCCTCGAAATCCACGGTAGCCGCCCCGGTGGAGGTTCGACTCAGCGACCGCCTCCACGAAAGTGCCAGTAGGACCTTGGTATCCTCGACCTGCACCACCGCCATTGTACCAAGCATATCCACGTCCACCACCCGATGATGATGAACCTCGATGCTGCCCTTCGCCGTACGCGTCGTACCCGTCATCTCCCCACTGCCCCCTATGGGTGCTACTGTGGCCGTCAGTCGGGCCAATGAACCGGCCATGGCCATACTCACGGCCCCGACCGGCACCACCGCCCTGAACCGGTGCTCCGCCGGCGCACGGCTGCTGCTGCTGGTGATGCGCACCATCGCCTTGGACCGACGCCCCGCCGGCGCATGGCTGCTGCTGCTGCTGGGACAGCGCACCACCGCCCTGTGGCGGCGCCCCCTGCTGCGGCGGCATCGACCTTGGCGGGCCTGAGCCCCTGCCCGCCATTGCAGCCGCCGGCTGCGGAGGATTCCCGCTGATCCTCGCGGCACGGCCTTTGCCCAACGAGGGAAAACCAGGACGAGCGATCACCTGTCGAACCCTAGTCGCATACGTACGTGCAAGAGGAGTTTCCCGATCGCAACCCGATCCATGCACTGTATCGACAGAAACCCGAACCAGGCCGCCAGTATGCACCTCCCCTCTGGGCTCATACCCAGAGCCTTGGAGGCCCACTACCGCGGAATCCGAAACCGGCCCACATTGGCCCAGGAGCAAATTCAAACGACGACGCCTTGCCTCGCCGATCGAGATCTCGCCGGACGCCAGCGTCTTCTCCGCCGGCGGCCGTCGTTTCTTCCGGCGATGATTAACCATAGTCCAATCGGATCCGAAGAAATCACCAAGTGTTAAGGCAGGGAGACGTACCTTCGGCAGTGGTTCGCGCATGGCCTGGTCGCCGTCTCCGTCCTGACCAAACCAATCTGCGTCGGATCGTCCGGCGGGAGCACCAAGTCGACCATCAGTGCAACGTCGTCCTCCGAGTATCCTACCTTGAACGCTTCCCATTCTCGTCTTCATCCTCTCCGGAGTCACAAGCTAGGTGAACTCAGATTTTCTCCAGGGTGAAAACTCGAGATCTTGGGTCAGGAAAATTGAAACACCTTGGAGTCGCCTTAGTATTATATCGTGTTAAATCAGCATCGTATTTTGATCTTCCTAGATATTTTACGCTAAATCAAAAACTTGCAAAGAATAGGAACCGGCACTAAGCATTAAATTAATAGTTTAGTCAAAAAATTATATAAAATATTCCAAAGTGATAACATAATAGCATTAAACAATCAAAAATTATAAATACATTTAATGATATAATAGCGCATAGAGTTCGGTGCTAGTTCAAACATTTCAATTTTGTACGGACATGCGCGGAATTAATAGGAATTTCAATCATCTTAATTTTGTATGTAATGTCCGTTGATGTGGTAGACGTTGCAATTAATAACCGTACCCTATATGTGGTGTTAGTGCATCTCCTTCTTTTGGTCTGACGTTAGCCCAACCCAGAGAGCATTGGCGGGGGAGGGATCCATAGCGGGAGTGGTGCGGATAAGGATCAGAGGTGGATTACAGAGGCCACGGCCGGGGTACTGGCTTTTATAGCAATGGTAGGCGACAGACGGATGGATGGGTGGTGCCGGAGGAGACGCCTCGGCAACCGCGTGCCATCAATGCTGGCGGCAGACGGATGGACGGGGGGCCGCCGTATTGTTTGAACGCGTGCATGCGCCAGCACTGGGAAGCGGCGCGGGCGGCAGACGGGCGGCCGTAGTGTCGTTTGATTGGGTGGCAGTCGCCTGCACCAGAAAGCTGGTCTACCGGTGCTCTCTCGGCCGGTGCTCCGCTTCAAGGCTAGTGCCAGTGAGCGGTCGCGTCCACTCTGGCTGGGCATGAATGCGGGTGATGACGCTTTGGAGCGGTGCTGAAGGGAAACGCGCGGGAGAGGTGAGGATTTTCTGTTGGGCCAGGGCGGTCAGAAACGGGCGTAGGGGCGGTCCAGACTCCTGCAAGCCTTCCATGTTTGTCTTCGGTTTGTGGGAGAAAACACGTCTGGACCGCCCTGCTGACTGATACAGGTCCGCGTTGGATGGCTTCCGCCGTCCGGACGGTTGCGCGAGGTTTGAGGTTCGGCATTGGAGATGCCCTTATGTAGGTTGTTCTCAGTGTTTTCCAAAAAAAAAATATCTCAGTGGTTTTCTAGAAGATTTTTTTCTTCAGTGCAACATACAAGGCTGGGCTTGGATGGGCCAGCGTTACAGGGCAGGCTAAGTCTGCAGCTGCGTACATTCTCAGCTGCGGACGGACCGGATCTCAGTCTCTCCACTCTCAACAGCGCACTGACCGGAGAAAGAAGGATCGAAGCAGTCGGCGACCTCACCCTGCCCCGTCCCCGTCCGCGTCCCCGGAGATCCGATCCTGGTTTCTCCTTCCCTTCCTTCTCCATCTAATCTACTAGTGATTCCTTTTCGTCTCATCTTATTTTCCCTCTATTAGTAAACCCTAGCCAGATTTTCCCCTCCTAATCAAACCCTAATATTCATCCCCTTTTGCAGCAGGGCAGGGAGAGAGAGAGAGGAGATGGTGCCGCTGATGGATCCTACTGCAGAGGTTCCCCAAGGCCAAGGGTAAGATCCCGCTCATGTTCCCCCCCTCTTAATTTCGTGCAGTGCACCACTTACTTTGTACTATCGCTATTGTGGATGGATGTGCAGATGTGTGCTGGATTCTAGAAGCTGCCCTTATGTGCATATATGTGTGTCCGTTGATTACATTCCTTTTCATGCCAGGGCCGATCCCTTTCCCAGCTTGACGCGCGTGGACAGCAGGAGGCTGCGCTGCATTGTGCCGCTGGCCGACCCAGTGTCCGAGGTCCTTCGCGACGACAACCTCCTCATCGAGATCCTCGTCCGCCTCCCTCCAAAGCCGTCCATGCTCCCCCGTGCATCCGCCGTCTGCAAGCGCTGGGGCAGCATCGTCTATGACCAACATTTCCGCAAACGCTTCCTCAAGCACCACCGGAAGCCTCCTCTGCTCGGCTTCTTCAGAGGGTATGCTAAAAGCTTCATTCCTATCATGGACTCGCCTGACCGCATCCCTGCTGCCCGCTTCTCCCTGCCCAAGAGCAGCACACTCTACCACAACGATGAAGCGTACATGGGCAGCCGCCACAGTCTCTCTATCCTAATCGACAGGAATAAGCATGAGACCATCGTGTGGGATCCCCTCACCGGCAAAGAGCACAGCGTGGCTTTTCCACCAGAATCCCACTCTATGAGGAGTAACTCAGCCTGGCATGGCGCTGTACTTTGTGTTGATGAAGAAAATGGGCACGTCCATGGAGATTGCTTCTCAAGCCCGTTTAAATTGGTTTTGGTCTGCGATGGATTCAATAGACAGGCATTTTGTTCTCTCTATGATTCGGCATCTAGCGTTTGGGGAAATATTTTCTCGGTGACCATAGCAAATAGGATTTCTGCGACAAGCCGCAGCATCCTTGTCGGCAATACACTTTGCTGGTTAATTTGTGGTGGTGAAGTTCTCATGTTTGATTTCAAAATGCAAAGTCTTGTTGTGATCAAGACACCGGTGGAAAAGCATGTTACCAATGACAGGTGCCTTCAGCTCTTGCGGACGGCGGATGGTGGCCTTGGCCTTGCTGGTTTGTTGGACCTGACCATCCAATTATGGAATAGGAAATCTAACTGTAATGGCATTGACGAATGGGTGTTGCTGCGGAAAACCATTCCACTGGATGAGATGCTTCCAAGGATAATAAGTTATGCATTTTTTGTTGGGTATGATGAGGACACAAATTTGGTTGTTCTCTCCACGATGATTGGCAACTTTACGCTCCAAATTGACTCGATGCAGATCAAACATATTGTTAAAAGAAACCAGATATGTCATGACACCTTTCATCCCTACAGGAATTTCTGTACTCCAGGTAATGCCCCTATATAATTTGGACAAGTAAATAGTGCAATTAGTTTTCGCTCGTATTCATTCCAGCTACTTTTTGTATATTCTTGCGGCAGCATTGTTCCTGTTATAAGAATACAATGTCTTGTTTGTGTTTCTCTGTTGATCTGGTCGTGTTATGGTCATCCAATTTCCTAGTATTGGCCTAACATGGCTGATTAGAGGGGTTCATTAAAGCTAGAACATGAATACAAATATTTCTTTGATGCCTGGCCATTGCTAAAGGCTAAATACAATTATGTGCTTGTAATGATCTTTTCATCAGAGAGTTTCTAGAAATTGGAAAATGGCAATAGCTGCAGTAGTGAAACCATCTGAAGTAATTAATCAATTGGAACATCTGGAGGCAGTTTAAGGCTTCTTATGTTTTCTTATTCACTATTTTTCCTTGCAAGAATTAAATTTATATTGATTGATCTAGAAACAAATTGTCAATTCATGATACCATGTGCTCTAGTGTTTATCGAAGAGTAGCACTAGTTTGTTAATTTCATGTAGTGCTATGTAATGCTTATTTTGGAACTCTGGTTTCCCATTCCATGCACATTTTATTTTGAGACCTTTTACGGTACATCAATTAAATTAGGGCCGTTAATTTCTATGGTTTGACGGTTCAGATGAGGCAATACTACACCAAGTTTTCAGTAGTATATTGAGCAATTAGGGGCGTTTTGGGTAGTTCGCTGCTATCCATACCGCAGGCAGATTCCCTTCCAAATCAAGTGAATGGCATAGCTGCAATTTTACGGAGTCATCATCGTTCCTTTGGCCCATCCTGCTCCGTCGCCATTGCCAGCGGCTACTGCACGGTCCTCACCTCCGTATGTACTGTAGAGTTTGTGATCTGCAGCCGGTCATTGTCAGCCCACCCTGTGCCATCGCCCATGCCCAGCTCGTCCGGCGCCGTCGCTCCCATCCCGGAGCGCACGGACGCCACAATGGCGCCCATTTCGTACGACGCCACGGACCCTGATTCAAGCGCTGCCCCTGGACATGTTCATCGGCCTGAGCCTCCCATGACCACACGGAGGCCAACTTGCGCCCCGTACCGGTGCCGAGGCAACGCCCTTCGCCTCCCCTCTCTACCCTCTCCTTCACTACATTCCCCATCCCTCCTCAGTGTTTTCCTCCGCTATCTGCAGGCGTGTGCTGCTGCTGCTTCTCCGCGTGCATGCGGCGTGCTTAGATTAGTGGGCGCCGGCTGACGTACGTGCGCGACGAAGAGAGGGCCAAAGGAGAAGCGATTTCAGGCCACCGACCGAAGTACATGCAAACGGGGAGAGGCCGCGAGGGCCGCCGTGTGGGACGAGGCGGCTGCGTCGTCGTTGGGATGCATGGGAGGAAGATCTTGGAGCAGCGACCGGAGGTCGTTCAACGCAGAGCAGTCGGCCCTGTGCGACCGAGGAGACGGCCGCCGGGCGGCTGCATCGAGCTGTCAAATGAGGAATGCCTGACGAACTGAGATGGTTGCATCGTCGAGATGGCAATGGCATCGCGTTGTTATTAATTACCTTATTAATCATTATTATAAAATTGAAAAAGAAAAAAATCCACACGAATAGTAAATTACCGAAATGTCCTATAGCAAAAATTGGAGGAATTAATACCAACCATTGGATCCATTATATACTACCCGCTGTTTCAGGTAGTATGATGTACTGTAAAATCTCTCTTTATTTTGGCTTTATGGTCATAACTGGTACAGAACTCACTCGACAATTATTATGGGTAAATGCATTTTCCCTGAACATGTAATACAATAATTCTTTTTTGGACCTGGAAATATATGTGGCTTCATTTACCATGCTTGACTAAACTTTCCTTTGGATTTTCATTTGGGTTGGGCTTCTTCTGCTTCTAGGCAGGAGAGCTGGGAGGAAAGGGGCGGATCTGGAACTTTGAACACACTAGATATGCTAACATGCTATCTTGATCAAACAACTTAGTTAATTTCTCTTTTCATACACCTCTTTTTTTTGCTTGGTTACCCAATTTATAAGATGGTGCATAGTCTATGCTTACATTTTCCTTCGTACTGGACATGCTAGCTTGGTACACTAGACATTTTTCCATCGTACTCTGAGCCTCACATATGGCTTCGCACACAAAAGTAATCTGGAATGAGTCAACATTCTTGAAAGTTAAGATTTTTTTTTGCCTCACATGATTGGCCGCGAGTCACTGATCTTGTAAACATGTCACCATACATCTGCTAGTACAAACTAGAGGCTTTGTTACTGTTGTTCTCCATTTGTGGTATCAGTTTGTCGAATAGTGATGGGATGATTGAACTCTGGATTGTTTTCCGTATAATTTGCACTATGGCAAATTTAATGTTTATTTTTGCTGATCATCCAAATTTTTTTTCTGAGTGGTCATGATAAATTAGTTTGACTGAGATGACATTGATGTTCTGCAGGTATCCAGAGTTAAATTCAGGTTGTTGAGATGCGGACATGGCTATTTGGTCTAAGGAAGTTGTTCCATTTTGTATGGTGCGGTGGATGCTCAAAGTGTCCCACTATGTAGTCTGCAGATTCTTCCGTTGTGTATGCTGCGGCATGTGTTGTGGTCGACGCTTGTTCTACATTTATGGATTGTGCCTTGTGAAGTGGAATTTGTTCGATTTAATCGTGTGTACTCTTTTATACCATTATCTAATGTCAACAACCTTGCCTGGTTACTGGTTAGTATCTCGCGGAGTTGCTCCGATTAATGATTGGTTCCGTGATGTGAGAACTTACAGGAAAGATGAACATTTAATCCTCCTTTTCTTAAAAAATCCGGAAAGATGAACAAAGAATAGTGGGCTCTAACACTTTACACTGTTTCTTGGTATCCATTGTTGATTTCTGTGAGTCTTGCTAGTGATTTAATTATGATAATTCTTCTTATATCTCCACTTGCGGGAGAGGAAGGTAATGCTTGCATAGGCCCAGTGGCGGACAGGGCACACCACCAAGCTCCAGTAGTCCACATTGTTGGGCTGCTACATGATACTTTAGCACCTCTGATGTTTCAGCAACATGAAAAGCAACGGTTGCACATCTCATATTTTTGGCATTGGCTCTGCTGGCAAAAAAGCACAACCACCACCACAACATCAGGAGGAAGCACGAAATGGAGCAGCCACAACGGTTAACTATTCGTGTTCTATGAAAGCTGTAGGAGGCGTCGGGGAGGCCTCGAAGCAAGGCGGCTGAGCAGCACTTGGCTTGTTTCCAGCGGCACTTTGCGGCGCACGCCCTCGCCGGTGCGGCTGTGAAGGAAGGCTGCGGGGGTGGTGCCGTGGGCTTGCAGTGCCTAGCGCCCCTCTTTGAAGACCGTCAAGTGGCTGTCCTGCCGACCCCTGCTCCAGGTCTGCCGAAGGCGCCGGCGGCTCGTCGGAAGACCATGGCTGGAATCAACATAGCCAAGACCGGCGGTGGGTTCTCCATCAGCAAGCCTACGGCTGGTGCTCGCCCCAAGTCAGCCCCGGCAGCCAGGGCTGCCGAGCTCCTCATGTGCCGCAGCTTGGGCATTGTCAAAGACAAGGAAGACGTCACTGCCGTTGCGTTGGATGCTTTCGCGGACCGCTTCAAGGACCAGCTGTCGCCGGACGTGATCGTGGCCATGCGTGGGCTGTTCAAGCTTGATGACAGCAGTGCAGTGGATGTCGAGGAGGCCCTCATAGCACATGGTGGGGGAGGTGCTCTTGACCTGGTGCAGAACGGCGACGACGCCGTGGCGCAGCTGGAGGCAAGCTGAGCTTTCGCTGCTTCTGCTCAAATTGGGTTCCCAGTTTCCTATGTTAGCAAAGATCCATGTCCCTGTACGTGTTTGGTCCATGTGTAAGGGTACTAGCTATTCTGCAAGTATGCTAGTTGTAGTCGGCCTATGGCCATGTCATCTTTGGGCTGACTCCGTTAACGTATTCGGAGGGCCAGGCTCTGTTGTTATGCCTTGCATGGCATGTGGTTTGCTTCCTGGTTGTATCAGTGATGCTCTGAACTTTGCTAGTTCTTCTACATCTGCATCTATCAAATGGCCAAGCTCCAGGGTGTTTCCAGTTATATAATGCTGGAGCAACCGATTAATTTTCTGAGCTGGAATGTGAGGGGACTGAACTGCCCAAATCGACGCTCCACTGTCAATGCCACGATCGCCTCTTCGTCTTGCCATGTTGTTTGCCTACAAGAAACCAAGCTCGACAACGTCGATCAGTTCACGGCCACCTTTTTAGGCGGGCAGAGATTGCACAGTTTCGCGCAAAGACCGGGAATTGGCACTAGGGGAGGCATTTTGCTGCTCTGGGATGATCTTCTTGTTGACGTGTCCGACATATCCCTCAATACATATTGCCTTTCAGCCATGGTTAGTGTGCGCGGGACCGATGTGCTCTTCAAAATCACTTCCGTCTACGGTCCCACAGACAACTCCTGCAAAGACGCTTTCTTTGCCGAGCTTCTGAGTCGGAAGCCGCCGCCAGGGATGGCTTGGCTTGCTTCCGGAGATTTCAACCAAATTTATCGTGCGAGAGACAAGAACAAGCGAAATGTTAATTGCAGCAGGATAAATCGCTTCAGGGCAGCGCTCCAGAGTTGTGAGCTCAAGGAAATCCACCTTCAAAACCGTAGATTCACATGGAGCAACGAGAGGGTAAACCCAACCCTTAGCAAGCTGGACTCCTTCTTCTGCAATGCAGAATGGGATACTACCTTCAACTCCCATATCCTGAATGCACTCTCCTCCTCACTCTCCGACCACTGCCCGCTCTTGCTTGCCGATGACAAGGGACCGCGAAGGCTTCGGGTCTTCAAATTTGAAAACTTCTGGGTATCCATGCCCGGATTCACTGAGGTGGTTCAAAGGGCGTGGAGCGAAAGAGTTTATCACATTGATCCATACCAAATCCTGTACCAAAAGCTCAAAAAGACGGCGCTTCGACTTTCCGAGTGGAGTAGGGGCCTTTTCTCAAAGGCAAAAATCCACCTCCAAGCCGCCCTTTTGGTGATTCTCCGCCTTGATATTGCCCAAAAGGGTAGACTCATGTCCGCCGACGAGCGTGAGCTACGGGATAGGCTCAAGAGGCGTGTCATTGCCTTGTCCGTGCTTGAAAGATCTCGCAAGAAGCAATGCACCAGAATCGCCAACCTTAGGGAGGGGGATGCGAATACTAAATTCTTCCACCGCCGTGTTAATGCTAGAAGGCGTAAAAATCACATCCACAGAATCAAGAACGAGCATGGATGGGTCACCGATCATGTGGCCAAGGAGAAAGTAATACATGATCTTTTCCAATGTCATGAAGAGAGGCCCCATAAGCAGCAAGGATTTCAACTGGGATGAGCTAAATTTGGAACCCCTTGACCTCCAGGGCCTTGACTCTGCCATGACCGAGGGTGAGGTCCTCGATGCGATCAACGACATGCCAGGTGACAAGGCCCCGGGACCGGATGGGTTCACGGGCCTTTTTTTCAAGAGGTGTTGGAACATTGTCAAGGCCGACCTCATGCGGGTCATCAACCATTTTGACTCCCTCCACACTTCAAACCTCCAATGGCTCAATTCCGCCAACGTGGTGCTACTGCCTAAGAAAGAAGGGGCGGAGGGAATCGCCGACTATAGGCCCATTAGCCTCATCCACGCGATCGCGGAAATTATTGCAAAGGTGCTCTCCTTAAGGCTTGCCCCCCACATGACAAAGCTTGTTTCCAACGCCCAGAGCGCCTTCATCAAAACAAGAAGCATCCATGACAACTTCATGTATGTCCGTAATCTCGCTCGGCGCCTACACAAGAGCAAGACCCCTTCACTTCTCTTCAAGCTTGATATCCGCAAGGCTTTCGACACCGTGAAGTGGGAGTACTTGCTAGACCTTCTCCAACGGCGAGGATTCCCAAGCAAATTTAGGGACTGGATTGCAGCCCTCCTTTGCTCCTCCTCCTCGAGGATCATCCTCAATGGTATTGCCGGAGAGCCAATTAAACATGGACAGGGCCTTCGGCAAGGGGACCCCGTATCCCCGCTGCTTTTCGTCATCGCCATTGATCCTCTCCAAAGAATTCTTTATGTGGCTACGAGAAAAGGGATCCTCCATAAAATAAGGGGGAGGGGAGCCATGATGAGGACCTCCCTCTATGCGGATGATGTGGCTGTCTTCTTGGCTCCAATCAAAAGGGACGTTGACAACCTTGCAGACATTTTGAGGGGCTTCGGTGAGGTCACGGGGCTGTGCACTAACTTCCACAAGAGCTCTTTTGTGCCCATCCGCTGCAATCACCTCGATCTGGGCTGCCTGACCGAGAGGTTACCGGCTGTTAGGACTTCCTTCCCTCTGCGCTACTTGGGGCTTCGTCTCTCAGTTTGGCAACTAAAGTTGGTGGATCTTCAGTTGCTAGTGGACAAGGCTGCAAGCAAGCTAACAACTTATGAGGGCAAAACATCACCACCATCGGAAGAACGACTCTTGTCAAGTCCGTGATCACCTCCCAAGTGGTCTACCCCGCCACACCGCTAGTTATTCCGCCAACCATCTTGCTCAAAGTCAACAAACTTCAGAGAGCTTTCCTTTGGTCCGGTTCGGACAAGACGACAGGAGCGAAATGCAAGGTGAACTGGGAGATTGTGTGCCGGCCACTTCAATATGGGGGACTTGGGGTCCTTAACACCAACAAGTTTACACGCGCTCTCCGGTTGCGATGGCCATGGTATGAATGGAAGGAGCCCACCAAGATGTCGGTGGGGATGGGAAACCCATGCGACGAGGAGGACTTCAATTTTTTCTATGCATCCACCACTATCACCATTGGCAACGGTGCGAAGACCCCCTTTTGGGACTCACCTTGGCTCCTTGGGCGCAAGCCAAAAGACATTGCCCCGCTCATTCACGAATCTTCAAAGAGAATGAATTGGATGGTGCGGGAGGCCCTCTCACACAATGCATGGATCCACAAGATCAAACCCCCCACCAACATCTCCGCGGAGCACATCACGCAGTTCTTCACTCTATGGGCGCTTTTGCATGAGGTCCAACTTGATGAACTCACCGAGGATGACATTGTATGGAAGCATAGGACTAGTGGGACCTACTCGGCGGCATCTGCTTACAAGGTGCAACAGAATTTGGACCGCCGATAGATTGGCCAAACGCGGGTGGCCCAACTGTGATCTCTGCCCTCTTTGCAAGAGAGTACAGGAATGTGGGTCTCATCTCTTCTTCAAATGCCGTTACACACGAAGGCTTTGGTCCTTGATCATTGACAAATACCACATTCACGGTCTTGACACCAATGGTTGGCCCCTCTTCGACTCGGTTGAGGCTTGGTAGGCAAGTACTTGCGACAATGGCACGCCAAACCGCCAAGCCAAGGCGTCCCTCACCATGCTTGTTACGTGGACCGTCTAGAATGAGCGAATCGCAAGGGTCTTCAAGCACAAGTGTGCCCCTCCACCTACATTGCTTGACTCCATCGATACTGAGGCCAACCTTTGGGTCATCGCCGGTGCAAAAAAATTAGGGTCTCTTATTTTGCAAGAGTGATCTCATGCCGTGTATTGAGTGACTTGTAACAAACTCGTTTCTCCCTTAATTAATGGATGAGGCAAAGCTTTTGCCTCCGTTTCAAAAAAACGTTGTAGGAGTCTATGCCAGTTTACCACTGTTTCAATGACTAATTTGGTGTTTTTTATTGTGAGTTCATTTTGATGTGCTTCTGATCCTAAGGTGTCAGTTGACTTTGATGCACATGTGTCCCAAAAATTGGCATGGTCCAGGCTGCACACAAACATGTTTGCATTCTCTGGCTGTTGGCAATGCATTAGTCATTATTGGTAGAAAATGCATCTGACATCAAAGTTATTTATCGTGTTAAAAAATCAAAGTAATTTCTTCAGGTGAGAGTGTTAAACTGTGATTTCGTGCATAAAATGAAAAGGAAGTGTTGAGAAAATTTATTCATTAATCATGTGATGATTACTACAGAAGAAAAACCCTCTGCTAAATATTTTGGACAGAGTGCAGTCTAATCTTTATTGCTTGGTTGCTACATGATCCTTTAACACCACCTCTTATGTTTTCTGTAACTTGTAAAGTATCTCTAGCTTGATGCATACAACTACATGTGTTTTGGTATCTGGAAATTTGTCGCCGGTAATTTCTCATGTTTATTATTTTTAATTAGCTGGATTCCTGGAATGGAAAACCTAGACACACAAAGGAAATGTTTGCCTACTTGGGGCTGGCTTACTTTGGTCTTTCGTAAGTGTGATCGAGGCGACAAGGCAAATATCGTCCTACTTTAAAATCAAATCAAGTGTTTAACATGTCTAAATGTGTCTGTGTATTTATATATGCTCCACGAATTGTATTTCACATGAAAAAAATGTCTCATTCTTGAAAGCTCGTCCAACGTGGATCCACAATTTTCTCTCGATCCAAATTATACTGAAACCCTGTCTCCTGCTTCGTGTTTGCCACTTGCAGCTATAATACTTGTCCTTTGTTGTTGCCTGATCTGGACTAGCGACGTGAGCACAAGAGAACAAAAGAGTGAGCAAGAGGTGGAAGAAGATGAACAATGAATGTTTTTTGCGCTATGAACTGCGTACAGCCTTTTCTACCTTTCTATTATTTATTATATGCAGCCTCCCGAATCCCCTTCTTCCTCCTCGAACCCTATCTCTCCCGGAACCTCATCCCCCTCCTCAACTCCAATTCATCCTTGTATCGCCATGGATTCGAGATAATTGTGTAGAGGGCCGTAACAAAGATGCCCCTGTTGCCTGGCTTCTTTGCCCAAGAATGGGGACGATCCCCTGTCTTCACTCCCATTCCGGACCGGCCCGACCGTATTCCCGCCAAGCAATTCCCCGTGCCCCACTAGGACTTCATGGGCAGCCGCCATGGCCTTGCTGTCGTAGTCAGCTAGTTGCTGCGCGAGATCGCCCTTTGGGATCCCCTCACCGGCCACCAACACCGCGTGAATTTTCCAACGGGGCTCGACTCAATTCAGATATACTGCAAGGCTGCGGTGACGCGCGTTGACGCCGAAGACGTGCACGTGCACGGCGATTGCTTCTCAGGCCTGCTCAAACCATTCCTGGTCTTCAGAAGAGAAACACATGCATTCACTTGCGTCTATGAATTGGGGCCTGGTACATGGGGAGATATTATCTCGGTGGAGACTATGGAAGTTATTAATCCCATTAGACCCAGCATCTTGGTTAGACATGAACTTTACTTGTTGCTTTCTCGGAGGTGTCATCCTTGTGCATAATTTTGAAAGTCGAGCCTTGGTGTGATGGAGAAGCGGCAGATGCACACATTGTCGATGCCGAGTTGAGTAACTATTCTTATCAACTCTTACGGACATATGGGAGAGGAAATCAAACTATGATGGTGCTGTTGATGGGTGTTGCTGCAGGAAGTCACTCCACTGGAGTGGATGTTTCCACAGGGAATGTCTAGTGATCACAAGAGGGTACTTCTGGCAGGGTACGATGAGGACACAAATGTGATCGTTCTGACTACCTTGATCGGCAATTTCATGCTCCAAGTTGATTCGATGCAAATCAGTAATATCCCGAAAGTAAATGACCTAATTTACATCAGATTTTCTCCCTACACAAATTTCTACACTGCTGGTAATACCTTGTTGTCTACATTGCACAAACAACAAAAAATCAATGCGTTCTTACTTGCTGGCATTCATTCCAGTTAGTTATGGTATGTGTTCCTTGATTAAGGGCGGACTACATATGTAACAATAAGTTTGTTGGTTGTTTCTAGTCTGGGTGGGTGATCCTATGGTGATATCATTCATTATATTATTATTGGGCAGCATTTGAGCTAGAACAGGCTCTCTCTTGAATAATTCTGGATTAATGCCTTTGCTCAGACCATTTAGACTTACATGTATTGGTCAAGGATTTTTGTCAATTTCTTTCTCCTGGAATAGATAAGCCACACCCTCACCCTCACTTACATGCATAAGTAATGGTTTCCGCATACGCCTTCTCATTGATTCTACTTGTCTTTGAAATTTCATGGATTTATTGGGCATCTCTTGCTTGTACGCAGGGGAGTTGTGTGGTAATAGTTGGACCTGGAGCTAAGTTATGTATATATTTTTCTTTTGTATATATTTTTTTGCCTGGTTACTCAATTTACAAGATGATGAATGATCTATTGTTACATTTCAAAAACATGCCTTTGAGTTAGAGACCCCAGACGCTTTTTCTTTGTACTCTGACCCTCTCACAAAAAAAATTCCAAACGAATTTACAATCTTGAAAGTTCTGTTTTTGCCTCAGATGATAGGCATCAAGTCACTGTTTTTGTAGTCTGTACGGTTATCAGACGTAATTATGTAGCAAGAATCTTGAAATAATGTCACCAATATAGGTTAAAGATGTGACGTGCCCGTACAAACTGAAAGTTCTCATATTGCTATTTGTATAATTTACAGTACGACAAAAACTTGACATTGAGTCAACCATGGAGCTTGAAGGTGTGCTGTTATAAACTAATGTTATCCTATTGCCATCACTAACTCTTTGTTTTCTAGTCCGGTTCTCCATTGTAATTTTGGTTTTATTTAATAATGCTGGGCTAATCAACTTTGAATATTCTTGTGTAGTCTGCTTTCAATAAAATTAGTATTTATTGATGGAATCATGTGAAATTTGGCTGTTCTGTAAGAGAATATTGCAATCTTGGAAGTTCAGTGTTTTGTTTGCCTCAGATGATAGGTGTCGAGTCACTGGTCTTTTAGTTTCTTCTGCGATCATATGTAGTTATGTAGCACTCAAAGTAAATGTTCTCTTATTGCTGCTCTCCATTTGTAATATCAATTTGTCTTATAATGCCGGGATGATTCACTCTGGGTAATTTTTTTATAATTTGCACCATGGCAAAGTTAATGTTTATTTTTGGGGATCGTACAAACTATGTTTTTCTGGGAGTGTGCATTAAATATTTGTTTGATGAGACGACATTGATTCTTCTGTAGGTGTTAAGAGTTAAAGTTTGGTTTTTGAGACGCAGCCATGTCTAGTAGGTGTAGGGTGGCTCTTCTATTTTGATGAGACACTGACATGGGTAGTTAGTGTAGTGAAGTTCTTCTATTTTGCTGACATGCGGACATGTAATCTGAGGTTATCTTTATTCTGTATCCTGTAGCATGTGTTGTGGTCGACCATGAAATGTCTCATGTATGTAGTATGTAGGTTATTCTACTTTTATGTACCATGACCTGTGAAGTGGAACTTGCCGGGTTTAATCATATGAACTCTTGTATATTAGTATCTAAGATCAACATTTCACAACAAAATATCTAAGATCAGCAGACATTAGTCAACTTGCATACCTGGTTAGTGGCTTGTGGAGTAGCTTATGTTAATGCTTTCTTCTGTTAGGTAATCCTGTTAGTTTTGCAGCTATCACCTCATAACCTCTTACAGCAGAGGCAGACAATGCTTGCCTTAATTGTTGGGCCCTAAAAATTCTCTCTCTGTATTGCCTCGTGAGCCTCACAGATGCATCATCAGGAAAGGAAGTAAACAAAGGCTCCGTTTGCAAAAAAGCTTGTATTTACACATGACCTGGAAGATGTCAGATTCAGGCTCTGTTGGCAAGAAAGTTGATGACAGATTCAGCACTTGCAACAAAATTTGCGCATGACATCAGGCTCGAGCGCATTTAAGTATTTCATGTCGGGAGTGTTATCACACGCTACCAGGTGAGAAGTTCCTCTCCCGCCATCCCCACCCCACAACCCTATATTTGTTTGCGGCACCCATCTCGATTTATACATGTGCTTCATTTTGGCCTCTTGATGTACTCGCACCTTTCGCTTCTTCTAGATCAACTCAATTATGTTGTATGTACTACTGTCCATACTTCGTTCATTCAATCTAGGATCTACTTCACTTCACATGATCTTATTAAGCAGATCCTGATTATTTGCTGATACTTGTGTATTTTAAGATTAATTGATAACTGAAACATAAGTATTCGCATCAATGATGAACCTCTATGTCAATAATTTGTCTTTGATTCTGACCTGCTACCAACAAATCAACTAAATTGTACGAGTAGGTACTGGCGGAAACAATGATCGATAATGCTGCTTGAATATCTGCACACATGAAGAAACACTGTGCTGGTACCATTGGTCCACAAGATTTCGCTTGTATAGCAAATTCTTTTTTGCATGCTGGCGCGCAAATAGATGATGATTTAGAAAACAATTTAGAGGAGGAAGCTGACGTATACGATGTTGACATGGATCAATATGCACCTTCATTTTCAGTTACAAAATAGAATAAATGGACTCCATCTATTTACAAGGTAAACTTCATTTGCTTATTTGTCATGCATATATATTATGCACTTCTGCTATAACACAATCGTTAAACAATGAACTCCATATGTTCTAACTTTCATGCCTACATACTTTCTTCAGGGACCGGAATTAACTTGAGAGATGCATTTGAGGAAGAATTTTGCACTGGCATTCTGCAAAAAAGTGCTCAACACTGTAAATATAACTTCATGGCCAAATGTGCTAACAATGTTAGAAACCGTAAATAATACTTCAACTTCCTCTTAAGATTTCATACTTATGTACTCCCTGTCATACTAAATTTTTGCTTCATACCGTAGGAATTTTCTGACAAGGAAAATCAAACATACATGCTACGGTGGTAAATGGTATGGTTGGCGGTTCAAAATATGATACCCCTCATAGCTCTAGGTTAAAATTTTAGCAAGTACTTGAAATTCTGTATATTGTTGATTATTACATGATTGCAGTATTGCTGTGACTGTCCTTATTCCATAAGGCCAAAAATAGCAAGAAGAGAGCATCCAGTTCGGAGTTTTCTGGAAACTCCCACAACATCAAGGAAGTATTACTGTATGAGACAGATTGCAGAACAAGCAGCCACAAGTAATTTATAATGCTTTGGCTTCAAATTTATTGTGTGAGCTATCATAGTGTTTACTAACAGTGCATGAACAACGCTTTCAATCATGATGCAGACAACAAAGAGCGCACGTTTACAAGAATTTCTGCCACAAGTACCTGACATGCAGATTATTGAGGAAAAGAGCCCCTCTGCCACGTTACATTCAAGCTTTGGCTTCTCATCACATAATTCATCCTCCAAACAATGCATATATGAGCTATAAGGGAATATTAAAGTACAAGCGACGGACACAAAACTGGCAAATGTCACATTTGCATAAAATCTGAATGTCCTACTTAGTACATAGATGCAGGAAATTGAAGAGCTCGAAAGGGAACAACAACTAGAAATAGATGTTATCAAGATTGACCAGGAGAGAGAAATTAGAGGCTTTGAAAAAAGCAACAAGATATGGAGGGAATTCTTAGTCATCTCTTAAGGAAGTCATCACAACCTTCGTAGGAGATGGTGTGACAAACCATCAATCACTGATGGTGCACTACTGTTTGTGATGATGCTTTCTCCAGTGTCTTATTCCTAATGCTTGATAATATGTCATTTGGACGCTCAATTTCATATGTGGATCACAGATGTGAGAAATGTGAAGTCCCATTGTTATTATAATAAAAGTGCACATTTTGACGCTATAATAAAACCTGTGACGGTACTTGTGACGCCCGGATATTTAAGCTACAGTAAACCTCTGTTAATGATGCCACGTCACCACGGTTACTGTTACTAATCTCGGGTTGATTCGAAACCGTTTTAAAATTCAAATTTAAATTAGTGGCAACAATAAAAGTTTTCAAAAGTTGAAACTAAAATGTTCGGTGGGTGCCGAATATTACAAGGGTAATTATAATAAAGCAAACATATTTTTATGAAATGCCTAAATGATTTAAAATAAAATAAAACAGAAAAGAAGATAAAAGAAAATACAAAATAGAAAGCAGAAAAAAGGGGAAAAGTGCCCCTGGCCCAACTCTGGGCCAACTGGCCCAGCTGGCCACTTCCGCCGGCCCGGTCGAACCAGCCCAACCGGCCACCTCTTATCCCCTCACCCACCGAAACCCTAACCTACCCCACTCCCCACTTGCTCTCCCCCACCACCTCGCTCTGGATCTGGATCAGGAGGAGCCCGATCCCCTTCTCCCTCGCTCGGCGCCCGACGCCGTCGCCCGTCGCCGCCTGGAGACCACGCCGCCTGGACCTCGCCGGCGCCCTTCCCCACCGGCCTGCCTCCTCGACGCCGACGACGTCCCCGTCCCCCACCCCCCCTCGACCCCCGCTGCCACGGTCCCCACACCCCCCCTGTGAGGCCCTCCCCTCCTCTTTCCCAAGCTCACACGCCCATCATCCACAAGCGCGGCGAAGCTCTCGCGCCCAGCCCTCGCCACCGTTCGCGCGAGCCCTCCTCCCCCCCCCCCACTACTCGGCCCGCAATCGCCGTGTGCACACCGACACGCCGCCCGCTTACCTCTGTTGCGACCGTCCCATGGCCAGCGGCGCAGCGTCAGATCACTGCGCCCCATGCCCGCCTCCGCCTCGCCTCATGGTGTCGCATCCATGACGGCAGCCAACTCCGCGACCACCGGGCTCTTCCTTCCCGCATCGGCCCGCTCCCTCAAGCTGTTCCGCGCCTCGCCTCGCTTACCCGCTCGGCGCCGCCCGTGCTCCTCCCGACCCTTCCGCGTCGGCCCTTCGGTGGCCCGCCGCCACAACCAGCCCCCCTCGGCTGGCCGCCGCTCACCGTGTTGCTTCGACGTCCGGCCGACGTCGTCGCCGTTCCCGTTGGCACAGGCGGTGCCCATATGGCTGGCGCTCGGCGCTTGCACGACTCCACCGCTAGCGCCCCGCCCCGTTAGGCCTATGTGCCACAGACAAACGGGGCCCACCCCCCTTGAACAAAAATAAAAAAATGAAAAATGAATTAATAAATAATAATTAAAATTAAAATGATAATTAATTAATTAATTAAAGAATTAATTAAACTAATTAAACCAGATTAGATTAACCTAACCACTAATTAAACTAATTGACCTTGTTTAATTAGCACGCTAATCAAACAACCAATGACATGTGGGCCCCACACTTAGTTAACCCATCAATCGCAGGTTGATCTTGGACGTCGACATGATGTCATGCTGACATCATCATTTACTATTACGGATAATGTTGGATTTAAATAAATAATTAAATTCCAGAAA
The DNA here is from genome assembly GCA_021605205.1 of Aegilops longissima. Classification (NCBI taxonomy): domain Eukaryota; kingdom Viridiplantae; phylum Streptophyta; class Magnoliopsida; order Poales; family Poaceae; genus Aegilops; species Aegilops longissima. The sequence continues at coordinate 26,115,855 of CM038681.1, forward strand.
ATGTTTAAATCTAAAATCATATAAAATAATCCGTAGCTCGGATGAAAATACTTTCAACATGAAAGTTGTTCAGAACGACGAGACGAACCCGGATCCGCAGCCCGTTCGTCCGCCACGCACCCCTAACATATCAAACTCGCAACTTTCCCCCTCCGGCTCCTCTACCCGAAAACGCGAAACACCGGGAATACTTTCCCGGATGTTTCCCCCTTTCGCCGGTATCACTTACTACCGCGTTAGGGCGCACCTAGCACCGCTCATTGTATGTCTTGCTTCGTCATGCTTATGTTTGCATTATATTTATTGTTTCTTCCCCCTCTTTTCTCCGGTAGACTACGAGACCGACGCTGCTGCTACTCAAGACGACTCACGGTGTTGATGACCCTCTCTCTTGCTGAGCAATCAGGCAAGCCCCCTTGATCACCAGATATCGCCTATTCTTCTCTATACTGCTTGCATTAGAGTAGTGTATCATATTCTTGCTTTCGATTAATCATATCTTTGCTGCATAGCCTGTCCTTGCTACTATCGTTGTTACCTTTACCTGCTATCCTCTGCTTAGTATAGGATGCTAGTGTCCCATCGGTGGCCCTACATTCTTGTCCGTCTCGCCATGCTATACTCTTGGGCTGTGATCACTTGGAGGTGATCACGGGCATATACTATATAGTTTACACTATTACATTACCTGTGATACTGTTCGGAGATGGGGGCTAAAAGGACAGGTGGCTCCATCCCGGTAGAGGTGGGCCTGGGTTCCCGACGGCCCCCGAATGTTACTTGTGGCGGAGCGACAGGGCAGGTTGAGACCACCTAGGAGAGATGTGGGCCTGGCCCTGTTCGGCGTTCGCGGATACTTAACACGCTTAACGAGATCTTGGTATTTGATCCGAGTCCTCTTGGCCTATACGCACTAACCAACTCTGCTGGAACAGTTATGGGCACTCGACGTCGTGGTATCACCGGCACTTCGTGGCGTCGGCGATCGAAGCGGCGCGCCGGATTGGAACGTAAGCCTGCTCTTGTATTAAGGGGCTAGTTCGCTTCCGGCCGCCCTGCAACGCAGGTGTGCTATGGGCGATGGGCCCAGACCCCTGTGCGCTTAGTTTTAGACCGGCGTGCTGACCTCTCTGTTGTGCCTAGGTGGGGCTGCGACGTGTTGATCTTCCGCGGCCGGGCATGACCCAAAAAAATGTGTCCGGCCAAATGGGATCAAGAGTGTTGGGTTATGTGGTGCACCCTTGTAGGGAAGTTAATCTATTCGAATAGTCGTGATCTTCGGTAACAGGACGACTTGGAGTTGTACCTTGACCTTATGACAAGTAGAACCGGATACTTAATAAAACACACCCTTTCAAGTGCCAGATACAACCCGGTGGTCACTCTCTCACATGGCGACGAGGGGAGGATCGCCGGGTAGGATTATGCTATGTGATGCTACTTGGAGGACTTCAGTCTACTTTCTTCTACATGCTGCAAGACGGAGGCTGCCAGAAGCGTAGTCTTCGACAGGATTAGTTATCCCCGAGGGAGTTCGGACTAGGGGTGTCCGGATAGCTTGAACTATCATCACCGGCGGACTCCAAGACTATGAAGATACAAGATTGAAGACTTCGTCCCGTGTCCGGATGGGACTTTCCTTGGCGTGGAAGGCAAGCTTGGCGATCGGATATGTAGATCTCCTACCATTGTAACCGACTCTGTAACCCTAACCCTATCCGGTGTCTATATAAACCGGAGGGTTTTAGTCCGTGGACAAACAACAATCATACCATAGGCTAGCTTCTAGGGTTTAGCCTCTTTGATCTCGTGGTAGATCCACTCTTGTAACACACATCATCAATATTAATCTAGCAGGACGTGGGTTTTACCTCCATCAAGAGGGCCCGAACCTGGGTAAAACATCGTGTCCCTTGTCTCCTGTTACCATCCGCCTAGACGCACAGTTCGGGACCCCTACCCGAGATGCGCGGTTTTGACACCGACATTGGTGCTTTCATTGGGAGTTCCTCGTGTCGCCACCGATAGGCTCGATGGCTCCTTTGATCATCAACAACGACGCGTCCAGGGTGAGACTTTTCTCCCGGACAAATCTTCGTGTTCGGCGGCTTTGCACTGCGGGCCAATTAAGCAGGCCATCCGAGCAGATCGAAAGCTACGCCCCTGGCCATCAGGTCAGATTTGGAAGTTTGAACTATACGGCCGATATCCGCGGAGACTTGATCTTCGACGGATTCGAGCCGCAGCCGAGCGTGCCGCACTGTTTCGATGGGCATGATCTAGCTCTGCAGCCGAACAGTGCCCTGGGGGCCACACCAGAATCCGCTCCGACCCTTAATCCGGAGCCGGATTCCCCGATCGAGGACGAGTGGTTGGACACCGCCTCGGGGGCTTTAATCTCTACGGCAATCGAGCTGAACTCCATCCCTGTCCTTTGCGAAGACCTCGACTCCAGGGTGCCGGACTCCTCTCCGGACTCCGAACCCTCCGCGCCCTTACCAATCGAATCCGATTGGGTGCCCGTTATGGAGTTCACGGCCGCGGACATCTTTCAGCACTCTTCCTTTGGCGACATCCTGAATTCACTAAAGTCTCTCTCTTTATCCAGAGAGCCCTAGCCGGATTACAGTCAGGAAGGTTGGGGTGCGGACGACGAAGAAATTCAACGCCCACCCACCACCCACTTGGTAGCCGCTGTCGACGATCTAACCGACATGCTAGACTACGACTCAAGACATCGACGGTATGGACGACGATGCCGAGATTTAACAAGACCCAGCGCCTACAGGGCACTGGAAGGCCACCTCGTCATAGGACATATATATGGTGGACATCCCAAAAGATGGGAACGGCGATGGAACAACAGAGGATGACCCCTCCAAGAAGCAGCCCAAGCGCCGGCGTCAGCGGCGCCGCTCTAAATCCCGCCACAGCTAGAATGAAGATTCCGGCACCGGAGATAACAATACACCGGACAGTGCCGAAGACAATCCACTCCAAAGAAGATCCAGCGCGGGAGGATGGAGACGCCAGCCCTCACAAGAGAGCGGCAGAAGAAGAGGTAGAGGATTATATGCCTCCTCCAAGAAGCAAGCCTCGACGACAATGAATTCACAGCTCGAGGATCCCGTCGAACAAGAGCCTTTTAGACGCAGGCTTATAGCCACGGGAACAGCCTCAAGAAAAAGCAGCAACAGCTTAGAGCTGGTCAGATCTACTAGCCGACAGATGGATGAAGTCCTCGCGTCAAGAGCATGAGCTCGAACGCCTCTCAAAAGCTACCCTAAACGCAAGCTGCTCCCCGATTAGAGGAGGAGGCTTACGAACCCGCATCACCAGGGAGACAATACGGCTGATCGACCACCCGTGGTCGCGACAGAGAGGCCTCTAGGCCCTTCACTAAAACCGCACTCGGCATCGCTCAAAAGCACACGGCCAAAGGGAATGCTCCGGACCTGCAAGATATATTGAGGACAAGGCAAGACAATCAAGATCGATCTACGGATCGCGTGCCGTACGGCACGCGGCGACAACCATCGCGCGGACACGATAAGTCCGCCGGGCGAACAAAATGCAGACAAAGCTCTTTTGAGCTCCGTCGAGATATCGCCAAATGTAGGCGCCAAGACACCCACTATGCTTCACAGGCGAGTAATGGATCATCAAAACACCAAGGGTTTAAACCCGTCAATATTGAATCCTATGATGGCTGCAACAGACCCGCGGTTTGGATCAAGACTATCTCCTTCACATCCACATGGCCCGCGGTGACGATCTTCACGCCATCACATACCTCCCCCTCAAGCTTAAAGGACTAGCCCGGCATTGGCTCAACAGCTTGCCAGCAGAGTCAATTGGGAGTTGAGAGGACCTGGAAGCCGCATTCCTCGATAACTTCCAGCGCACTTATGTGCGACCACTAGACGCTGATGACCTAAGCCACATAATTCAGCAGCCAGATGAATCGGCCAGACAATTCTGGACATGGTTCTTAACCAAGAAAAACCAAATCATCGACTGTCCGGATGCGGAGGCCCTCGCGGCCTTCAAGCATAACATCCGTGACGAGTGGCTTGCCCGGCACCTAGGACAGGAAAAGCCGAAATCCATGGCAGCCCTCACATCACTCATGACCCGCTTCTGCGCGGGTGAGGACAGCTGGCTAGCACGCAGCAACAACCTCAGCAAAAATTCTGGCAGTCCGGACTTCAAGGACCGAAATGGCAGGCCGCGTCGTAACAAAAACAAACGCCACATTAACGGCGACAATATTGAGGATACTGCAGTCAATGCCGGATTCAGAGGCTCTAAACCCGTCAGCGAAAAAGCCATTCAAAAGAACTACTCCGGTCCGTCCAATTTGGACCGAATACTCGACCGCTTGTGCGGATACGGCACTTCAAAAGCTGAGTTAACCACACCAACAGGGACTGTTGGGTATTCAAGCAGGCAGGCAAGTTAATTGCCGAAAGCAATGACAAGGGGCTGCATAGCGATGACGAGGACGAGACCCAACCGCCGAACAATAGAGGACAGAAGGGTTTCCCCCCACAGGTACGGACGGTGAACATGAGATACGCAACGCACATACCCAAAAGGGAGCGGAAGCGTGCACTCAGGGATGTCTACACGATGGAGCCAGCTGCCCCGAAGTTCAATCCATGGTCCTCCTGCCCGATCACTTTTGACCGAAGGGACCACCCCACCAGCATCCGCCACGGTGGATTCGCTGCACTGGTCTTAGACCCAATCTTCGATGGATTTCACCTAACCGAGTCCCGATGGATTATGCGGCAGCTGAACCTGCTTTACCGGATACAAGTCGCAAAATGGGCATAGACCACTCAAGGATTAAACCTACCAAAACGACCTTTAAAGGCGCCATACCAGGTGTAGAAGCCAATTGTACAGGCTCAATTACACCGAAGTGGTCTTCGGATCCCGGATAACTTCCGGCGAGGAGTTAATATTCGACATAGTCCCGCTCCGCAGCGGCTATCATGCCTTGCTCGGACGCACAGCGCTTGCAAAGTTCAACGCGTGCCGCACTCACGATACCTCAAGCTCAAGATGCCAGGCCCTCGAGGAGTCATTACGGTCAACGGAAACACTGAACGCTCTCTCCGCACGGAGGAACATACAACGGCTCGCGCAGAAGTGCAATGCAGCCTCTCAAGGCAATTCTCGAATCCGCCGTTAAGCGGCCGGACACAGCTAAGCGCGCCGAGTAACTTACAACAAGACCACAGCGGCACGCTCAAAGCATCGCCAGAGTAGTGCGCCCCAACCCCAGCCCCTGCGAACGTCAGCAGGTCCTTCGCAGACACCATTACGCTCAAGATACCTTGGGCATGGGGAGAGGGCACGACCACGATAAACCCAGATCGCGGCTCAACCACACCAAAGGCTCTCACGTGTGTCGCTCCTTTTTCTTTTCTTTTTACCTTTTACTTTTTACCCACAGGACTCCGCTTGTCGAAGCCCTGTCCGGCAGCAGACCTGCCAACTCGCGATGCAACAGCCAGGGAAGGATAAAGGCTACAACGAATATACAGGTCGTCTCCATTACGAGCATTTTCATACACCAATCTGCAGCCTACCCTCAAGGGGACATGTTTAACAGCCTCATACCTTGCTTATCGTGACTATTTGTATCGTTCTGCATTCGTAGCAGCACTTATTGAATAAAACAATGCAGCACCTTTTTGTTCATAATTGCATTTCTTTTTCATACATATGTTCATTCACGACATGTTGCATCCGTACACTTTGGTATGGCTAATATACACCAGGGGCTTTTGTTTCCAGCGTTATGGTGTGATGAGTCCAAACACTTTCAAAAGTGCGGCACCCGAACTTATAGCACTATATGCATCGGCTCAATCATGTCTTGGGTCAATAGTTGGGTTTGCCCGCCCCGTGTTTTGGTACCTTACGCCGCTATATCGGCTAAGGTAGCACCGGAGAACCACTGCGATTCCGCCCGAGCCGGCTGGGTTAACGCCTCGGAGAAAGCTAAAACTGACCGCCATGATGAGGCGAGAGACCGATCGCTGTTCGAGAGGTTTTTATGTAGTCCTAAAGACTTATGCCGCTTAGAGCGAGGAGCCGGATACTGTCCGCCAAGGCGTGATAGCGCCCCAAATTCGACCTTCCGAAGACTAGGGGCTTCACCAAATTTAAAATTATAGAATTCTATGGTTAAGTGAGAGTGTTCAAGCATTATAAGTCCGTTGCCTTGTTCGCTGTGTTGAGCGCCTCCTAGATGGACCCAAAAGGGAACAAGAGCGCAAGTTTATCCCGACACCCCAAAGACTGTGGCATGGGGGCTGAAGCCGACGACTTGCCATCTCTCGATTTGATAAAAGCCGCATGAAGGTAATATTTTAAATTAACAAGCGTTGCTTAGCGATATGAACTAAGTTTTCAGCGACAGATAACAAAATGCTAGTCTACTCAAATATTACATCTTTGGAGCACTCACTGCAATAGTGCGGGCGCCCTTCAAACACTCTTATAATACATCTCGGGCGTGCGATGCTCCTTACCCTCCGGTGGTGGGTCCGCCACGAGCTTCTAGGCATCCATCTTGCCCCAAAGGCACCTTTATGCGGGCAAGGGCCCAACGGCACCCTCGATACAAGCAGAATGCTTGATAACTTCAACCCACGGGCACGCATCCACCAGCCGCCGCACCAGCCAAGTAGCTCCTGTGCATGGCCTCCTTAGGCCACAGCCAACTATGAGGCCCTTCATGGCCTGTTCGGCAGCCTTGTGGAGCTCGACCAGCTGCTTCAGCTGGTCGCTAAAAGGCACTAGATGTCCGCCTCAAAGATACTGAGACCGAAGACCTTCTCCATTGAGCTCCCTCCTCGGCCCGGAGAATGCGGCAGCATCGACACGCTATGAGGAAGATCTGCGAACGCCTCGAGAGCTCCAATCGGGTAAGCAACAGGTAATTAACACTCACATTCTTACTCGCATGAAAAATGCCTTACCCGCCAAGTATTTTCTTCACCGCCTCAATCTCCGGAGGGCCTTGTAGGCTTCGCCTTAGCGCCTTTGGCACTCTCAAGAGCTGTTGCAAGCTCAGACTCTCGAGTTCGAGTCACGCCCAAGTTCTCATGTTTTTTCACGAGATCCTGGAGCTCTTGTTGTACCTCCGCCACCCGCCTCCTCCCGCTTCTCTCGCTGGCGCTCAAGGTCAAGATTATGTTCGGCCGCTGCCACCGCCTCCTTCAGAGTCGCCACCTCGTTAGTGGCCCCTACAATACCCACGTTATCCTTGTCATTTTTCTTGCAACCAAATCATTTTCTGTAAGGTACAATTTTCATAAGGTATTACTCACCTTCTTCTTTCTCGAGCTGCTTCTTGGCATGACCGAGCTTCGTTCTCGGACCGCCGAGGTTTTTCTTCAAATTATTGACCTCCGCAATAAGCGGCGGAGGTCAAGAAGACAACCTGCAATCCCATATTGACATATATTTTATGACTCCTGCTTATCTTTTAGAAGATCCTCATCCGCTTTTCTTTCCAACACCGAACCGAGCATCAGGGGCTACTGTCTATGTGGTACCATTTTACATATATTTAAATTTTACCTCAAAGCCTGTTAGAAGGCTATCGCAGTTTCACCAGCCCGCTTTGGCGAAGCTGAACCTTCAATCACCGCACTCATAACAGGCGGTGTTCTTTTGATGGAGGCGCCATGAGCGCCCCAGAAATTATCCGCACCTCTGGTTGGACGGAGGCAGCCGGCGTCAGCAGTCTTGACCTTCTTACGAAGGGGTCGCCACGGACAGCGGAGCCACCGTGGCCTCCGGGCTGAACTGTGCACAGTCCGGAGGGTGTCCCAGTGACACCTCCGGGCCTCCTCCTCCTGGTGGGTCCTTTTCTGGATCCCACTCGCATCGTCTGCTGCACGGGGGTGGAGGCAGTCGAAGGAATCCATATCCGACGCACCCAAGGACCCGCCGATTTAAACGGGAAGATCATCCTTTGGCAGACTGCAGGGTTGTAAAGCGGCATTAGAAAGACATTATGTGGCGGAAATAAAAAACCTTGATGTTATTCAGAGTCCGGATACTTACGATCTCGCCAGGCTTGGCCCTTGGAGGCCAGTCCTCCGCTGCCACATCGGCGTGGCGGAGCAGTCCGGGAAGAGTTTTTCCTTCTTGACCCTTCGCTTCCCTTGTTGGGGAGGCCTTCCTTTTCTTCCTCCCCCCTGGGAGAGGTTTTTCCTTCTCCTCCTCGCCTTGGTGGAGGAGTCGGCCTCGATTCATCATCCGATAGCACCTGAAAACGGAACTCTTCCGAGTCCCAAGTGGCCGCCTTTCTGGTTTTCTTCTCCGCACCACGGGGTGCCGGAGCCAGCAGCCCGTGCTAGACGGGCGTCCGCTGGTCCCCGGCAATGGGGCCGACAGGTATCCGCTCGCCTTCACCAGCCATTCTGTTAAAGGTGAAGGAGTTTAGATCCCATAGAGCCAAACTATGGAAAACAAGTGGTGAAATCACCCACCTCGCCGCTTGACGCATGAAGCGGAATCCGCGATCTTGGTGAGCGGATGCGGAGCTTCGCGCCTTTGAACAACACCTTCCGACATCTTCGTATGTAGTGTCAAGAGCCCGCCAGATCTGGTGCTGTGCCGGATCAAACTCCCACATGTTGAAGCCCCGTCGCTGGCACGGAGAATCCGCGATGAGCATGACTCGGACTATGTTGACGAGCTTGAGCTTCTTGTCCACCAGCCTCTGGATACAGTGCTTGAGTCCGTCAGCTCCTCCGACTCCCCAAATCCGCCACTCTCTTTCCGTGAGGTGAGCCGTGGGGATGCCGGATCTGAATTGGGGTCGCTGCCCAATCAGGGTCACACGGCTCGGTGATATAGAACCACCCCGATTGCCACCCTTGATGGTTTCCACGAAAGTGCCCTCCAGCCACGTAACGTGGGATATCCTGCCCACCATGGCGCCCCGCACTCCGCTTGGCTGCCCTTCACAACCTTCGCTTGACATCAAGGTCTTGAGCCACAAGCTGAAGTGGGGCTGGATGCAGAGGAAGGTTTCGCATACCACGACGATAAACGCCGAGATGTTGAGGATGAAATTGGGGCCGATCATGGAAATCTAGGCCGTAGTAGAACATGAGCCCCGGACAAAGGGATGAAGGGAAGCCCAGTCCGTGGAGGAAATGGGGAAGAAATACTACCCTCTCATGGGGCCTCGGGTTGGGAATGAGCTCTCCTCGCCGGGGAGCCGGCGCGCGATGTTGCCGGACAAATATCCGCGTCACAGAAGCTTCTGGATCTGCCCTCCGTGACGGAGGAGGCCATCCACTTGCCTCCTGCTTCGGACATAGTTGGTGAAGGTTGAGGTATGAAGTGCGGACTTGGGCGCTGGAGCTCGAGTTCGCGGAGATGGATAAGCCAAGGAGGAAGAAGGCGCAGATAAAAGGGTTGGATCTTTATCCCCTTATATGGGTGGACAGAAACATGTGTCCCCACCGCCCGGTAAAACTCGCTTATCCCCAAGCGCCACAATCAATGGCGCGTTGGGTTACCGGCGTCCGTATTGATGGGAATCCTGAATAAGGGGAACACGATCTCGCTCGACAAGACGTGCCAAGGAAACCGCCATTAAACGCTACCGAGGTGGAACAATAAAACAATTTGAGTAAAGGCTTGGTAGTGGTGTGACGTCATGCCACAAAATACGCCGCAGATTGATTTGTGTAATATTATTCTCTCTACGGTGGTATGTGGAATTTATTTTTGCAGAGCCGACACTATCCTGGTGTTCACAATCTTCTATAAATTATTCAAGGAAGAACCCGCTTTGCAATGTCAAGACAATATGCTACCGGACTCGTCGTCATTGAAGCCTGGTTCAGGGGCTACTGAGGGAGTTCCGGACTAGGGGGTGTCCGGATAGCCGAACTATCATCACCGCCGGACTCCAAGACTATGAAGATACAAGATTGAAGACTTCTTCCCGTGTCCGGATGGGACTTTCCTTGGCGTGGAAGGCAAGCTTGGCGATACGGATATGTAGATCTCCTACCATTGTAACCGACTCTGGTAACCCTAACCCTATCCGTGTCTATATAAACCGGAGGGTTTTAGTCCGTGGGACTAACAACAATCATACCATAGGCTAGCTTCTAGGTTTAGCCTCTTTGATCTCGTGGTAGATCCACTCTTGTAACACACATCATCAATATTAATCTAGCAGGACGTAGGGTTTTACCTCCATCAAAAGGGCCCGAACCTGGGTAAAACATCGTGTCCCTTGTCTCCTGTTACCATCCGCCTAGACGCACAGTTCGGGACCCCCTACCCGAGATCCGCCGGTTTTGACACCGACACCCCTCTTATTATGCCCTTCGCAGTTCAGTCCACTGATATGGCCCTTTACACATATACCCGTGCATATGTAGTGTAGCTCCTTGCTTGCGAGTACTTTGGATGAGTAATCACGGTTGCTTTTCTCCCTCTTTTCCTCCCTTTCCCTTCTACCTGGTTGTCGCAACCAGATGCCGGAGTGCAGGAGCCAGACGCCACCGCCGACAACGACT